>JAQFVV010006254.1:4151582-4751582 GCA_028023455.1 Epiperipatus broadwayi
GGAAATATTTTTAAAATGCATTTAGAAAATTGCCTACAACGCTAAAATAAAGTTTACTGCTCCTATAAATTATTAGTTCAAATTTGCTAATAATTTCGATATTAAAAATGTAATCTGTACTGTATTTTACTTTTTAAAAATGCACTTATTTAATGTCTCTAAAGTTAGAGCGTAGAGACATGCTCCGTGACGTACAGATATGCTCCGTGACACGATCAACCCTGCTGCAGGGCAATCTTTCAGACGCATAATGTAGATGTTCCGCCAGATTTATACAGAGGAGATAGCTATGTTAGTTTCTTCTAAACTTTTGAACTTTTAATTTTTCTTTTTTACTACATGTGTTTATATAGTTGTTGCTTTTTTTGAACAATATTAGCAATAAACTATTATATTTGAAGTAAACAATAATAAACTGTAAAGGAAAAACGATTACCATTTTTTTTATAATGATTATTATTAAAAGTAATTTATGTCCATTATATACTGTGAATATTTTTGAAAAGCCAGGAAATATTCTGTGGTAAAAACACGTTTTTTTAATGAAAAAAATATCATTCTGGTATGTTTAAATTTTAGATAATACCAGATTAGAAAAACGATTGGGGGGGGGGGTGAAGTAGGCATGGTAAATTTTATGCTCTACTCGAACATCTTTCCAATGACGACTCCTTCACTACCCCCGTCTAATATTTAAAAATTTGCAATATTTATTATCTAATCTGTGTCATGGGTTGAGTATTTTATTATTATAATTATTTTAATTCTTACTAAATGCCCATTCAGTGATTAAATTTTGATTGTGTTTGCTGTTTAGCATATCCACAGCAATCGTACCTGCTCCATTCTGTTTTAAAACATTATTCAGAATTAAGCAAAATCTAGCAGTCAGTTAGATACTTACATATTAGACCTGCTGCCTGTATTTGTGACGACAGAATGCTTTATTAAAAAGTCAAATTTCTAATAATACGAAAAGTATAAATTTGTTCACAAAAATAATAAATACATTACGATATTAAATAAAAACAGATACTTGTAACTTTTTAATACCGTATTCTGCCACTGCAAATACGAGCAGCAAGTCTAATACGAGAAAATGGGTTCTTGTTTTTTTATGCTGGGTTTGCAAAAAGATAAGGGAGATTTAGATATAAAGGCCATAGTGTGGACAAAGATAATGTTGTTGAAATGGGATGGAGCAGGATAGAGAAGAATATGGGAAAAACTTAGGGTGGGGAAAGGAAAGGGAAGGTAAGATAAGGTAGCTAACAGGTTTCTCTGGGGATAGTGGCCGAGAGATTCCTGACTCCGAGAAAGGAGAAGCCATAATATATCGCATCGCACCGACAGTTTACTATAAAAAAAAAAATTGGCTGGCTTAAACTTCAAATTATGGCTTCATTTAATTATTGGTTGACGGTGGGTAAGGTTCCGTTGATCATCTCAAAAGATTGTACGCACAGTTGTATCATTATTTTATCAGCCACTTTCATTGCCTTTCAGCAATAAAAATTATTTAAAATCAAGTCATGAATTATTTCCGATGTCTTAATCATTAGAGCGTATGCTATATAATTGCTATGGTTTAATTATTATAATTGGACTTAAGGTTTAGATAGTAAACAAAAACAAACTATCTTTTTATTGCTTCCTTATTGTCTGTCCACAATGCTATTAAACATGACATTCTTTTTTTTTTTTTTTTGGCACATTAATATAATAAAATCATTTTTTACATTTAAAGACAAATAGGATTAACTAATTTATCTTTTTACATGACATTTTTGAACTTTATTTCACTATTTCAAATAAATATCAATTGTCTTATTTTTTGTTGTTTATCTAAAATTTATTTTTCTTCCACATATAATTCTGTATATAGTTTCCTATCACTTTTTAAAATTTCATTACAATCTTTTATAAAACGATTTTGATATCTTTAATAATTATTTTACTTTCTGAGGTTTTGTTTAATCAAATTGCATATATGCAGCCTTGGGAAGCATTTTATAAACCCCTTCGCCCTTTCAGCAGTAATTTAATTACGACTCATATTATATAATCATAGATACAGCCAGAGGGTAAAGGGGGTGGGTGGTTATAAAAAAATTAAATTATTTTCAGTGAAATGTTATAAGTCAAGCTTACACCTATTGACTTTTTTTTTTGTTTACGCATCTTAAAACGATTAATTTATTACCCTATTTATTTTTAAACCCTCTTTTTTTAATGTCAACATTTTGAATACCATATGCTTTTAATTAAAATTAGACGGAAAAACAATCAGACCTGCTATGAAAAAAATGTTAACAACCTGGAATTTTACGAATACATGGATTCATTTAATACTAAAAGATTAAAATGCAGAATATTTTATCTTAGGAATATGACTACTTCAATTAAATTAAATGTATAAAGAGCTATTATTCTGCCTAATGTATTCTAGAGAATTGTGATGTGGACAGCTTCATCATAACATAAAGGCATGGGAAAATTTTCATTCAAAACGTTGCCCAAGATTCTGAATCTTCTATGATAGCAAAGGCATAAGGCTAAATGATATGTTTTTCTTCTTATTGGGTGTGATTGGGTTTGACGTGAAGTGAATGAAAGGTAACAAGTTTTTTTTAAAAAAAAATGATGATAATGAACTTAAGCATGGTTTTTGTTGGCATTGCACGTGCATTATTAATTACTTTCATTTAAAAAAAACAATATCACGAGTTATCAAATAAAGGATCTGCATATGATATATTTGGACACAGGCCACTGCATGCATATGTGCAGGTTGTGCAAGACACAAAGGTGTTATTTTGTTGTGGGCACCATGTTAGCACAATAATTAATAAAATTTATATATAAATGATTAATTACAAATCACTCCATTGTTAGAAATACATTCAGATTGCAAGTAATTTTTATTTAAATATGATATGATTACTTTTTTACTCAGTCTTGTGACAATTGCTTAGAATTTATTGCAGTATATACTATACCATTGCACCAGTTCTTACCTATGGATCTGAGACTTGGACACTTAATAGAAGAGCAATACAGAGACTTCAGACCAAAGAAATATGGAGAGATGCATGTTGGGAATAACAAAAAGAGATCGAAAACGCAATATATGGGTAAGAGATCAAACAGGTGTTACTGACCTCATTGAAAAAAATAAAAGACTGAAGTGGAGTTGGGCTGGACATATTGCTAGAAGAGATAATAATAGATGGACAATTGAAATCTTAAACTGGATTCCAAGAGATTGTAAAAGGCCCAGAAAGAGACCACATGTGAGATGGATGGATGAAATAAGAAAGTGTGCAGGGGTAATGTGGAAAAGAGAAGCTAAAGATTGGAGATGGATTGAACTTGGAGAGATCTTCATCCTGCAGTGTATTGATAATGGTTGATGATGATGATATTATTGCACTAAACCGAACATATACTGTTGCGAAATTTATATGTAAATGAAAATGTTTAGATTTTCAAATCACTTTTATTTAAATATCTTAATGTAAAAAAGAAAGAACACATTATTATTAATAATTTATTTAAAAATAAACTTATTTAAAAAGTATTGCCTCACAATAATTATAGTAATTCTGCAGTATGTTAAATAACAATAATATAGTATATAAGTGTATTTATCAATCATTTTCTAAATACCATTATTTTCAATTCAGTGCAGTGCAGTGGCATAATGTCTGATGCTGTAATTTTGAATTCTGGGATTGATTCCAGTATCGTCTTGCAGGTTTATTTTTGATAATATTATTTTCTTCTTTTTTTTTATGTTTTACTGATCTGCTTTTTCTTGGCAAAAATTATGAACATTAAAAATTAGTTGACATTTTTATTATCAGGTAGTTAATTAGGTTTTTCCTAAAGACAAGTTGGGTTGACATTTTTCAGAATGATATTAATGTTATTTGCCGAATGGAGAGAAAAATTCTAAAAATTATTTTGTGGCTGCCAAAGCTAGGAAAGTTAATATTTAAGTAAAAAAGTGAAAGTGTAAATAATTAAAAAATTTTAATGTTTTACTATTTCTGCATCTTTTATTAAATAAAATTTTATAGAATTTCTTTTGTCTTAATTTATAGTTAAAAAACAACAACTCTATCACAAAAATGTAATTACAAGTAATATTAGTTTCAAAAAACAGAGATGAACGACAGTTATTTTCGGTGCTTAGTACCTTTGTTAAAGGCAACAGTTATAAAATTAAAATAAAAAAAACATTACATACTTAGTTAACTGCTGTTTACCTCCCTATGTATTGGAATGAATATTCTTTGCGATTACATTTCTGTGACAGAGTTTTTTTAAACAAGTTTTTATTGTGTTTATTTAACTTATCTTTAGCAATTTCCTATATACTTTTGACCAGACTACTGAGCACTGAAAATGAAGTGTTATTTATATCTGTAATTTTTTTGTTTTGATTTAAAAGCCTTATTTCATGGGATTCAGGGCACTGGAATTTAATTTGCACAAAGGTACCTCTTACCCACACAGTGGTTTGGTCATTTCTATGATATGGATTAGATTGTATAGTCTTTTTATTTTTTTGAGTTATAATGATCATATTAATTTAGTGTTAATGAGTGAAAGAATAGTGAATGAAAATGTCAATAACATTAATATTTAATTTTCTTTCTTTTTTTTAAAAAAAAAAATTCAATTTGATGGAAAAGGTGAAGATAAATATAAGCTTAGCACTGATGAAGTTATAACTATTCTAACACAAGGCCAGAAGAGGGCATCACATTTAGCCACCTATTTTTCAGGATTCTGACTGCAGCTTGTAAATTCTTTTTTTGGTGGGGGGTGAGGGAAACATACTTACATTTTTCATATTCAATGTAACAAAAAATAAAATAGTTATAGAAATAAAAATAACCAGAAAATGAAACTTAAGTTGAATTTGTGAAAAGACCCAAAAAAAGGCAGATGAAAAATTTGTATTTACAGTTTTATAATATTAGCTGAACTGTCTTTAAATTGCACTCTCTTTTTAAAGTTTTAAAGAATTTTTATTGTACATGTTTCCTGATGTAGTTTATTTATTTTGATTCTTGAAGTAGTATATATGTTTCACACATGGTTTATTCCATGGTAATATTGCAATTTTTATAGGCCAGCTATCTCAAATAAAAATATTAAACTTGTCATAATATGTAAAGAATTCCCAAATCATCCACTCTGAACTCAAACTCCAGGTTATAGCTGTGTTAAGTGCATACACTTATTACTATGCCATAAGGCCCTTCTGATTCGATGAAACAATTTCTAAAATAGTTTGTGTTTAAAAGTGATTCTTTTAAAATTGCTTATTTAAATTATTTTTAAAAGAAGTCAAACAGATATAACTAAGCACATTGCAATTACAAATGTTGAATGATCAGTGGTGGTAAAATTAATTGAATAAATATAAAAATGATTTGGCATAAGATATTTTATTTACAAAAGAGTTAATTATAGAGTAGCAAAGTAGATATTGTAAGCATCGCAAGCCAAAGTAATGTAGTAAAATTGAGAATACATATGTTCATATACATATACAAACTAAAATAATATAACACAATCATATTTCTGAAATACATTTTTTAATCAGTAGATTGGTTTTTTTTAATAATCTGTAAGAAAATTTTATTTGTATTCATTATGAAAAAAACTGTGCATTTTCTTTTCCCTACACATTTTCTTTGATGTTGCAATTAAATAAAACTATGTTATTTATAAAAACATTTGTTTTCTTTGATTAACAAATTATCCATTCTTTTATCATATAGTCATTTTGATTATTTTTGTTTATTAAACTATTTATTTACATTTCATTTTAATTTTATATAAATCAAAACAAAGTAAAATAGTTTCAGTCTTGTAGTTTATCAATTGCTGAAAGTTTAGTTTAAAACAGAATCTTAGAACTTCACCAAATAATCATCTTTGTTTATAAAATTTTGTTGTTTTTTTTTGTTAAATTCTGCCTTCTGATTATCAAAGTCTACACCTGTTGCATTTTGTATTTTTCATTGTGAATTCCTAATTATTCAAAATATTAAATTATTTTAATATTACAATATACTATTTTTAATTATTATTCTGTCTTCAGCCACATGTAAATTAATACAGTCCAATTATCATGAACCTTTTGTGCCATTTGTCATCTCACTATATGAGTTATGTCAGTGGGATTGTGTATTTGTGCAGACAGAATTTTATTCTTAATTTCTTGCACAATGATTCTGTCTCCAATCCTCTTTTTCATTTTTTAAGCTAAAGTCCTTGAGAATTAAGGAAAGTAATGACAGGGACAGTTTTGGTAGACTGTCATTAATAGTGATTTTTGTATAAGGCAATATAATAACTAACGAATCATATTAAAACTGGATGTGGAAAAGAAATTTCAGTTTAGTAAATATTGTATGTATAAGAAGCCCTATTTAGGTATGGAAGAAACCTAAAATGGTGTCTAAAAATGGACTGTCTCACACAAACTGGTTAAGTTGTTATGCTTGGCAGATTACTCATTGAAATAATAGAAATAATAATATTAACAGTAATGGTGGTAAATCAGAAAGCAGTGATAATGCCAAAGGTAAGTATATATATATTAACAATATTTTTTTTAATGTAGAATTATGGAATGTACAAACTTTATTAAATGTGAACTCTTTAAGTTAATTAAACATATTGATAATGACAGCTTGAAAATTCTCTATCGGGACCTGAAAACACTCATAGGCTGGACAGATGAACATTGATATAGTTCAGAGAAAAATTAGACTTTACTCTATCTGAACTCAAATAATTTTCAAAATTACATGTACAAATTTTCTTAATTGTTTTCTTAATTAATCACTGTACACATTGGCAATAAACGTTTTTGATTAAAAAAAAAAACTTTAATATTTTGAGAGTTGGAATAATTTATAATCATAATGACAACATTAAAAAAATATATATGCCTATATATTTAAGAAGTACAATTTTTTTATTAGATGTATTTTCCAATGCATATTTATAAATCTGCGATTTGATGCTATAGTATGAGTGCAACAAAAAGACATTTTTTGTATTTTTATATTGAACTATTGCATTATCTTAAAATTTAATACTCAAGAATCTAAGGGTTCAGGTTCAAATCCCATGCTAGTCCTGTCACTGGTCAGGCCAGTGACACATGAAAAAGGGGAGAATAATACCTCTTGAAACATTGTGCATGTACTAACCTGTTTGATGTGCTATTACTAACAGTTGAATGTATTTGGAATATTTAAATAAAATTAAACTTTTCTAAAGACATTCAACACACATATTATATGATGGAAATAGTCCTATATAAAAATACAACTAGAACACCATCATCACAAACCTTCAGGAAAATACTTATTTTTTGTTCGTTATTATTTTTACTTTTATTATAAAACAGTAGATGGCACTCTTTATGCAATAATAGACCCAACTAATATATGTTTCACATTTGATTAGAGCGTAAAATCATATGACAAAAAATACTTTATATATGATTATTACTATATTTATGTTTTTATGTAGTTATTATATAGAATATTTTATTGTCTTATATATAAAAATCTCTATTTTCTCTGTTGTCTGATTACTGAATGTTTGATTGTAAGGCTGTCACATGTCAAATTTGCAATGAGGTTTATTTTTCAACAAAAAAAAAAAAAAACTTATTTGTTTTGCTATTAATAAACTGTTATTTTTTATGCAAAAAAAGTAATTTATTAAAGCAACTGATAAAAAGTATATATTACAAAAATGATGACCGGCTACATTTCTGGATTATAAAAAAAATATGGTATTGGAATAAAACTTTTTGAAAGAAAAAACACTTGGGAAAAAATCAGTACATGTGCTTTTAACTAGAACTAAATAGGTACACTATTTAAATCATGAAAAAAATGGGATTATAGTATATAAATTCATGTTTGAAATGTGATATTTAGTGAAGGAAAAATAGATGCTATAGTACTGTATTTTCATTTAGTTTTGGCTAACTTATAAATGAAGTCGAAAAACGGTAGCCTTTCAGGCTAATACAATTCTCACATTTATTTATGTAATATTAAAATCTTTTGTTTAATTTACATTAAATCTTTTTTAAAAATCCTAAAAGCAACCAATTACCCCCTCCCCCTGGCTTTACATAGACTGGATACAATTTGGGTTTTTTTAAATAATTTATATTAAAAAATCAGCATAATGAACTTTCTTTATTTTCATTTTTGGTGAGATAACATATTGAAGTGTGGAAAATTGCATTGGGATTATTAAAGATGGATCAAAAATGAAATACATGGATAAGAAAAGAAATCAGGTATCACATAATATTAAAAAAATTAAAAAGTTAAAATAGTATTAAGCTAAAATATATTTTAAACAGATGATAATAGATGGATGACTGTAGATTTAAATTGCAGACCAAGAAATTGTAAAAAAGATACACAAGTAGAAAATATGAAGAAGTTTATTGAACATTTCAAGAAGACAGGCCATATGTTTGAACCCTCCAACCCCAAAATAGTTTGCATTGAGGAAAACAACATCAAACGGAAAATCAGAGAAGCATACTTCATTAATGGCAATAATAACTCTATCAATAGACATGACATCTGCTTTGACATTTCCAAACATTGGACTATCTAAATCATTTGCATACGCTTTGCATATCGCTTTTGTTTCATTGTTCTGCATCTCACATTATCACTATGAATATGAGGCAAATGGCCTCGAAAGCGCTTAGCGTTTAATAATTTTTGAATCTTTATAGCTTCTCTTTCAAGCACTTCACACACTTTTAATTTTGTATACTGAAGTGATATAGATAAAAAATGATATGCATAAGAAATTGCATTAAAATTAAACATTTTCATTCTGCAGTGGAATGATAATGGTTAAAATGATGGAAATAAAGAATGTTTCCCTATAGTGATATTTTTTATATATACACTCAAAAGATTGACATTCATCTGACTAATCCAAAGAGCCTAATTGTATTTTTCTCTCTAGTTAATAATAGATACTATATTCTGGATGATTAGATAAACTGAGATTAAAAATCAACTCTAAAAAAATTCCAAATTACATGCAGATAAAATACCAATCATGAGCATGAGGATGTTATTGTTAAAAATTTGCATAATTTTTGCAGAAAATATCTACATACAATTATAAAAAAACCTGTTAAAGTCAGACAAGCAATTATTATTTTAGTCTAATTTTTTTTCAGACCTGTAAGTTTGGGCCTTATAACTGTGTATAGCAGTCGTGTTGATTTTCAAATTTACATGAACCAGAATATATTGTAAAATAGAACAAATATAATGTTCTTGAGATTACTCAACAAAAAGTAGCTTAGTGTTAGCTTTGATATGTTATCTTAAAAGATGGCTCTCACTACCTTTCATCCATTTTATCCAGTATTTTGATAATTGAGTATTCAGGAACTGATGTTTTCATAATGTGGTGGAACACTAAAGACGAAGTCATCTTGGTTATAGCATTCATCATTCTGTCAGTTTATATGCAGATAACTCACTTTATTCAATATAAATACAGTGATAATGTTCTGATATTTTGCGATAATATCTCCACACTTACTTCTAATGCTTCGACAATTCAATTTATTTTCTTTACTGTAGCTAGCACTTTTGAAGGAACACGGCCTTCATTTTCAAAGCTATTGCAAAATATCAGAACATTACATATATATACCACAATTTAATAGTTTAATAGTTACAGTGATAATATGAAAGAGATGTTTGAATAACTAGAAAAATATTTACATATTATTTCTAATAGACATACTGTTAATGAAAATAGATGATATAATAAGATTTTTTGTTTTAAATTTACAATATAGTGCATCATATTGAAATTAATCATAATACAGACTTTGTATTTAAAAAAAATGTTAGAAGTCTTAGATTAATTATGATTGTTATTCTTATAGAAAATATATGGCAATATTCTGCTATCTCTGATAAGATTTGATTTTTTTTATGTATCCATATGAAAAACAAGAAAAATACATCTATCTCAAGTCAATTATGATTCTGCAGGTATCATTAGAATATTAAAAATGTTTATAAACAATCTCTTAAGCTCTACTTGTATCAACACTATGACTTATCCCAGAAACTTCTGTACAGCAGCAATATTTCTGGATTAAATTCTTGCTAGTTTTTTCCTTTTGACAAATCTTTAGTAAATATTCTTTTACCCAGCTATTAGTTTTTTATTATAAAAAATAGGAAAATAGAGGATTATCACATAAATAGTAATTAAATTGATTACATTTTAATTATAGATTCACTATGCTAATCCACTGAACTATATTTGGACTTTACTTTGCTATCCATTATTTATGATTAAACAAAAGAAAAAACCCAATTTGTGCTATATAGATACTCTCACTTGATGAACAACTTCCCACTTCCTTGTATTTATTAGATTAACTTCTGATGATTTGTATGTAGTTATTTTTTCACTGACCTTTTTTTTTAAATTGAGCATTCTATAATTTTAGTTTTGTTAGAAATTATTTGCAACCTAAATTTATTTATTTTTTTGAACTGAAAACAAATTAGATGAGGTCATTGAAATATATAACCACTGAGTTAATAACAAATCTATAAAACTGCACAAAGATATTGGGAAAAACATTAGGCTTTTGAACATTTTAAATCATTATCTTGAATAGCTTGATAGAATTAAAGTGGCTTCTGAGTGAATGAATGCAATCCAGTATTTTTTCCTGATGAAGGCTAGCACCAGAAATTATTTTGAGAATTTAACTCATAGTGCCATCTGGTATTCTTTGACTGCTCAAACTCACAGAGAAAGTTCTAAATAGAGTGATGAAGCTAGAAGAGTTGTGATATTTTGTCTTGAGCTGTAAATGTAGAACGGTCATTTTCATTGGCTGATTCTCTCACTTTTAACATTAACTTATTCAATGAATATTTGTCAATCATTAACTTAGAAATGTAAAATAGAAAAAATGAATTTTTAATTTTTTTTAAAAAAAATATTAATATCATCTTTTTTAGTAAAAAAAAATATAAGTATTTTTAAAATCTTTTTATTTACAAATATATTAAACATTTAACACATTTTTCTCTTGTATTGACTGTTTTTATAGCTTTTCAATTAGCCCTCAAGCTGTTTTTTGAATTTCATTTGAAAATATAAACTTTCTATTTTTCAAAAAGAATTTAATTACAAAATAACTGATTGTTAAATACTCAGTATGATAAAAATAAGTTAAGACTTTTGATTTTAAAAATATCTTTTCAAACAGTGTGTTATGTGTCATATGCAAAAGAAAGCAACCTCATTCCTAAACTATGTATAAAATATGTGTAAGTCTATACATGCACATTATTTTTATTACTATATTGTAGTATATAATTATACAGAGGCTAAGTGCAAGCTGAGTAATCAATGAATGCAAAATGATCATGTGATGTTTAGTATATAATTATCATTAGCATCCATTCAAAAATAAGAATGAGCAGCCTAATTCTAGAAAAAAAGTAAGAGATGAAGAACAAAAAATAAAAGATGAACTTTGCAATGACTATGCAAACCAATCTGTGAATTATAAACATATTTATATATATCTCTTCATATGTGACCCTTTATGTGATATTTGATATGGCAGTTTTTAAATGCTTTTATTTAACTTAGAAACTCTGTTTGTTTAGGTTAAATTTTGCAATCAATTTTTTAAATACTTCTATCAAATAAATTTTCTTCAAATTTTTCACACATGCTAGAAATCATTGATAATGCAATAGGGCAATGAAATATTTCCAGATTGCTCAGCCAAATGGTATTTGTTGGTCAAATTTCAAATGCATGATGCATGTTAATTGGCAATATATTTTTTTAAAAAAAGCTTACATTAAAAATATTTATAGTAAAGTAAAATAGAAATAAAAACAAATCTTAATTTCTCTTGATTGTAAAAATTGCTTTTTTAAAAATAGATGAAATTTTAATTTTTCTTGATTGTAAAAGTTTCTTTTTTAAAAAATGCATCTTTTCTAATGTTGGGGTTTTGATTTTTAATGTGCACAAATTTTCTTTCAAATATTACACAAACTGCAACGTTGTTTTTATTTTTCATTTTAAAATTGAAGTAGGAATAATTACAAAAAAAATCTGAAGATTAAAAAGTTTAAAAATAATATGTAAAAAATATTTTACAATAAACACTTTTATTTCTGTGAACTAAAAAACCAAAAATAATTGCTTTCTTCAACCACAATTAAATATTTTATATTTTATTTGAAATAAAAATGTGCAATATCCAGAAATTATTTAATTCAATCACTAATTTTTATAACTAGGGATTGAATTAATTAATTTATGGATGCTCTACACTTTTATTGTGAGATAAATATGGAAATGTCAATTTTGGTCTAAGGAAGCAATTATTTTTGGTTTTTAGTGCATAATAAATAAAAGTGTTTATTATAAAATATTTATCATTATCATAAAAATTTAATTTCTTTACAGAATTCTTTTCATTTAAAAAACTTCAACACTTTGCTGAATTGTAATTCTCCATTGTGTTCTATTTTCAGTCATATTATCTTACTGAAAGCAATCAAAAACACACCCTTTTAAAATATTTTAAGTATAATCATCACAGTATATTAAAATGCCAGTTGTATGGTGACTTTATTAACCTCATATATATATTAATAAATTTGGGATTCTACCTTCATGGGGATTCTACCTTCATTCTTAAAAGGAGGTTGCCTTAACAACAGTTTGAAATTGTTGATTGTTATCTATATTAGGATTGTCTAAATGTTGACTGGTTTCTAATGGTTATATACATATATATATACTAGTTATAATTGATAGATGCTGCTCTTTATTTATTTATTTATTTATGTATTGTATTGAAATTGTATGTTTATGTATTATATCTTTTATATATAATAATTGTGTTTTTTTTTTCTTTAAAAAAAATACTCTTCATACTGTACTTTTTACATTGCTTTACTTAATTTTCAAGATTTTGAATATTTTGGAATATTTGTATGTACTGTCATTTTAAAAATAATTATATTTTTTTCTCAATAGAAATTTGATGAAAAATAATAAGGTAAAAAAAAAATGTTATTAGTGGATTGTATATATATATGTAAATTTTTAACAGGTAACACACACACACATATATATATATATATACACACACAATGATTGATATACTGTACTATAAAATACAATAAGTGAGCAATGTCTTGTTTAAGAACAAGAGTGTAAATAATGCTTCAGAAATGAATGATAGATAATTATTTAAATATTTTGAAGTATATATGCCAGAATATAAGTTATAAAAACATCTAACATAATGCACATGAAAAAAGAAGGGATGGAATTTAATTAATGAAACCATATAGTTGTGTTTAATACAAATAAATATGTTAATCTTTAATTAAATTTAAAGTTTATATTTGGACTAAAAAAGATATGACACTCTCTACTCTAATAAATGATGTGTGAATGTTGTTAAATATGTGACTTGTAGACAAAAAGACAAAATTGTAGTTCTTTATATAAAAAAATTATTTTTAATTAGTTATTTTAATATATATTTACAATTTCCACTTCACCACACATCTATGATCATGTAAATAAAGACATCTGAAGAAAGTAAATGGCTCCCAAGGAGCATTCCATGGTAAATCAACATTCTTCAATCAGTCCAGATCATTAAAATATTTATTTCAAGTGAATAGTATTAAAATTACAGGTGCAGAAAGTTTGATATTTGTAAATCACATTAAATAATTATTTTAATTAATGTTATTTTTATATACGCTTTAAATAAGTTTAAAATGCCACTTATTTTACATCAGAAATTCAGAAAATTGATTTTGTATGCTACATTTAATCAGAAATAAAATTTGAACAATTATAAAGGGATTTATAAATATAAAAAAATGTTAAAAAAAATCAAAAGTAAAATAAGGAATAAAATAGGGAAAGTTTTAAAAACTGTTTTGTCATATATATTATAATAGTAAAAAAATATGTAACAGCTATATATATATATATTAATAATTATACATAATACATTATTAACAATAAATTAATAAAAATATATTGATAAACATA
Source organism: Epiperipatus broadwayi (assembly GCA_028023455.1). Lineage (NCBI taxonomy): Eukaryota > Metazoa > Onychophora > Udeonychophora > Euonychophora > Peripatidae > Epiperipatus > Epiperipatus broadwayi. The sequence continues at coordinate 4,165,758 of JAQFVV010006254.1, forward strand.
TAAATAAATATTGGTTGGTCAAATAATAAAAGATTAGAAAAATTAATAGGTAATTATGAAATAAGATATGATATAAAATATAAAAAAGGAATTGTAAATAAAATGAATTGTGACCATTGCAATATGATAGGAAAACAGTGATAAGAGGTAAAGAACATAACTATGCAATTAATAAGTGAGATAATAAAATTATGATACAGAGATTCAATAAAAGTTGGAAAAATTGATTATATAACATAACAACATATAGAATAAATAATTAATTATTAATATATATATATATATGTATTATAATGGATTTACATAACAGATAGAAGCATAGTAAATATTGAAGTGATATTTATATATGCTTCATGAATGATTTTAAGAAAATCAATAAGAACTTTACATTAGATATTTTCACCCATTTTTAATAAATAAAAATTATATATATATATGAGTGAAGTATATGCACAGATAACTGTATATGTTATTATTAATTATAAGTTTATTTTAAAAGTATGTTAAAACAAAATGTATCTTTTATTAACAATAATAAAGTGTAAATGACATTATTTTATAAAAAGTAATTAAATTCTTATAAGCAGATAAAGAGATGTGTATCTGATATAATCCCTTTCAAAGATAAAATTTTGTAAATGTTGTGATTGGGCAAATAAGCAACAGACCAAACTGGAGTTCAAGAGTTATCTTTCACCAATTAGATCAATGGATAAGCTAACACTAGGAACTATAAGTAGGGGTTGTAAATCATTGTGGTTATCATTTCTGATTGTTGCTAAATTATTATTGCTGAAGTACTTTAATTGAAGTTTGTACTCTTGATTAATTTTTGATTATAATTTCATTATATTTATTGTGCATAATGTTGAAATATGCAGGAGTAGAGAAATTGCCACCATTTACATCATTCTGGCCATCCAGCAGAGTGCAGGCTGAAAGTCCACAGAGAAGTATGAAAGAAAGCCATCAGCTAATATAGAAACATCTTAAGGAGCATTGTGCCCATTATATGCCTAAACTTCAAGTGTCTACTGCTGTGGGGAGAAACCAGCCATCAATAAGTAAGTAAACTACCACCCGATGATGTCCAATTAATTATGATCACTATGATTAAAGCCTACCACCACCATAATTATGGTTGAACAAATGAAGTCTGCTAAAAGTGTACCAGTACCTGAAGTCTGAGCTTGAACTCTTAGTTATGAAAGAGAATGGTATGAACTTTAAAAATATATTATTATAAACATCTAGTACTAGCATTAAGTATCTATCCCCATTATATTAAAATTATTTTATAAATTATTGTTATTATTGATTTTATGAAAGATTATATCTGATTATAAATGAGAATGACAGGGGATTGCTACTTTATTTGATTTGATTGTGATGCAATTCAGTCAGTGTAAATCTAAGATAAGAGTAAATTTTTATAAAGGAATTAGTTTTTACATGATCACATTTCCTATACTAGCACATTAATTGTTGATAAACAGAGCAAAACTCTCCATACAGTATTGCCACCTGTGCTAAACAGAGTAATCAATGGATGCCAGAAGGCTTGTGGATGAGTAGGCATTAGATAGGGATTTTATGCACAAGCCTTCTGGAATCAATTGATTACTCTGTTTAGCACAGGTGGCAATACTGTATGGAGAGTTTTGCTCTATTTATCAGGAATTAGTTTTTGTTGCAATCCTTGGCCATGCCTATAAAAACTTTATCTTTTAAAACCAGTCATTTCCACTACCTGTAGATATAAAAAAATTGTCAACATAATTTTACTGTAGATTGATGGAAACTAAATAGGATACAAAACAGACTGTGTAAACTGAATACATTAAGACCATCTTTTTATTATCTTTTAATAGTTTACAGTTTTAAGCAAACTACTCTCCATGTTCGGGGAAAGATAATTGAGTCTAATGATGTAATTGAAATGATATGACTTTACTTTAGGCTGTTTTGTCTCCAGATGAGATTCATTTGTACATGTTGTATTTATTCATAAATGATAGTGATACCTTTTGTAAGTGTGGTCACTTGCATTCATTATTTTGCTTAGAGCAGGTGCGCGGTAGATGGAAATTATTACTGTATATTATATGCTTTGTTTGTGTACATCTTGGATGATACCATTTTGCAATTGCTGGTCCTTGTCATAAGTTAGTACATCTGACAGTATCATGTAGCATATTCCTAGATCATATGCATTTATGATTATGAATTTATAAAGAGTGTGATGCAAATGTTGTTTTCCTGTCTCTTACATTTACTTATGTAGCATTTAGTTACTTACCTGCATTATAGCCTGAAAGTATTTAAAGTAGTACAGTTCTTTAAGCAGTTTATGAAATGATTTATTATGGTCAATGAATTTAGCATGTCCTCAAGCTATAGATTTATTAATTTTAAAGCTGTAATAATCAGTAATTGTGATCATTATGCAGCAAGTTTATATCCATTCAGAGATAATTAAGAATGTATTGTACATTATTTGTATATGTACATAAAATTAACAATAAAATCCATAAATAGCCAATTGTATTAACTTATTTTAAAAATTGTTAGGGCAGTGCAATAAATATGTAAATTAAATTCCAGGTAAAAGAGAAGTAACAAACTACTGTTTCATGTGGATTGTGGCCAGTTATGCTATCATGTATTTTGTAAAAATCTATATATACTTGAATAAATTGTAGTGTTTTATTATCTTTAGTATTTGTCATTATTTTACAATCAATAAGTTAATTAGGGTATTATAGAGTCACATATATCTAGCTGATCTTAACAGGCTGGAAGTCATTTGAAAAATTATAAAGGAGATTATAAATAGCATTTTTTTTAAAAAAATAAAAGAAGATAAAAAGGTAGGACTACAAATTGCATTCCCTTTACAACTGGATAAAATGTTATAAGGCATATTTAATATTCTTCAAAATTATTGAATATATTATCATTAAATTACTGATTCATTATTATCTTTTCTGTATTTAAACTTTTATTTTTGTTGCAAATGTATGTTATAGAACTTTTATATAATTGTTCTATAGGTATAGAAATAATACCTGGAATATTTGTGTTCTTTAGAATATAACTCTGATATTTTTTGTCTGTAAACTTATCTAATTTATACTATAGTTTTTATTTCCATTTATCATTAGAGGAGATTTGAACCCATGCTTTCAAACTTCCTTCAGTTATCCACTCCATCTTATATAACTGATACGCAAGACCTCATACATGTGGGGAAAAGATAAATAATCTCCAATATATAGATTTCATGCTGAACCAACATTTGTCAGTTGGTCCAGATCATGTGTGGAAGATGATGATCAAGACCAACTGATGAGTACTGGCTTAGCACAAAATATGTATATTGGAAATCATTTATCTTTTTACCATAAATGTGATCATGTGTATCGGTTATATAAGGTGGAGTGGATGACTGAAGGGGGGCTTGAAAGTCTGGGTTTAAATATCCTCTAATCACATCTGTCTTATTTAAATATCTGTTCAATAAATGAATTTATTATATATTACTTTACAAGATGATGTTTTAGAAGTTGTGCAATCTTATAATTTTTGATTTGAGTTATCTATCAGGAGTAATAATAAATGCAAATATGTAAAAATATTTGATTTTTTAAAATAGCTAAAAAAAAATTATAGTATGCTATGTTTAAAAAGATTTTTCTCTATTGTAAACAAATTGCTCAGTTCTGTTTGGCTACTATGAGTTTTTTTCTTGCTAGAAAAATAATTTGCTTAATTATGATTCAAATATTCTATTGTACATTTCTACTAAAACCTTATTCTTATATTAGTCGGCTGTGCAGTTGCTTGCTCTTTCAACTTGATCATCACTTTTTAATCAGTTCTTTAAACCTCAATGGCTACAACCAATATGTGATATGGTTATAAATATTCATATGCCTTAATTTTATAAAAAAAATTAAATTGGATGTGACGATCTCAATATTTCCTAGATATGTCTGTATTTTGAAAAACTTAGATTAGTTTGAATTTGGCTTATATACTATAAGTGTCATACCCTTTTTTTAGATTTAGCTATATCTCATATTATTTATAGTTTAAATGTAAGAAAATTTTCTCCATTTTTTGGCAAATTATGGCTACTTTTTGCTACTTTTTTAGATAAATATTATATTTATTTTTAAATAGAAGGAAATCAATCCTTTATACATGTATTGTACTGTTAAATTAAATCAATCACTGTTTTGTTGAATGGGAGGAAATTCTCAATCCAAGACACAAGATAGATACTTTGAAAAGATAAGAGCAACCATCTTATCTTTGTATCTAAATTCAATTATATTAACAATTTTGGAAAGAGAGCTTGAATATATTATATATTATTCACTTTAGTTCTAAGATAATTAAGATTGGCCTATATTGAATTTAGATACAAAGATAAGATGGCCACTCTTATCTTTTCAAAGTTTCTATTTTCTGTCTTGGATTGAGAGTTTCCTCACATTCAACAAAACAATGATTATCTTCTGTTTAGAATTATTATTGAAATTAGTGCTTACAATAATAAAAAGTAAATCTATTTCATTGTAATAACTGATTATAAGAAAGTAATCAACTGATTCCACTTAGAAGTTTTCTAAACAAAAGTAGTTTTATTTCTCCATTTTTTTTGCAACTTTTGGTTATATATATATTGTGACCATCTGAATGGGCACAAGGGTTTAAGATACTTTGAATCTTAATTAAATAGTTATATTATATTAAAAAAATGAAATAACCTTAGAATTTTAAAATTTTTTGCTGGAGATTGTTTAAAGCTTGGATATGGATTGCTTATGCAGTTTATTGACCACTTGATAGGTATTCATTATTATTAGTGTGGTTAATGAGATATTTAATATAAGGAAGAAGGGTTGTTTATTAATGGAATTGATACATTTTGTCAGAAAGATGCAAAGTTATTTTATATTATTGTAATATTGGTTGAATAATTTCAAAATCCTTTATTCATTGATACTTATCTTTTTGTCAACAATTAATAGCCATTTCAATCATATTTAGTTAAGATAGTTTAATATTTAGGTTGTGGTACATGTGTATGCATGTATGACTCCGCATCATTTTCATTTCATTTTCATCTTTTAATGACAGCAAACAATAGTACATGCACAATAAAAACATTTAAATTACAGTAGTTATCTTAAATAATTTAATAAATATATATTTCTTTCCAATGATTAATAGATAGTTGAATCAATAGATTATTTTACAAATTAAATAAATTATTAATCATTTTTATTTAATAGTTAATTAATATTCATTTTTCTTTCAAGTTTGTAAAAGCTATTTATTTTGTTATTATTTTTATCTTGATTTTAATTCTAAAAAATCAAAGTGATTTTTTTTTAAAAAGATTTTTTTTTTTTTGAAAATGTAATTAGCTGAGATAGAAAAGTGTGGGAGTAACCTGGTGGAAGGAAATGAACTTGGCTAAAGATAGTTTTTTTTTTTTTTAACAAAGATCTCCAGTGAAAAAAATTTGCATATTATGTAATGTAATTGTAGCCAAAAACAGTGGCTGATTATGGTGAAATTAAAACCAGTTGCTGAAGTCAAATTGATTTTTAAAAAAAGGACTTTGGAGTAAAACTTCGAAAGGATATTAAGAAATATATTATGGAAAGAGTTAATTTCAGAATGCAGTTCTAAGTTTTAAAAAGGTACTCAGTTTACTTTACTCTTCTTGATTTAAACATATTGAATTAACCATCTTCATAACTATTGCTCTTTTAAAAATGTATGTTAATAACGTCCAGTCTACATTACTTCACTTAATTATCATTTTAAATAGGAATAAATTGCATGAATATTATTGTTGTATCATTGACCAACGTGTGTTCTTTAATATATCTGGAAAACGCATGCAGAACTATTTTATAGAATATATTTTTATTCTTCACTATTTTCCGTGTTATGTTTTTGTGAGAATTAAACATAGACGTAAGGATATGCATATTTTGATAAATCATGCCATGTTTAAATTCATCATAAAGAGATGACAGTATTTGTTTGTCTGGTATTTCTGGAAATAATATGTATGTTAAATGAAGGAAATAAATGTGAGCTACTTCAAATTAAATATCTGTTTAAATCGAATAGAAGGATAGAAATGCGGGTAATTTTTGTTCTCTTTGATAAAGATGGAAAATAAAACAAAGTATTATTAAATGCTATTCAATAAACTAATAAAAATAATTATGTATTCAATTTAGAATTACAATGGAATAAGTGAGATAATTCCTGTCCAACAGTAGTTAAGAATTTATTATATTCTCATCATAATAGAAGATAAATCGATTGCTTATGTATGATACAGTAACTTAAATAACTTTGTTATGAACATTGAAGATGCTGAGTCCTATTTAAGCATGACTATATTTGTTTGGTTATCCTACTGCAGTTTATTTTAGTTTAGAATTCAGTTTGGAATGTGTCCCATATTGTTTCATAAACCTGGAACCGAGCTTTGCAAGTGAACTTTTATTTTAAATTACAAAACTAATAACTTTTGTTTCTTTATTTTTTTTTTATTGCTTGTCATAATTATTGTATATGATAGGTAGATAGGCTTTATTTATTATTATGTTTATTTATAATTTGGGTATTTTGACCATCAAGAACGTCTCTGAAGTGTATCCAAATGAGGAGTACGCTGGTAAAAATTGATTGTGTTCAAACAGGTCATATTGTTCTTTTACGAAGGTAAAAGAAAGAAATATTTTTTTAAATATATTATTAGAGAGGTTTACATTTATTTTGTATACTTTATTATCTCAAAGTGAAAATTTTGTTCTTTTTTTAAATCAACGAACTTATAATAGAAGTAGTTTGCAAGATATGAAAGAAAGTTTGTTCTTAATAATTATAAGTATTAAATTAAAAGTTATACCTTAATGCAATATTTAATTATCATGTTACCTGCTTAGTGTGTAATTTACAGTTAATATTATATATACTTTTTATTCGTGGGTGTGTGTTTGTTTTGCACAACTATGATATGTGTTTGATAACTATGATATGTGTTTGATAAAGTTCAGTTTGTGAATATTTTATGCATAAATTTCGTACACTGTCGTATTCTACTGAGTTGAATGGATTGGTATGTTATCTGTATGTATTTATCTGCCAGCGTGTATTTATAATGTTCGATATTTAGAAAAGCTATGAGAATGGAAAGAAATCTGATTGCGTTATAATGTCTGTAGGGATAAAAGATCTTGCTTATTTATTATATGTTAATAATTTTCCATGAGTAGAGCCTAGTTTATATTATATGTGTATGATTAAATAATATTTTGAAGTGATGTTTTCTTAGAGCCTGGTGATGAGGAAATAAGTCCCTGTTAATAGTGTATTTAGAAGTAGATGAGTTATTGTTGAAATATGATTAAATGATGTTTAGGAAGTTATGTGACGTTTTTCTTAGATTTTTGGTAATGAGGAATTGTAAAAGTGTTCAGTAAGAGTTTATTTGCTCCTCATGTAGTTTTCCCTTATAACGTATAGTATGTATAATCATGAAAATATAGCTTTGTGTTAATTAATATGTGGCTAGATAAATTGTTAGATTAATTCTTGATGTAGTATTAGTGTCTTATTTCATTGATGAATTACGACATTGTTCGAAATAAAATAATTGTATGATATTTTCTTAATGAATGGAGAGTTTATAGAAAAGATTGTTTTATATTATTGCTGTTGGAACGTGCACACACACGCGTAATATAAATAATATCGCATATATAAAGTATAGAATTATTGAAATTAAAATGAGAAATAAATGTCTTTTGAAATACATTACATTCATTTAAATATAAAGTATAAAGTATTGAGATTAAAACGGGAATAAATATTTTAAAATACAGTGTATTTATTTAAATAAAGTGTTATAAATCATCAAATCATCAGAATAAACATGATTTGTTGCTATGCATAAAAGGTATATGTAATTGAAAGTAATTATTTAGTCAATTAGAGAAAATTGTTTTGTTGAGAGCCAAATATAATTAATTTGATTTATTTTGTTAATCAAGAGTAATATCCTCTCAAAAGTATTTTTTTTGTGTGTGCTAATAATATAACATGTTATTTACTTATTGTCATATAGATGAAACATGTAGGCAAAGCATGTGTTCGAAGTCAGGATATTTAAGTTTTGTTATTAATTTGCTTTGATAGTAGGGATAATCCCAAACTGATACTCAAAGTCTATTTGGTAATTTAAAAATCTGTAAAACAAATAGTCCATTTGTAAATATCATGTTAAACCCAATTTATCTTGTTTATTGCAATAAATGATTTATTTTAGTTATTTAAAATCTTAAAATCGGTGTCTTGAGTTATTCTTGTGTATATTCGTGTTTCCATTTCCACATATCCGCATTTCATAAATCTATTACACAATAAATATATTATTTTAGAGTTATAATATTTGCTAGTGTCTGACAATATTGTTTTTCTTAATCCAAACATTATGAAAGAACATTTTGCCACTGGAGAAAACGTATTAGAAAGGTTGCCAAGTCAGTATATTTATTAGATGATGATATGAGATTAAAATACCCTATCTCTGTCATTATCTTATTATTGAAACACAGTAAAATAGTTTAGTCAATTTGTTTCATTACATTTTTATCATACTTTAGAATTATAATTTATGAGCCAATGTAGTTTATTTAATTCAACTGTGTTTGTTAAAATTCCCTGAGATCTTATTATTTATTTCTTGATTGGCATTAAAGTAGATGTTTAGATTATGATATGTCAAGTAATAGAATTGTTTAATAATATAACTATAGCAAGCTGATATATGTGATACTTGGATGAAGAAAGAAATTAAGTTTAAAGTATATTTTAATAGACTGTACCAAATAAACATTATGATTCTCTATCATACAATTAATTAACAAAGGAAGTTACATTATATTAAATGTTTTGTAATATTTCTTCTTTTATTCATTTATTATCATATATCTTATGAACTTCCTATAGCCTCCCACTGAGCTGAGCTGAACATAAACTTAAATATAGAGTCTCAATAATAGATTTGTATTATATATCTTGTTATATTGTTCTATTCATTAATAAAACTGGCGCCTGGGCATTTCGCTCATGTAATGTATATGAGCAGTGTTGGGAGTGTAGGTTATAATATATATACAAATATTATAATACTCATTTAATTTGCTTAAATACTGAATATTTCTTGTATACATAAGTAGGGGGAATTAATCTTAGGATTTTTCAGTCTATATTCATCATCCACTCCATCTCAAGCAACCAATACACATGACAACATAATGCAATAAAGATAAATGATCCCCAGTTCATCCCTCTCCTGTTAAATGTATATGGATGCATAATGGTCTGGTAATATGAGAGTTATATTGACATGATGTCTACATGGGTGTGACTACAATCTCAAATCCAATAAGACCTTGAGCATTTCATCATCGGTTTTCCAATAAAATGGACAGTTGAGTAGTTGGAAAAATGGGAATATTGAAGCCTGTCTAGTAAATATATCTTAATATAAACTGAATACTGATTGTATATATGTGTGGGAGATTATGATCTGGTCCAACTGATGAGTGCTGGTTCTGCACAAAATACATATATTGGGGATCATTTATCTTTTTTGCATATATGTGGTCATGAGTATTGGTTGAGTGGAGGATGCATATAAATTAAAAAATCCTAAATTCAAATTCCTTTACTTATATAATACTTATTGTAAATAATGCTTATTATTAAAAAAAAATCTAATTTGGAAACATAGTTATATCTAAAATAATATTTTTTTAGGATTGATATCAGATACTGATTGTAACCATTGCAGATTAAAGAAGTTATTAATATTAATAAATCAGTATATCTGTCAATATATTATCCACTCTTAAATAAATTACTTGTGCAATATTTCAATTTATCAGTCTATATAATACAAATGGGTGCCCTGTATGATGTGATGCAGTAGTAAAGTAACATTCTGGAGTTTATAAAGTCCATGGATCGCATCCATCTCGTCACTTATAGTGCCCCAACTTTTTAGGATATTTGAGCAATATAGCTGTTCAATTTTTATTGTTTGTTTTAACAAATGTGTGATAAAACTTTCCTATCAAAAGCAAATTTTAATAACCAAATCAATAGTTTGTGAAATGACATATGTATGCTATTATAAAAGTGTTCTAATCAACCCATTACACTTACATTAAATTATTATACATATGTTATGGAAGGGTATAGTCATTTTTTTTATGAAGGCATATTAAACTTGCAAAATATTTAATTTTTTCATTACACATTATACAATTGTGTGATAAAATTTTCCCATCAAAAGCAATTTTTAACCATTTATATCTATAGGTTTCAAAATAATATGTGTGTCATTATAATAATATATGTGTGTCATTATAAAAGGGTGTGTGTACCAAACCATTTTGTGTGTATTAGATTATTATATGTATGTTATGAAATAATATGGTCATTTTTTTATGAAAACCTATTGAAATCTTAAAATTTCATAAATAATTAGTCTATTCATTTGATATAAAAGTTTAGATCTGATGTCCTTACAAGAAGTCAATGGATAAAACCAGAAACAAATTGTATTGAAGATGGTTAAGTTTCCAGTTTTTGTATTTAATTATAATGCAAAACTAAAAGCAAAAATATTCAAAACATATCCTATATTCACCACATATATACAAAAAAGTTGTTGCAGTTTAATTACAATTATTCAAACTACAATTTATTTCCAGTTGTAATAGTACAAAGGAAGGTCTTAAAGTCATTCATTTATTTCATTACAACAATCACTTTTAAGTGCCTTCTCATGCCCTTATATTTAAAACAATGATAGCTGTCTTTTTCATTGAATTAGATATAATTAATTGCATGAATTTTAATGTATGGAAATTCATGATGAATTGTTGCTAAAGTAGTCATCACATTAATGGGAATGTCTTTTAAACATCAGGAGATAAGTGGCTTTGTTTGATCCTAAAATTGAGCATTCATTTTGTCTTAACTGGTTTGTCTTAATAAAGGCAATATTTTGGAAGAGGAGGAATTTCAGTCTTAGCTAGTTTTTATTTTATTACTGAACTAAATTTTGCAAATAAATTTAATATAAAAAAATATGTTAAGTATTATTTTCTCATATTTATTTTTTTTCATTTATTTAATACAGTGTTTTTTTAATATTACAATATATCAAAAATAGTTCTTTTAACTTATAATTTCACAAGATATTACAGACTAAAGCAACTTTGTTCAGATATGAAGAAATTAACTATAAAATGCATTTGCCAGACAATTTTGTAATGTTATTTTAAACAAAGAACTATTGAAAACTGAAGCACAAAGTTTTGAAGAGATTTAGAAAATATCACGTCAACTTGGTTTCAAAATGTTAGGATGTTTTTTGATTAACAAGTTATTAATTTGAATATAAAAAAACAAAATGGCTGCTAGATGTGGATTTAGATTCAATGGTCATGATTGAAAGAACCAATAGCTAAAAGAAACTAATCTGGAAATATAGTTGGCACTACTAACTAATGTCCAATGATTCAAAATTACAATAGATGCTTTGGATTGGGGTAAATAAATGAATTATTTCTCCTAATGCAAATGATAAAGTCATGTGATACTTTGAGAAATTAGAAGCAGCCAAAGAAAAGAATTTATATATCCTGCATGGTTTGCTACAGTAGGTAGAGCATCCAACTTGGGATCAGGAGGTCCCAGGATCAATTCTGTTACTCACAAATTCTAGTGCTTGAACTTCTTATAAACTCCCCCAGCAATAAAGCCACGTCTTTTTTTATATCCTCATTAAAAGATGCAAATTAAAACTTTCAGTCTTATATTAAACTAAAAACATTAATATTTTTTTGGAATTTCATATATTATTTCATTCTAAATTTTGTCCCGTTTCTACCGTCATTAATATATAAAAAGCAAAATACCCCTTTTGATTCTTCTCTAAACTTGTTTTATAGCTGAACTAAATCATGTAAATGAATTTAATATTAACATAAAGTCGTTACATGTTATTTCCTTATACAAATATTTTGTTTCAAGGTTAACAATATTTCAAAAAATACATCTGAAAAATAAAAAATATAAACACAAAATATATATATAAAAAATTCACAATATAAAAAATGTATCAAATAAACTGACCTCTTAATTCATTATTTCACCACCGATTTTATTTTATTTTTTTACAAATATTTACAGTTTAATTGAATTTTGACTTTAAATATTTTTTATGTATTTTTAATGTTATAAAAAATTTCACTTTAATTAGTTGTTTTTTATTTTTTTATTTTGATAAGTTAAACCAAAAACAATGTTCAATTTATTCTTATTCAATATAAAAAACTTAATCTAATTTAATATTATTTTTATTAAAAGAAGATTTTAGTTGATCAATATAAAGATTTGCTTTAATTATTCTTCCAATATATGTATTTTTACATTTTTAATTATTCTAATATTATAATGTGTAATAGATTATTGAATTCTTACTATATACAGTATATGTTTCTAATTTATTTTTAGTTGTGCCAATATAATTTGTATTCATATTATTACATTTGCAAAATTATGAATAAACATGCTAATTAATGCCAAAAATGAGATAAAAACTATCAATAAAAAATGTCAAAAATTAACTAAACCAAATTCAAAAATAAAAAATTTCTATTGTACACCATTTTTATGATAAAGAATTTATAAACAAATTCAAAAATCAGCGGATTTTTTTTATTACAAAAATGATTCTGAAATATTGGCAATGTATGGAAGAGATAATCATGGCAGTAAAGAACTATCATTGGTTTTCAAAAGATTTTTAAAGCAATAGAAAACTAATTGTAAATAATATAGTAAAAGATGGAAAGCATACAGAGGCTACATCCTTTGTAAATATGAATCAAATTAACAAGGTTGGCCTTGTGGAAAATTTTTATATAGGCATAGAAGATTATTATTCTGAGTCTTCAGGGATGGGTGCCAAACTCACAAAATTTCAATTCAAAACTTTAAGTTATGTGATTGGTAGAAATAATCTTTGGTTTAATAATTCTAATAAATCTATCAAAGGCAAGAGTCAATAGAAATTTTAAATACTTATCTAAGAGAGTTCTCCTGATTATTTTTGATGAGATGGCTAGTTTTGGCAATGTATGTTCTTGCATATTTACAAGGCATTTTATAGATAGAGTTTGTTTTCAGTACTTCAAATTTAGGTTTTTTAAAGATTAGGATTTCTTACATTGTGCTATGGTTCTGGAAAACTGTTCTGATATACTGATTGCATATTTTCTTAAGGACATTTTATAATCATAGTGATAGCACCTTAGTATGGTTTTTCTTTTTTAAATATTTTATTTTATAGTCTATTTAAAGTTTTTTAATGATAGCTGATAGATAATTTATAAAAGACTTTACTCTATATTGGACTTTATTATCCTAAGTTATTGGCATCTAAACAAACTTCTTTAGATCATCTTCCATAGTAATAGTATAATTTGACTCCACCCTGTGTGGTTTGGTGTAATTGGTAAGGAGCAGGAGGTCCCAGTATCGATTTTGGTGCTCATAGGTCTGGCACTCAAACTCTTTTATAAACCCCTGAGCAACAATGCCATATGCTTTTTTTTAAAAAAAATATTCTTTGTATTTCTGCCATGATTAGATGTAAGTGCTAAACACTTTTCTGTAAGTATGATTTTTTCCTATGAGGTAGTTTTATTACAAAAACATCTAAGAATGAACAATTTGTATTCTTGTTCTGATTTTATTATGAATTTAATTGATGGAGATATATTGTTGATGAGTGTGCAGAATACTTGTATTAGTGTTTCACCATTAGACTTTACAATGAATATATTGATATAGTAAAGCCAGAATTATAGTTATAGTAAACTGCTACATATAAACATTTCTAATCAGATGTAAGTGCTAAACACTTTTCTGTAAGTATGATTTTTTCCTATGAGGTAGTTTTATTACAAAAACATCTAAGAATGAACAATTTGTATTCTTGTTCTGATTTTATTATGAATTTAATTGATGGAGATATATTGTTGATGAGTGTGCAGAATACTTGTATTAGTGTTTCACCATTAGACTTTACAATGAATATATTGATATAGTAAAGCCAGAATTATAGTTATAGTAAACTGCTACATATAAACATTTCTAATCAGAGGTAGCAATGGTGAATTCATAGTCATATCTTGATTTTGTTGGAAGAACTCTATATTGGATTGACCAAATGTTGTTCTTAGGCAGAATATTAATAGTTTCATTATACTAAGACTTGTTCTGATTTTCAGAATATCATTTTTATTTAATACATCTTTACAACAGACAATGCTTTATCTCTAGGGGCATTTGTGAATAAATTCTCCACATCAAATCTTAGTAAAAAGAGAGAATAAGAATACAACTTGAAACATTGATTCAATACTAATCTGTTTGTTATTAATGGATGTATTGAGAAAGATATAAATCAAATTGTATTTTTTTAAAACAACATCTAACATTTCAATTGCATCACAAATCTTCAACCATTAATTAATAGCACATGTATTTAAACTGAGGTACAATTATGTTCTCCAGTTATCTGAAATAGAAAAGAGAAAACACACAATTCTAAAGAGGAAAAAAATAATAATATCAATATTTTTTGCATGTCAAAGGAATAAATGTCTATCAAAAAGCTATACCCTCCAAATAAAGTCATTTAGCAGACATCTTATAATAAATAACAGAATATATATAGGCAATTGTGAAAAAAATAAAAAATTCATATTGATATGATATATATAAAATAAAGTCAGAGAAATCATCTATCTTAAATTCCATAGCACAGTGCTTTCTTTTGTCAAAGTTCTGATGCAACTAATGAAAATGAAACATTTTAATTCAATTTCAAATTATTATATGAACTTCTAAACAAATTCCAATAAACTTGAAATTTAAGTTAGAAGATTATTTCCCTGGTTATTTTTTGTAGGTTCAATTTACTTTATATGTGTGTGTTGTGGGTTTTAGTAGCAGTAATTAATTTATTTTTTAAAAGAGATTTTAACTCGAGATTTTCAAGCCCCCTACAGCTATTCAATGCATTTTATACATCCGATACACATGACCACATATATATAAAAAAGATAATCTCCAATATACGTATTTCATATATATACAGCAGAAGCTTTGAGCATTCCATCATCATATTTTCATTGATATGGATGGCTGAAGAGATGGAGAGTAGAGAAGAATGAAGCCTGTCCATTAAAGTTTGAGGATTTGCCATTTTAATATAAACTGAGCATTGATTGTATATGTGTGGGAGATGATAATCTGGACCAACTGATGATTGCTAGTTCAGCACAAAATATGTATATGGGAGATCATTTATCTTTTTCACATGTACGTGGTCATGTGTATTACTTGTATAAGATGGAGTGAGTAGCTGTAAGGAGCTTGAAAATCTGAATTCAAATCCCTTCTAATTACATTAAGTTCTGTATAAACAATATGCTTGTATTTGGGTATTAATATACTATTTGTAACTTCTGTTTATTTGCTTAATAGTTACACAGATTTTCTATAAAAGAAGAGTATAAAAAAAAATTCTTTGAAGCTTATTCTTTTTTAATTCTTACTTCTAGCAAAAGTTATCTTCCCTTTTATATATATATATTCATTTTAGGAATTTTTCTTTTACTTATCCTTTAACTTTAATCTGATCTTTCCGCTTCATGCTTTTGATATTTGATTTTGAATGTTTTATTTTTTGCTTGCTCGTGTTTTCTTTTAATAACCATTTTATATATTTTTTTCTATTTATTTATATAATTTTTTCATTGAAGAAATAACTTTGTTTTTAATTTTTTTTAATTTTACAGATCTCTGGACAAAATACCTTTCTGAATGCAAGCAGTAAGTTTGTGTTTGTTTTTTATATATATTATTCTCATTATTATTAATCTGACTTGATTTTTATATAGGCTGCTTAATATGAAGCAGTCAAACATAAAGATACTTTTATGAATGAAATGTTTTTCTTATGTTTATATTTTTGAAGAACCTGGAGGGAATTATTTATTATGTTTAGAATAAACAAAAACTAAGTAATAAATTATTGTGAAGAACAGATTTACTTAAGGCTGTGTTTTTCGATTATTTTGAGTGGATTATTTTCTTTCCCACCTCTTTGTTATATATTATTTAAATGCAAAGTAAATTAATCAGTAATCATATATATATATATGGAATTATTGTTTAAGATTATATGTTAAATTAAATATAATACTTGTCTTCCCTATCCTATGGCAGAAAATTTAACAAATGTAATTATTGCCATAAGGGTAAAATGATTTAGTGAATTTTATAAGTTCATGGCAATTTTTTTCTGCATCCTTGAGATGTAAAAGAATAATTAATTACTTTGTGATATAGTTTAGACTACTAGATATCAGTTTTAAAAGACTGAAATTATCAAAGAAAAGAAAGGGTCTGATAAAGAAATTAATAGTGTTTTCACATAATAAATATGATGTAGCTAGAATTGTATGGGAGTGGCAGTAGCAGGATTAACATATGGTTACGATGTGTTATGTGTTAGTAAACGGGTGTTAGATTACTTAGAAAAAGTACAAAGAAAAGTAGGAAGACATGCATTAGATGAAGATGTGTGGATGGCAAAGGAGGAAATTCAAGAACAAATGGGATGATCAAATTTTTCTATGAGAGATGCAAAAAGCAAAATGAAAATGTTCAGTAGATTGCAGTTTATGAATAATAAATGATTATCCAAAATAGTAATTAATTGGGTTATGAGTAAAGGGCAGGCAATGAGATGGATGAAAAAGGTAGTATGGTATTCAGAAGATTTGGATAAAGAATACAAAATATAGGATGATTGTGTTAGAATTGTTGAGTGTCATAGTGGCAAGGAATGGGATAGAAGAATAGATGCATTAATAAAGAATAGGGAGTTGGAGAGATGGAGAACTAGTATGGAGAGTAAAAAAAATTTAAATATGTATATAGAAGTAAACAGAATATTGGATGTGATTTAATTTATGATAATAGCAAGGGAAGTAGTTTACTGTTTAAGGCTCGAACAGGATCATTAGCAACAAGGAAATATATATATAAATGGAAAAATGTGGGTGATTTAGTCTGCAAGTTGTATAAGGAAGGCATATAAAATATTAGGCATTTTTTAATTAAATGTAAATGCCTGAAAGCAGAAAGGATATAAATAATGAAGTTGTGGAAGAATAAATATAAACAAAGTGATTATACAGAAAGTGTGTTCTTGGTTTTTATGCTGGGTTTGGGGAAAGATAAGGGAGATTTAGATATAAAGGCTATGGAGTTGACAAAGATTATGTTGTGGAAATGAGAAGGAGCAGGATAGAGAAGAATATGGGAAAAACTTAGGACAGGAAATGGAAAGGAAGGCAAAGGGGCTAACAGGTTTCCTGACTCTGAATAAGGAGAAGTCACAGTGCATCGCATCACATCAGCAAAAAATATTTTCCACTATAATATTGAATTTTAGAGCCAAACTTATTTTTCTTATTTTTTTAGTTAAAAAACCTACATACATTTAGTGTCTTTTTTTTTTTAAAAAAGGTATAACTCAAAAGTGCAAACATTTTATTTGAAAAATAGAACAAAAACCCACACACAAAAAATGCTCCTATTTAGTTATTCTATCAATAAAGAACTAAACAGATGTATATTTGGAAGATGCAATATTGAATATGATTAAAGGCAAAAAAAAACAAAGAAGATAAAAAGTGATATGAGAAGCATGGATGAAAAATCTCAAGATAGTTAAATATTGAAATGCATTCTGAACGAATAGTGCAGAAACACTGTAAAATAGCAAATTTGGTGAGGTCATTATTTTTAAAAATAGAAAGAATTATGAAATTAAATTCTGTAAAGTAGAGACTATTGTAGATTTTAAAGATCAAAAACAGAATCATGTGAGTGATATGGTTATTATTTAGTCTAATTGCCATTTTAGATGGAATCTAAAAAGCTCCCTGCCTAAGTGTATAAGGTAAGAAAATATTTAAAACAAAAAATAACTGTTAGTTGTAAATATAGAAGCAGATTTGACAGCATATATGTATAATCATGCTAAGAATGTTCAATGATAAAAATAATACAAATATTGATCAAATCTGCTTCCAAAATTTACAAATTATGAAAGGAATTTGTTTTAATATAAAACAGGAAACAGCATTTCTTATAGCCCTTGCTATTTTTTTTTTTTTTTGTAGTATTCTATTATGATGTTCTGAAAAATTACTTCCTAAATACAAAATAAGGTACTTGTGCATTGTCCTGTCTACCAAACTTGGCAGACAGGGGGCATACAAATTTCTTTTTTTTATACATTATAACATTATATTTCTATTTTTTTTATATTTTTATATTAATACAAAAAAAAAATAATAAAGTGGAAATATAATGTATAAACACTGATGTGTATATATATATTAAAACAGTAATCAAATATCTTCACCCTTCTTTATAAATAATGAAAGGTCTTTATATGCATTATTTATAAAGGTTAAATGAGGGATATTTGATTACTGTTTTAATATATATAGTCATTGGCATTTGCACATTATATATGAAAATACATAAACATCTTTATATGAATTTTTTTTATAAAGAAGTTTAAGTGAGGATATTTAATTATTGTTTTAATATTTACCTCTTATTTATTATTGTTAAATATAATTAAATGTAATATTTCCACGTTAATTTTTTTTATATTAATATGAAAAAAATTAGAAACATAACAATAAAAAATTTTAAAAATGTAAATATTAAATATGACTGCTACTTGTCAGCCATTTTGTTTTTTAACATTTATTGTGTGTCTCTGAAAGTGTAAATTTGAACCAAAATTATTTGCCAAACTTGGTAGACAGGATAATGCACAAGTACTAAAAATAATAATTCAAATTCTTTATTATAGGAGCATATAAAAAGTTTGAGTTCAAAGCTGGAATCGATCCAACAATTTGCAATCGTCTGATACTCTATCACTCTGCACTAAACTACATAGGGTAATAAAAATAAATAATAAGAAGTAGTTTAACTTGGATTTATTAAAAGATAATGTTCACTGTATTTATTAAAACTATGGACCTTTCTTGTAAGTTAAGCAACTTTGATTATGCTTCAGTAATACAATCTAAAACAAATGTTAAGTATAGATTGGAAGATTTACATCTGCTGCAATGGAAACAAGGATTATAGTTCTGCTTGTGATTATTCCTCTAATATAGGGATTTTTACAAGCTGAATGAATATTACTAATATAGGTATTTTACGTAAATGAATCATTAATCAGTATGATTTTGATTATAAATTGCAAAATATAAAAAACTTTGATATCTAATAAGTGAATAAAACAGCTTTTAAATAAAGCACTTTTAAGGCAAATAAGGCAAATAAACAGCCCTTATAAAGAGATCATCAAACTTTCCAGTTATGATAATATTTTTCCATTATTATTTTATCTTTTAGCTAAAAGTAGCTAGTTACCCATTTATTGGCTAAAATTGGGTAATTAACTGGATATATTATAGTTCAGCGATCTGAAAGAAAATTACTACATTTGATGAAAATATGTTTTTAAGTCTATTCAGGCTAGATTTGAACACAAGCTGAATACACCGCATTATGATCCCATCAATAGAAATGAATGTGTTGCACAAATATTTAAAAGATGATGATTTCTGATTAGAAAACTCCCATGTGAATTATCCTGGCAAGCAATATTCTTCGTATCCAAATCAACTTGAAAAAATCATTTATCTCTTAAATTCTTGCTACTAATTTTAAAATAAAACTTTGATTGCTCTATGCAGGTAATGGAAATCTTGAAACGATTTTTAAAAAAAAAAAAAAGCCAAGTACATAATCCGCTTTGATAAAAAAATACTAAGTTTTAATACTTTTAGAATAAAGTTAAAAAATATTTAAAATTACTTCAATTTTCTGAGATTATAAAAGTGTTTGATTGTTTGCGCACAATCATTTAAAATTTATCGTTATTATTATTACTGTTATTATTATTTAGTAATTTTTAATGAAAAAAAATATTTAAATTTCCACACATCATCATATAATTTTTAAAAATATAAATATTAACATTTGCTTAAGTTAGACTAAAAGCGTTTTTAGCCGAGAGGTCATCGCAGCTGCCTCCCGGCCGATGCTATGACATATAAAAAAAAAAAGGTATTTATTTGCATGATTTCCAAAAGATTGACTATTTATTATTACTTTAAGTTTTTTGCATTTTAATAAAGAAAATCTTTTTAAAAAAAAACTTCCATTGCCTGCATAGATTAGGGTAGCAGGCACATATCTTTTCAAAATGATTTGGATGCAATCAATAATCAGAAGAATATTTTATGGCCATTCAAGTAACGTTTCTAATCACTGTGGTTACAAACATACATATAGCCCTATTTCACAAAACAGTTTAGCCTGAATAAATTATTAAGATAATTTACAAGAGACATTTACGTAGAATCCTTTAAATAATGCCTATCTTTAGTTATATTAATGCCAATTTACTTTATCTGACAATGTAATAACTGAAACACAGGCTTATTATATACCTGTGTCTATATATGTAATATAGGGTATATGAGCACAGACTTTCAGATGACCCATCACTCTCCACTCTATCTAATAACACTGATCCACTCAAGCACATATATGCCGAAAAGATAAATAATCACCAATACACGTATTTCATGCTAAACCAGCAATCATCAGTTGGTCCAGATTATCATCTCCCACACATATATACTATAAGTGCTCAGATATATATTAAGATAGACAATCTTCATACTTTAATGGACAGGCTCCAATCTACCACACACTCCAACTCTTCAACCGTCCATCCAATTGAAAATCTGATGATGGAATGCTCAAAGGCCACCCTGAGGCCGAGATTCTTGTCACACCCATGTTGACCCAAGGTCAATCTGAACCCCACATATACAGGATATAATCCATTTAATACATATGCAAGGATGGGCAGACATCTTTACAATGTAATAACTGAAACACAGGCTTATTATATACCTGTGTCTATATATGTAATATAGGGTATATGAGCACAGACTTTCAGATGACCCATCATTCTCCACTCTATCTAATAACACTGATACACTCAAGCACATATATGCTGAAAAGATAAATAATCACCAATATCCGTATTTCGTGCTAAACCAGCAATCATCAGTTAAAGTATGAAGATTGTCTATCTTAATATATATCTGAGCACTTATAGTATATATGTGTGGGAGATGATAATCTGGACCAACTGATGATTGCTGGTTTAGCATGAAATACGTATATTGGTGATTATTTATCTTTTCAGCATATATGTGCTTGAGTGTGTCAGTGTTATTAGATAGAGTGGAGAGTGATGGGTCATCTGAAAGTCTGTGCTCATATACCCTATATTACATATATAGACACAGGTATATAATAAGCCTGTGTTTCAGTTATTACATTGTAGAGATGTCTGCCCATCCTTGCATATGTATTAAATGGACTACATCCTGTACATGTGGGGTTCAGATTGACCTTGGGTCAACATGGGT
Source organism: Epiperipatus broadwayi (assembly GCA_028023455.1). Taxonomy (NCBI): domain Eukaryota; kingdom Metazoa; phylum Onychophora; class Udeonychophora; order Euonychophora; family Peripatidae; genus Epiperipatus; species Epiperipatus broadwayi. The sequence continues at coordinate 4,187,501 of JAQFVV010006254.1, forward strand.
GTGACAAGAATCTCAGCCTCAGGGTGGCCTTTGAGCATTCCATCATCAGATTTTCAATTGGATGGACGGTTGAAGAGTTGGAGTGTGTGGTAGATTGGAGCCTGTCCATTAAAGTATGAAGATTGTCTATCTTAATATATATCTGAGCACTTATAGTATATATGTGTGGGAGATGATAATCTGGACCAACTGATGATTGCTGGTTTAGCATGAAATACATATATTGGTGATTATTTATCTTTTCAGCATATATGTGCTTGAGTGTATCAGTGTTATTAGATAGAGTGGAGAGTGATGGGTCATCTGAAAGTCTGTGCTCATATACCCTATATTACATATATAGACACAGATATATAATAAGCCTGTGTTTCAGTTATTACATTGTAGAAATGTCTGCCCATCCTTGCATATGTATTAAATGGATTATATCCTGTACATGTGGGGTTCAGATTGACCTTGGGTCAACATGGGTGTGACAAGAATCTCGGCCTCAGGGTGGCCTTTGAGCATTCCATCATCAGATTTTCAATTGGATGGACGGTTGAAGAGTTGGAGTGTGTGGTAGATTGGAGCCTGTCCATTAAAGTATGAAGATTGTCTATCTTAATATATATCTGAGCACTTATAGTATATATGTGTGGGAGATGATAATCTGGACCAACTGATGATTGCTGGTTTAGCATGAAATACGTATATTGGTGATTATTTATCTTTTCAGCATATATATGCTTGAGTGTATCAGTGTTATTAGATAGAGTGGAGAGTGATGGGTCATCTGAAAGTCTGTGCTCATATACCCTTTATCTGACAATATAGATTAACATTGATATAACAAAGGGTGGATGTTATTAACAGTTTTATTTAAACGATTCTATTAGAATCTCGTAAATTATATTAGTAATGTATTTGCACTTGTTTGTTCCGTGAAATAGGTTTATATTTTTAACTTTACATATTTCAACTGTAAAATTATTTACATGATCATTAAAATAATTAGTAAATATATGTATGTTTGAAAGAGAGTATTCTTAGTATTATTATATTCCTTCTCACAATATTCAATAGAAAGCAGTTTTAATAGTAATTGGCTATAAAAGTATCAATCCCTTACATAACAAAACAATTTTTAAAAGTGCTTAAAAAGTGTCCCTTTGCCTAATTATACATGATATTCAATTTCTGATAATTTTATTTCATTTTAGAATAATAGTAATCATGGTTTTATATAATATATATTTATATACATATATAGTGAACTGTAAGTTTTTGATCAATTTTAAAAGATTTTATCAAAGTTTTTTTGTTGTTGTTGTTGAAGATGGGGGAGATGGTATCAATAGATTTTATTACTAACACAATAATAACTTGCATTGTAGACTGACTAATTCTTTTGGGAATAATGTTTTTGAAATGAAATTTATTTATTCATCTTCATAAAGTTTTAAAAAATCAGTATATTCACAACAGCATTTTGGCTAACATAAAATATTTTGAAAAATTGGATCCACATTGATAAATTATTTGAAAACTGCTGAAAAAGTTTTTCAAGCCTTTTCATTAAACTTTAAAAGCCAATATAAAATATTTCAAAAATATTAGGAGTTCTTCACAAAATGTTATATAGGATAAGTAAAAGAATTCAATTTTTCTACAGTACAGATATTCTGTTGATGCAATAGCAAATTTTTTTGATGTTGTAGAACTTGGTTATCTGGACATTAGTAATAGTTTCCATAATGTGTTTTTTTTTTTAATTTGATGTATGTTTCATGTTTTGAATAAAATGAACTTAATAGTATCAGAATGAAGAGATTTAAAAGCTCACATCATGTTGTTCTCTAGGTAACAAAGGGTTTACTTGATTTGTGGTCAACATGGTAGGATGAGAAGGTTGGCACTAAGGTGGGTTTTGAGCATTCCATCTTCAGATTTTCAAATGGAATGGATGGCTGAAGAGTTGTGGAGTGGAGAATTTTGAAGCCTGTCCATTTAAGTATGAAGATTGGCTATCTTAATATAAGCTGAGCTTTGATTGTATATATGTGTGGTGATGATAATTTGGACCAAATGACGAGTTCTGGTTTAGCATAAAATACATATATTAATGATTATTTATCTTTTTGACATGTATGTGATCAAGTGTATCAGCAGTATGAGATAGCATGGATGGTTGAGGGTCATGTGAAAATCTGAGTTCAAATCCCCTATATATAAAATATCTTTAAAAAGTTTTTGGAACAATACTAATGTAATGCATAAAAATCTATATTTATATTGTGAAGGTTTCTTTTAATAAAACTATATCAATATTACTGGCCCATACTGTATAGTTAGTGAAGTGATAGGCATTTTTTTTATTTGTTTATTTCTTTGTTTGTATGCATTCGGATTGGTTATCAGAGATATCTATTATAAATTTATGTATTTCACTATAAAATATAATATTCGATATCATAATTAAATACATGAATGAGAAATGAAGCTGCAGAATGACACAAACATACATGCTCCCACATATGCCACAATATAAACCCTAAACCAATCTGGTCAAATAGAACCTTATATGACCACTACTCAAATATACTGTATTGACCATACTATGGACTGAGTATTAATGAAAAAATAAGCCATCAAATCACTAAGAAAATATCAAACACTGTCTTACAGACAAATAAAATTAATCTGTAGCAACTTAACCTACACACTAACAGTTCCTGGGACAAGCCACACTTCTAACATCAAATATCTATCAAAAAATACTAAATATTTTTGAAACCTCTAAATAACATCTGTAAGTAACTTCCCTAAACAAGGCTATGGATTATTAACGTGAATTTATTCCAAACTTTCATGTTATTTCATTTATTTTTTTTGTTAAACATAATTATTTACTATTGACACTGTTATCTGCTTAAAATTTGTTCCTTGTGCCCATTTAGAAGGTTACAATATATTGTATATGATTAGTTTTAAGTATTAATTTAATATTAAAGCATTTTATAAACTTAAGAAAGTATTAGAAATGGTGAGATGGAAGCACAATATCTGAATCTTGAGTTCCAGAATCCATAATTTTAGTATTTCCATTAATCCATGCAGGCCATAATGATAAAACCTTATTAAAAGTAGCTTAAAAAACTGATGTTGAGATGAAGAACAATAGTACTCTGATAGATTTTCATGAATTTAAATATCAAAATCATAATAGCAGTACATTTATAATCTTTCTGATCATTAAAAAAAAGCAATGTTTCGTTATAAAGAAAAAAACACTAATGGGGTTTTTCTCAGGAGTTCATAACAAGTTTGAGTGCCATAATTGATCTTGGGATTCCAGATTGGATGCTCAACTGCACCAAAGTGCAAAAATGCCAAATGCAAAAAGTTTAAGTAAATATTGTAAAAAAAATAAGTATTCTAAAAATGAAGAACGAAAAGTGATTCTGTCAAAAGAAAAACTTTAATCTTTTCTCAAATATATAACTTTATGCAAGAAAAAAAAATCTCCAGCCAGAATATCTGCAAGTCTAGAATGTCACAGTCTGACCAGCAACAGAAGTTCTGATTTCAAGCATGGTGATAGTCATGCTGGTTATAAGCCATTAGTAACATATCTTTCAAAAATCATATGCAAAAATAATAAACCCTGGTTAAAACATACTTCAAGCAGCAATGATAATAATGAAGTGATAAATTAAACTGTGATGAGTTGGAGCAAGTAACCAAATTAATCAAATGGTTTATTACTTAGGAGTAAGTTTGAGCACTAAAAGAGACAAAGCCGTGTGACAGTCATAGAACTTGGGCTCTAAAATCCACTTCTGTATCACTACATAAAACCATGCAGAGTAATTTAAATAAAATATATCAAATTATAAGAATCATTGTTTCAAATGGAAAATCTTAAACCATTTAGATATTAACATGAGGTTTCTCTTTAGCAAAATATTTAAATCTTCAGATAAAATAATTGATGAAAAGCAAGACTAGACTCAAGCATAACCACAAACTCCATTAAAAAAAAACATTTTTCAAAGTCAAAACCATTTAGCATAAAATCTTTAGCACTAATATGATGCCATATTCATCAATAACAAATTGCTCAAAGGAAATGGTAAATATGTTAATAGTATCTTTAATCAAATTAGTCATTGTCTAATATTTAGTAACATTTGACTCATAGCAATTGAGTAACATTGGGCAATATGAAGACTCATTTGTAGTGTGATCATTTGTAGCAATTTAATATTAATCTATGATGTAGCTCAAACATATTACATTTTTAATTAGCAGTTTACATGATAAGAAATTGTATTATAACACTATGGAAGTGAATTTTTTTATTCATGATTGATTATGTATTCTATAAGTTTTCTCTATCAGAAAAGATTATTTTAAAATCAGATTACAGAAAACTAACATTAAGACTTCTATTCCATTTTTTTTTATTCTATAATTTATAACAAATCATCCAGAAATTAAACAAAGAGATGCATCATGGTCCAATATCAAAACATTTATTGCTCTTTTAAAATTTTGATAACTATAACAAAAGATCACTCTTGTTTATTGCCTAATAATATCAAATATTTCAAGTGCTGTTCATAACCATCATAATTCTTCACTTAAAAAAGCAGAAAGTTTGCTTCATTTTATAAAAATTGATAGTATTTTTTTTACTGAACAACAAGCTGATTCCTCATCAGATAGTTCAGGATTATTTTTTTAACAATTTACTTCATTACTTTAAAATAGTATTGAAATAAGCAGAAGTAGTAAGCATTGTTTAAAATGTTTCCTTTCTTCTGCAAATAACATTTTTACTTGGAACATCAATGTCACTTTGAATCCTGAAAGAAAAAAAACTTAGTAATAGAGACTACCTGCAATGTTTAAGGCTCTCAATATATGAGGTAAGGAATTAGATTTACTGTACTACAAAGCAACAAAAAACAGTAAAAATCTTTTCTTGTATTTACTATCTTATTTAACAATTTCTACATATAAATGTTAAAGGCAAAATAAAGAAAAAAGCTATATTTTTAATAAAAACATTCATCTGTAAGCCTGAGGCAAAAATAAGTACATAGACACTCTAACGATTATTAAAAAATCATATATTTTTACCAATTTATAAACCTAATAATGACCAACTCTTGAGAGAAGTGACCGTTTTAATTAGTTCTAAATTTGAGATTTCAAGCATCAACTGCATTGGTGGTCGATAGGTCAGCGACAGCTGCTTTACAAGCAGTTGTCCCGGGTTAGCGGGTTCGCTTCCCGGCTGATGCTATGGCATATGAGGAAAAAAAACTGTTATTGTTTTGAAATCAATTATATATTTAGATTCTATAAAGTAGCATATGAGGAAAAAAAACTGTTATTGTTTTGAAATCAATTATATATTTAGATTCTATGAACGCTGATATACTACTTACTGCTTCTTAGCTATTTATTCTTTTGCAAAGTTTTATGAATATTTTATCTATAATTACTTCTTAGTTCATGGGTATTCATTTCCGTATGATTTTAACTGAACTTTTTAGAATTTATTTCCTCTACATCATTCATTCTAGTCAAACTCTCCATGCAATAAGTGCTTTTTTAAAAAAAAGAAATAATAACAAATTATTAATTGATTTTTCCTTCCTTGCAAACTTTTATAATAATTCTCCTGAATATTCATATAAGTTACAACCTTCTCAGACTATTATAATATTCAATAAAAATAAATAACGGAATAAACTTTACTGCTCCAGAATTGATAAAAAGTTTGAGTTCCAGAATTGGAAACAATCTGATAACTTACTCTTCAGTATCTGAAATTCTACCACGCACCAAATTATACAGAGCATAATATTCAATTAAGTATATATGTATAACAATTGATCTTAAAATGTCATACAAAAACCCATTGAGGAAAACTGTTTCTTAAAGCATAAAAATAGCTTGTAATAGAAGGAGGAACGAAAGAAACAAAGCACACACACACAAACATGCTATGGCAGAGTCAAATAATAAATAATTATTTGTAATTCAAACAATATTTGATAAATTAAAAGTAGCTCTCTTCTCTAGTGCCACCTATGGTAAACTTGAGTTATTAATGATTACTGCATTTTAAATTTCCATTCTCATTGATAAAGATAGAAACTAGAAACCAATTTAAAATTGGGATTTAAAATGCAGTGAGACATTGGGTAACAGCTAATTATATTCAAACTTGTAGTAAATGGTGGTAGAATAGAAAGTTGCTCTTATTTTATCATATGGTATAAAAGCTGAAAAAATAGTTGATTTGTTGTTATTAAGGATTATTAGTTATATTAAAACATTATGATATAAACTCAGAATTAGTCAATAATTTGCTGCATTAATACAACTGGACATTTATGCTTACAAATGATATTCTCAATTTGAAGAGTTTAAATAAATCCATCTTATCTATTCAAGATATTATATCCTACATTCCAGAAATTTACCATTATTCATGGATATCAGTAATCAAACAATTTATAATATAGCATTTGATCAATACATTTACAATTACTTCTATGACAGATTCTCAATAAACATATATGAAGGCATTTAATTCATCTAGTGAATACATTTCATTATTAATATATCAACATTTATAATCAAATGCAGCAGCAGCAGCTACTATTTCCATACTTTTGGATGCCATAAAAAGCTATTATATGTAATATAAAATCTTTTAAAATGTCTTTTCAATCTTCTATGCACTAAACCATTCAGCTTTTTAAAATTGTGTTTCAGTAAAAGAAGAGTGGTTTTTTCGACAAGCTGCCTGAAAAGACATCTCTGAATCAGTACTTGTGTTATGTAATGATATAGTTGAAGTATTTACAAAAAATATAAAGTGCTAACATGCCCAGATCACAAGTTACAACATGAAATTTTGACTGATTGTTTTGTACTTTAATGGATCATGTTTAATGTTACAGATCATCTTTATTGCTGTCCCTGTCATCACAAAATTTCAAAAGCCACTTGAAAATGTTTTGCAATGCATGACTTTATTGCCACACACAATTTGAATCATTTCAAAATTTTCATAAAGTGATTTTTCCCAATTTGAAACAAAAATTTAATATCAGTTTGTTATTTGTCCTAACTCATAATTCAGATACCTTAAAAATTTTATGGTTAATAATACATTATGTCACTATTTAACATATGCATTAATTCAGAAATGGCACTGCAAGCAGATGTGAGAGAAAACCAATGCCAAAATATATTCTTCCTGGACCATATAAAATTCTCTTATCTTCGAGAATATTGGTCTAAAATGTTTGGCTCAGATAATTCTAACAAATTATTTTAGATTTTTTTATTACTCACAACTCAATAAAATCCTTTCAGAATATCTTGCCATAATTCCATTCAAAACTAAGTTAGTAGAAGATTGAATCTCAATTTAATTCAATATATGTAATGCATCATTGGAAAAAGAAAGTGTGTTTTTACATGTCTGTAAAGAATATTTCATTTGCAATGAGTTAACTTACAGCATATGTTTATAGTCCTAATATGGATTTTTCATTTATACTGCACAATGCCAAAATTATCATAACTACTTTTCATGCAATGTGATTTAAAAGATGTAAGTCCATTTTAGACAATACTCTAGACATATTCAAATTGATATAACAGATTTTTAAAGTTCAAAAATGTTTACTATTAAATGCTTCTTTTTATATCAAAGTATGGACTTAAAATGTTATGCCTTTGTGTAAATTTTAATCTCTGAATACTTTTAATCTAAGAATACTTATTAGTAACTTTATCTTTCTTATTGCTTTGCCAAATCCATATATTAAAATCATTTTATATTCTTTATTACTTTTTACAATGCTTTTTTACAACTCACTATTGACAGTTTCGATTGCCCCAGCAATGAAGAAGATTGCTGGAGCAATGAAACTGTCAATAGTGAGTTGTAAAAAAGGATTGTAAAAAGTAATAAAGAATACTGTATAGATGATTTTAATATTGTAATATTTATTAATATTAGAATTTTTAAACGAGACTAAATAATATTCTTACATATTTTGTGACTGTAGCAAATAATAATTTGTAATTTTCTTTTTTTTTTAAATCTTTCTTAAACAGTGAGGATTGCCAATTCCTCTACAAGCTTTATGATAAATGCTTAGCCAGAGCCAGCACTTAAAATATCTCTGTCAGGAACCCCTCCCCAAACCCCTGACCATGGTTTCATGCTTTGGCACTCCTCAGAGAGGTGTCAGGGTAGGTTCAGACACTAGATCTAAAAATACCAACCCAAAGCTAAGCACTTAGCTAAAAGTTATCTATTGAGTGGAAAATCTGAAATTTTCAGACATGTACATGTCTTCAAACTCAGGTATCTAACTCAAATAGCTATATGGGGCTGATAGATCTTCAGCCATGCCATATAGTAGTAGTCATAGCAATATAAAATTGCATAAGACTTTTTGGCAGAGACTATAAATAGTCAAAATAAAAGTCATAGATCAATTCATAGATCACATGACCCTATCTCTTAAGCTTGTAAGTTATAAACAGTGAGGATTGCCAATTCCTCTACAAGCTTTATGATAAATGCTTAGCCAGAGCCAGCACTTAAAATATCTCTGTCAGGAACCCCTCCCCAAACCCCTGACCATGGTTTCGTGCTTTGGCACTCCTCAGAGAGGTGTCAGGGTAGGTTCAGACACTAGATCTAAAAATACCAAACCCAAAGCTAAGCACTTAGCTAAAAGTTATCTATTGAGTGGAAAATCTGAAATTTTCAGACATGTACATGTCTTCAAACCCAGCTATCCAACTCAAATAGCTATATGGGGCTGATAGATCTTCAGCCATGCCATATAGTAGTAGTCATAGCAATATAAAATTGCATAAGACTTTTTGGCAGAGATGTGATCTATGAATTGATCTATGACTTTTATTTTGACTATTTATAAATCTTTCTTAAGTAAATACTAGCTCTATTATTTTATCCAAAGCAAAATATATAGATATCTTAAAATGAAAATATTACGCAACATTAACTGCAAAAAAGATTATCTCTGAACAGGTTATAAATTGATACAAACTAGGTGTTATACATAAATGCTATTGGTGTAGTCTGATAGTTTTTTTCATGTATCAAAGAATCGGCCGGAAAGCGAACCCGGGACAACTGCTTGTGAAGCAGATGTGCTAACCACTCGGCCTAGTTGCTGTAAAAAAAAAAACCATTCAAATGTTTTGAAGATAATTCTAATTTTTTACTGCATGCTGTTTGCATTTAATAACGTCAACTATAAATCCCTTTGTTTTCTCGTATATTATTTTTTAAATTATAAGATCAATAAATTAAAAAAGAATAAATAAAATCTATTCTTTGACTAGTTAATTTTATTTAAATAACAAGCTTTCCCTTGATTGAAAGCAACACCGCATCTATTTAAAAAATTATGAATGAATTAATTATCACATCTAAAAGCTTTCTTTTTAATACAATTCTCCAGTCAGTATTACTAGATCTTTTCAACTATTTAATGACACATATAATTTATGGTCAAGACTTCAATAAATATTATTGCCTTTTTTTCATCTGAAAAGGAAATCACAATGAATGAGTAACAGATTGCGCAATGAACATCATAAAATATTATCAAAGATTCCATTTCATTAAAATTATTATTGCAATTAGTCTAAAACAATCTTTAAATTTCCAGTGGATGTCTTGATAAGACGTAAGTTTTGTTTACTGCTATGCAACTCAGAATATGATTGCTAAAACACAAATTAAGACATACTGACAGTTTTATGTAATTGTTCGATGATATCTTTTCTGTTGTAAGTTTGAAGCTACATTATTCAAGAGTTGTAGGGTGAAGTAGATTGAAGCCTGTCCATTGAAGTTTGAAGATTTGTTATCTTAATGTAAATCAAGCACAGATTGTTATGTGTGGGAGATGATTGCTGGTTCAGTATGAAATATGTATATTGGAGATCATATATCTTTTTCACATGTATATGATCATGTGTATCAGTATTATGAGATAGATTGGATAGCTGAAGAGAGCTTGAAAATCTGGGTTCAAATCTCCTATAATTATATCTAAACTCCAGGGATACAAAGTATACCTGTATTTAATTATTTAAGTTATTCATGTAACTTGTGTGCTTTTAAAATTGTATGCAAATATTTTATTTTTTGTTTGTTTTTTTAAGCCATTATGTTGAAAATTTTTCTGTAATATTCGTTTTTTTTTTTATTATTTTATTTTATTTAAAAGTAATTGCAAGTCTTCCATAAAATATAATTCTCTTTAGATTTAAATTATTTACAGCATTTGAATTGATTTGTGCAATCCTAATAAATAATATCTCAAATTTTCAGATGAAGTATAAGAATAAAATTTTTGAGTCTTTTATAATTACTGAATTTAAAAGTCAGAACATTAATTTTTTCTATATATATATGAATTTATAGTGCAATGTTTTCAACATCAGAACAATCATGTGACAGGGAGAATTTTGGTTAAATGAGCTGCATCATCATCATAATAATCATGAACATTTTACCATATTTGGAATTGAAATTAATTTTGCAAAAATCTTGCTAACAATCAATTTAAATGTCCTGTTTTCTCATCAGAAGCTGATCTTTGACTTCTGATCCAAAACAAATATTTTACAGAATACAAAGACACATGATCAACAATTTATTTCATTGTGATGGGGTGCTACCTGGACCTCCATTTGCAAAATTGAAGCCTCTTTTAATGGTTCATAGGTGAAATAATTCAAAAGATAAACAATGTTTTCTCCACTTTTATTCATCTGTGGTTAATGAAAGGAATACTTAAATAAATTGAGGAGAAACTCTGTTTATGCTATTCATGTGCTACATTTTATCCAAAATTAGAATTTAAAAAAAGGACAGAAAACACTAGATCTATTGGTGAATACCACGAGTTCAAAATTAGCCTGGTGTTATGGTTAGTGTACTTTTAAATATGGATTTAAATAGTAAATGTCAACACTAAAGTAGGATAGAATTGTTTCTGAAAAGCATTTATAAGCTACAGTCATTGGATTTTTTTTTTAAAAAAAGGATTTAGATAAAAATTGATTAATAATCGTTAACCTAATTTCCTGTATGGTTTAGTGCAATCTTTGGAGCTCAAGATATATGAGTGATGTCGCAACCCTCACTTCTGATGCTTGAGCTTCATATGAATTCCAGAGCAACAAATCATTCTATTATAGCTACTAATGTCATTAAAAATATCCTGTTTTTGTTGTATACCCTTATATTAGACAATCAATATGGTTTGATTCTTTATTTAAATAGTTGTTTAAAAGTAAAGGTAAATCATGCATTTAGCATGAAAGTGAATAATATGTCATTATTTGGGATGAAGATTATTTCATATTTTACCTGAATGTTCCAGGTTGTTTTGAAGTTTGCTATTGATGTATGTTAAAAGCAGTTTGGGGATTCTTTATTGACTCCAATTCATATCTAAAAAATACTAAGCTCACATGTGGACTACTCACCTAAATGTAAAATAATCCATGATCCAAATAAGATTTGAACCTTGACCCATAAGTATGCAGATTTGCATATTTAGTTCTATTTAAATTTTCAATTGATAAAAATTAATTCATGTTTATATAAGATCTTGATAAGTAAAATAAACTATGATTATTCTACTCATATTTTATTTCAGTATTTATTCAAATCGATGTTTTTTTTTTATCAATTTTATATTTTTCTCTATCTTTTCACTGTCAATACAAAAGTTTTTAAAATAATTTTTATTTTTAATTAATGTAATATTAACACATACACACACACATATATATATATGCCTCAATTCTATCTGATTAGATACTTTCATTCTTACTCTCATCATTATTACTACTATATTGCTAACTTATGTGTATTTATATGTGTGTAATTTTTTAACATATTTTAATAGTTTCATGGGGTTGTACAGATAATTTAATAAAAATTCAAGTATATACTTCAACCCCTTTTCGAGGAGTCATTTATGGGGAATATCACAAAGATCAACCAAGTTGTGCTGTTAATGGTACAGGACTAACTACTACTGAAATTGCTTTTGATTTTTTAGAGAGTGCAGGACCATGTGGTCAAACATTTGATAAGGTAACAATAATTATCATCATTATATTTAAAATGTTAGATAATTATGCAATAGAGACAAAATTCTCTATATAGTAGTGCCATTCAGTGCAAACCAGAGCAATCAATGAATGCAAAAAGGTTTATACATAAAATCCCTATCTAGTGCCTACTCATCCAATATAACTAGTTTCTAGCTTGTGGCTTTCATCAGTGGCACAACTGTATCAAGAGTTTTGCCTCTGTTTTAACAGCTTGAGCAAGCATAGGAAAGGGTGATCATTGGCTGTTAATTATATAATAAAAATATTTTATAATTAACACATACATAAGCCTATTCAAAAATGAATATTTAGGATTATGACTTGTGAATTATTATGCATAATGTATTTGAATTTGATTGTTCTGTGAATGAGTTTATATTCTCAAATATATATTTAATAGCCATGATTTATTTATGGGTTTAATAAAAATTATTAGAAATTTCATTTTAATTGTAAGCTCATTTCAATAATAGTTACAAAAGTCATCATTAATATTTAGTTTTACTCTTTTGGAATATTGATGCTTGATTTATTTACCATATAGTCATATAAAGGTAGCTAACTTTTGCTTGACAAAAGTTTTTAAGTTTATTAAAAACTTTTCTAGAAATCTGATTTGTGAATTTTTTTTTAAGTAATGTATTCAAACTTAGTTGCTCTGTGAATAAATTTATCTACATATGAAACAAGTTGAAATGATATCAAATCTTCAAACAACATAATTAATCTGGTTGCTATGTTAATAAAAAAAAAAGACAAATTATTAAGTAGTTCACAATATATATATATATTATAATGGTCTGGGATTATTGGGGTCTTACCGTATCTGCCATACAGAGCGCCACCAGGCCATAGGCAGATACTTACTGTTAAGATCCAAATTTTATTTTATATTGACCATTAGTCCATGTCACTAGCTCAAGGAGATGCAGAGATTTAATATAAAACTTCTTAAAAATATATTTTTAATATTAAAAAAATAAAATAAGCCACTGCCAGTAATAACACTTAAAAAACATTTATTAACACACATATATAAATATTTAAAATTGAGAAATAAATTTAGACTTTACTATTAATTTTAAATTGGTTATTATTTTTTTAATTATTATTTAAGAAAGTCCGCACAGATGGACATTTTAATAAATTTTACTTTAGAATGTTGAGTTTAGATAGGCTACATGGATTTCTCAGTTAAAAATTTTTCAAAACAATCATTCAATCTCAGACTAAAAGTTTGTAGCCAACCCAACACCTGTTTCCAGATATACAGATGCAACCAATGCAGTATGAAGATGCTAATATAAAACCACGCTGTCAGGAATGTGTGTCTGAAATGTGATATTATTTGAAGGACATGATCCTCGTCCAGTACAGGAATGTACATCTGTATGGCGAAGGAATTATGTATATAAAATATTTAAAGAGAAATGTTACATATGGGGGAAAGTGGTCTATCTGCCAACTTATAGTCCCTATCCATAGAGCTAAAGGAAATCAATGTCGCAGGAAATACATCTGCATACATTGCAACACAATGATTACACCTTTGGGTCATGCATTCAGTTGGGCTTTGCCCTGTATGCTAACATGCTTCACATTGCATTAATATAAACACCCATATATATATATCTCTACTAGCATCGACTTAACTATGAGACAAATAGTCTGAAATTAAAACGCCTTTAAAATAAATATAAATGATAAACGATTGAAACAAAGTTATTAATTGAAAATTACTGAGGGAAATTTACAAAAAAGTAAACCCAATGGCACTCATCATAAGGTGCCGCATTGACAACAACAACTTAAAATATATACCAGTAAATGCATTTAGACACTCAGCAGAGGTGTCATATTACCAATATATATATATATCATGCATATGAAAATCTTAAAAAAAAAACCTAATATAAACGTTAACAAATCTATGCAGCTATCTATACCCAACTTAAATTTAATGCATTTTAATTAACATATCACAAAAAAATGGAGATGATTAATTAAACATATGCATAAAAAAGTATTAATAATTGATTTAAAATTCTTTAGGTCAGATAAGAGTTCTTATTTTCCATTACTAATTGCAAATTTGAAAAAGTTCATATTAGATAAACACAAGAGTTTATACTATACGGACTCCACAGATTTAGAGGTCCATCTTCATGATCACTTACATAGATTATTGGTCCTTCTTTGAAATGAAGCCACTACTTGTCATTCATTTTGTCAAGAACTGTCATCGGGAGGCCTCAGCTGGTTGTCAGGAAATGAAATCTATTGCAAGACTCCTCCATCGTAGGGTCTGCAATACAGCTACAGCTCATATATATAGCTTAATAGTCAGCTCTAAGACAGCAATATTATTTTGTCTTTTATACTTTTATGGTGCCTTATCAAAAATCCAATGGATCGATCTAAACATGATGTCACTTGTTCTTAAGGTTTTAGATGTTATTTCCATTATGGTCTGTGTGCTTGATGCTGCTTCAGAATGGGAAACAATCTTTAATTTTTATGTATATCTCCTATCTGACCTTTCAATTATTTAAGTGCCTCAAAGACTAGTTTGCTTTACATTTAATTAATAAAACAATCATTTCCATTTACGAAGATTAAACATAATTTTTAAAATAGAAATTAACATTTATTTCTATTTTCTTTATCTTTAGATCTTTACTTTTTTTAAAGATTTCTTACTTTTAAATATTACTTTTATATATATATAAAAATGTTTCAAAGTTTTCCATCTGTGCGATAATATATATGTTAACTATAACTTTTAATTTTCAGTTTAAGTTTTTAATAAAACACTTTTACTTAAGATTTATTTCCCCCATTATTTTAATTTTAAAATAATGTCACGTCATATGTATACCATTACAATATATATATATATATATTATAATGGAATGGTGGGGTATACCATAAGATGACATGAATATGACTAAGTAATTGGATGATTTGAATACAATATGTCAAACAACCTACAACAAGTTATATCCTAAATCCATGATTCGATGTCCCATTTGTTGTGTGCCAGATATTACAGAATCAAAATGGCTTATAACAAAGGGAGCGCATCTCACTACTGTCAAACCTAAGCCTTTGAGCAGGATGCTAAAAGATGTCATAATGAAATGCTTAGTTCCAAATCACATCTACTTTTAGTATGCTAACTTATAATTTACTTAAAATTTTTTAATGTAGCTTAGACTAGTGCATATTTTTTACATCTCCCTTTTGGGGCCCCATTACACCACAGAATCCAAACTCAGGGAGCTCTTGCAGTCAGCTCTCTTCAGGAATAGACCTACTTAATTATTGACTAAATATGCCTATATATAAGCACAGATAAAAAAAATATTTATGATGATCAATCATTTAGGAGAGCAGTACATAATGATGATGATCATCAAACCTTTAATGGTGTAAATTCTTAATGATAGTGATGATAAAACTTTTAATAGTATGAATGCATAATAATGATGGTGATGATCAAACAGAGCTCAGATTGGTTTAAACAACTCAATACATTTATTAATAATCTAAACATATAATAATAAATATTTACAAAAAAAAATAATTAATTTAACAAGAATGGTCTACTATCATTTCTACATCTTAATACAATAAATTCCTCT
Organism: Epiperipatus broadwayi; assembly: GCA_028023455.1. NCBI lineage: Eukaryota > Metazoa > Onychophora > Udeonychophora > Euonychophora > Peripatidae > Epiperipatus > Epiperipatus broadwayi. The sequence continues at coordinate 4,203,340 of JAQFVV010006254.1, forward strand.
GATTCAGATTTCATTCTGGAAATCTGTCCTCAATTAATCTTTATTTACACTAGAGAAACAAATAATTCAAAGTACAGTATATACAAAATGATATTAAATAATTCACTAAATATATATATAAAAGAAAAAGAAAATGAGTGTTCAGTAATTCTAACTCTATCCCACTAATATGATTATTATAATGATATTTCTTGGTTGGGGTAAATATATTTATAACTTTTTTTTTTTCAAAAAATATATATATAGTCCCACTCCCATCTATATGTGTATGTAAGTCATAGTAAAAATTAATAAAATATAAGAGAAAGATCATTTACTCAAGTGGATTAATTGTGCACTCAGAAATAAACAATTACAAGTAAATATTATTAAAACTTATTAGTAAATAATATAGTTTTGATTGTCCTAGAGTTTGTACTTAATGTTAATTATATAAAAACCTTACTTGAGATTGCTTTGATGGATCAGTGTTGAATTTCCAAAGGGATCTGTAAATTTACTTTTTTTAATAATTATACATATTTATTGACTATGATCCCTTTCACCTTTATATATCAACATATCAATACATATCAATTCACTGCTCCCACTTTTAAAATGCAGGTGATCGAATTTGAAAATGAAACTTGAATACACACAAAAAAAATCGCAATACATGAAATTTCAAATAGAAATAATAAACAACAAAAAAAAATCACGTGAATCAAAAAAGAAAATATCTATATATATCCTCAGGAAAGCAAGCATTTGTCCTCAGTTAACAGTATATAAATTTAAATGTCAATCTCCATGCATAACGTTCTTGTTTACCAACTGTTTATATTTATATATTTCATGCTATTTGATTAAAAACAAACACATACCAATTATCTCTTCTGAATGTATAGCATAAATCCATTGAAGATTGATGTTCACCAGCATTTTGTAAAATAGACATTTTGATGGATACTTTATAATGACATTGAAGATAGCTTTGGAAAGCTTACAGTAATGGCTTTACCCCCAAATACATTGCAATGATTACTTTACTATAAATTATTAATTATATTGTGGCTTCAATATCTATAAGAAAATGGCTTAAAAACAATCAATTTCTAGTATTTTCACATTTCTTTTTTCTTATTTCCATAACAACAAATTCAAGTTGGTAGAATAAATTAAATCATTAGTTCATTCCTGCTATTATATATTGAAGTTTGTCACTTTAATAGTTAAGATTAAATTTCCAGTTTCCTTTTATCCAAATTATAAAGATTTTGCATTAATTTTAAAATATAGTTATTAAGATTTAAATTTCATATCCTTACAGTTTTTTTTAAACGCTGAACAGTTTTTCTTTTTTAAAAATAAAATAAAAGACTTTACTTTATGTGTTGTCAGTTTAGTTGTTAATCCACAAGTGAAAAATGCTAGATTGTTTTTTCTCATGTTAGCTAAAACCTATTGTTACAACTTAATAAAAAAAAAAACTTATAAAACATTATTATTTTTATTTAGTCCTCATTATTCCAAACTTGATCACCTAGCAACTATTTTGACCTCATATAAATTTTAACCTTTGATTATATCTGTCCTATAAGTCAATTAATTATTATTTTAGTTAATGATATTAAATGATGAAAAAAAATTAATTTATACAAATAGACAAACATATTAGTTTATATGTATGTTTATATATGTATATACTTCATGTGTATAAGCAGGTATGTAGGATAAATTATTTGCCTACCACTTGGCCTGAATTCAAACATTGTGAAAAAACTGGGACAGGTATGATGGTTTGTTGTAAGTCATCTCTTACAACATCCCTCTTCCTTAACAGAGTTAAAATTGTAATCTGGATTTTAAATTTTAGCACTCACAAGTACGTTAAGAATGTATGATTATTTTGGGTTTGGTGAAGAGTTGCTACATCAATTTTCTGACTTTCTAACATTTTTTAGTATTATTTAACAGCTGGCTTTGGGAAGTTCAAATAGTGTGCTGGATTTAGAGTTTTGATGGTTTTATAATGGAGGCATAACTAAGAATGTGTCTCTGTTACAGAAGGCATATGAAATTCTTTATTTGCTAATCTTCTCCATGTTCCTTTGAGGCTTATTGGATTCTGAAGGTCTAGCCAAATATCATAACATGTCTGTTTTAGTTAGCCTCTAGGTATTCCCATGATTTCATCTAAGCGTTACTTGGGAAATGCCCTCATCAAACTTAATTTCCCTAACTCTGTACTATATATAAGCATTTATACATATATATATACTTTTTCCCCATACATTGCACCTGCTATTTTTACAAAGTTTACCCTTTTTATATATATCTCAGTTATGTTAAAAAATTTCTGATATTATCCTGAATTATTATTAATACCCAAAATAAGGCTACACGGTGAGTGAGGTAAACTCAGTATACAATGGTTTACTTATGAACACTGTCTGATGGTTAAATCGAGGTAAAGTTCTTCAAAGATTCATTGAGTTTTTAAATGAAATTAAACTGTTTTTTATGTAATAAGAAAATCATTAAAAAATATAATGAATTAATGGATGTTGAATGGCTTTCTAAATTAATGTTTTTTTAATGATATGTGTTCACATCAATTAAATGTGAAACTGCAGAGTTATGATCAAGTAAAATTGATGCAAGACTTTTTCAATAGATAATTGTTTTTTTTTTAAAGATTTATGCAGTTCAGACAATTTTCAGAAACATCAAAATTTTATACCCATATGTAATATCAATGGATAGCCTCAAGTTCGAAAATTTTGAGTGGCTTAATTTGGAAGATATGGAACGATTTTCAAACCAGTTCTATATGGAAACAGAAATTTGTTGACTTGAAGAATGAATTAGAAACAATGGAAAATGATCGATTATTGGACATATGTAAAAAGAATGCTGAAGAGGAACTATTGATTGTCTGAAATGCTATTCCTGAAACATTTAATTGTTTAAAAAAATTAGCGACTGCTATATTATCAATTTTCTTCTCTACATATGCATGTGAATCATCGTTTTCAGAAAGAATTTAATTAAAGACAGTTCGAAAAATAGAATGACAGATGAATCTAGTTTAGCATGTACATTATAAAAAGTGACAAAATATGAACAAGATATAAAACATTTGGTATCCAATGTACAACAGCAAAAATCTCATTAAATAATATCTATGTTGAGTTTATACGTTTATTTCCAAAATTTTGTTTTAATTACTATTAATTTTTTATTATTACATTTTATTGAACTTGTGCTCATCTAAATAAATATCGTTTACTTGTATTTAGCTTAATTAAAAATTTTATTTAATTATTATTGTTATTATTATATTGTTTTATAAACTTTTAAAAAACTGCAATAATTAAGTTGTTTATATTTTGATTTAGTAACTGTATGCATGCCAATCATTCAATAAATATTTTTTGGATATTTTTGGCACGCACACGTAAAAAAGTTCGCCACCATTGATGTAGATTATTTATTAAATGAGAATTCCATTATATAAATGAAGTAATGTTAAACCCCTATGGTTTTAACTTCATTTATATAACGGAGTTCTCATTTATTAAATAATCTACATCTATATTAACTCGTTAAAAATATTAAATTTAAATACGTGATTTGCTGATGAAAGAGTTTTAGCTGATGCGTAAGAAATGTTTCTGTAGATTGTATCTCAACTTTTATAGTTATAATACCTAATACAGAGCAACATAAATAACTAATCAAAAGAAAGTGAATATCTTTTGACTCACTGTTTTATCTTGTTGTTAACACTTAAGTCAATATACATTTAAATTTCAATACTTTAAATAATCAAATTTCAATGTTAAAATTTGTTCATAGTGTTGCCTTCTATATGTAAAATTAAAAATAATCAATTTAAACAAAATTGAAACAGACAACTCATTATAAATATAAAAAAAAATATTTAATTTATCAATCTGGCTTTCCTTCCTTAATCGAATCTTTTGAAGATGTTTCATTTTACACAATCACATGTGATGTGATGTATTATGGCTTCTCCTTAAACGAAGTCAAGAATATCTCAGCAATTATGCCCAGATAAACCTGTTAGCCACTTTATTTTACATTCCCCACTCTAAATTTACCCATAATCTGCTCTATCCCATTTCCACAACGTAACCTTTGTCTACTCTATAACCTTTATATCTAAATCCCCCTTATCTTTTCCCAAACCCAGCATAAAAACCAATAATTCACTTTCTGTATAATCACTCTTTTCATATTTATTTTTCTACAACTTCATTATATGTACCCTTTCTGTTTTCAAACATTTACATTCAATTAACAAATGCCTAATATTTTCAATTCCTTCCTTACATAATTTACAAAATAAATCACCCATATTTTTCCATTTACATGTATATTCTTTTGTAGCTAAAGATCCCGTTCGAGCCTTAAACAATAAACTACTTTCCTTACTATTATCATATATTAACTCACACCTAATATTCTGTTTATTTCTATATATATTTAAACTCTTTTTACTCTCCATACTATTTCTCCATCTCTCTAACTCCCTAGTCTTTATTAATACATTTATTCTTTTATCCCATTCCTTACTACTATAACACTCAATAATCCTCTTAACACAATCATCCCATCTTTTGTACAAATATACTGATATAAATTCTTTATCCAAATCTTTTGCATACCTCATTACCTTTCTCACCCATCTTGTTACCTGCCCTTTACTCATAACCCAATTAAATACTATTTTAGCTATTCTTTTATTATCCATAAACTGCAATCTACCAAACATTTTCATTTTACTTTTTGCATCTCTCATATGAAAACTTGACCATCCCATTTCTCCTTGAATTGCCTCCCTTGCTGTCCATACTTCTGCATACAATGCATGTCTTCCTACTTCCCTTTGAGCTTTTTCTAAGTAATCTAATATCTTTTTACTAACATATAATGCATTATTACCATATGTTAACCCTGCTACTGCAACTCCTTTCCATATAATTCTAGCTACATCATATTTATTATAAGAAAATACTGTTAATTTTTTTATCAATCCCTTTCTTTTCTTTGCTTCATTTATCAATTTTTTCTCCCATTCATCCAAATAATTTTTCTGATTACTTAAAATAATCCCCAAATAATTATATCTATTCACCACACTTAACTTAATATCTCCCAATAAAAATTCTACATCTTCTCTTTCCCCAGTATTAACCATCATTATATTTGATTTTTCTTCACTAAATTTAACCCCCATCTCTTTACCTACCCTTGCTCATGTCCTCAACATAACTTCCATATCTTCTCTTTTTTCTGCACATAAAAATATATCATCCTCAAAAAAAAAAAGACCTGACAAAATATATACTCCCTTACTACCTATTAACGGTATCTCTACCCCTCTTCCTAATCTTTCTATTGCTCTTTCCATTTCACTCAAATACAACACAAACAAAATAGGTGACATAGGGCATCCTTGCCTTAGTCCCACACCATTTTTAACTTTAATTGATTCTATATTCTCTAATTGATATATATAATAATTATTTTCATATAATTTCTTAATAATATCTATTAAAGCTTCATCCATTCCCAAATTTGCTAAACTTATCCATAATCTATTTCTATTTACTCTATCATATGCCTTCTCTATATCTATAAAACTCATATATAACTGTTTACCTGCATTCCTACTCATATCCATAAGTTGTGTAACTACAAATAAACTATCTCCTATACGCCTATCTAATCTAAAACCTCCATACATTTCTCCCACTACATTATTCCCTTCCATCCATTTTACAACTTTACTAGCCACCATATATGAGAAAACTTTATATAAAACTGATGTTACGACTATCGGTCTATAATTATTCAACTTTCTATGATCCTTACCCTTTCCTTTAAATAATAATCTTACTCTTGTATTACTCCAACTACTTGGGAAAACTCTATTCTGTGCCATTTTGTTAAAACAGGATAATAACTTTACTTTTGCCCTATATCCTAAATTCATTACAATCTCTGCTGCCCATCCATCTAAACCTCTTGCCTTCCCACTTTTCAATTTCTTCTCTACCTCATTTAGTTCATTTTCTGAAAACCTAATATTCCCATTACTATTTTCTTTCATATTTTCTAACACTCTATCATTCACATCTAACATCTTTTCTATATTCATTACATAACTATTTAAGATTCTCTCTAAATCTTCTCTAGAACTACACTCGGTTCCCTCATCATCTAGTAATACTAACTCTCTCTTCCTTACATTTCTCCTTTTAATATAATTCCAAAATTTTTTACTCCCATCTCTTCCACTTTTATTAATATCCTCCAACAATTTAGTATTCAATTTTATTCTCTCTCTATAAATATCTATTTTAGCCAACTTCTTCTTTTCTAAGTACTTTTCCCATTTAGCATTAATATCTTTTTCACTTTCCTTATTCTTAATAGCACACTTATATTCTCTGCATGCTTCTTTTCTTTCTTTTACACTTTTACTAATTCTCATTTTTTTATTACTTTTATTCTTTTGAATATTCTCACCTAAAACCCTATTTGCCACTTTTTCTACTTCTTTACACCAGTCTTTATACTCATCCCCAACCCATTCTTCCATTATTTCTTCAACTTGTATTTTATACTCTTCCAACTTATTCTTATCATTCACTCTCCATCCACATCTTTCACTATTATTTCTACTTTTATTTCTATTCTCCATCACATTACTAACCATTTCAATTACAATGAAATCATGATCACTAGTGCATACTTTTTCTTCATTATCAAACACCTTAATTTTCCGTATTTTATTTATTCCCTCTTTCTCTACCAATATATAATCTATTGTGTGAAATATATTATTTCTGGACCATGTGTATTGTCCTTCATAAATATTTAATAAATTTCCAATACTCAAATTCACTTTCTGACAAAAATTCTTCAAAAGCTACCCATTTTTATTATCTACATCATCAATTTCTTCAATATGTCCGTTCATATCCCCTACAACCATTATTCTCTTCCCCTTTTCTATAGCAACTCCCTCCAATGGACATTATTTACATTACAATAAATATAATTATTAAATTACATCGTTTTTTATGTACATACAGTATATGTATTTTATTAATTATATTTAATGTATGTAATTTAATAATTATATTTATTGTAATGTAAATAATGTCCATTGGGAAGAGTTGATGTAAAGTAAGTGACTGTGTAAAATGAAACATCTTGAAACGGTTCCCTTAGTTATGGAATGAAAGTTGGATTGATGTATTAAATTTTTTTTATTTATTTGTAGTGAATTGTCTATTTCAATTTTGTTTTAAATTGATTATTTTTAATTTTACATTTAAATTTTTATTAACCACATAATAAAAAGTTCACTATGTTTATTCTGTTGTATAAGTAATCTTTATCATCCCCTAGTATTTCAGTTACATAATTGGCTCATATTTATTAATTATTAATCATCCGTTTATTGTATTATTTAATTGGAAACTTGGAATAAATTGAATATTTCTATTCACACAATACATGTGTGTGTGTGGTAGAGAGTAAATATTTTTTTAGGTCTAAAAGATTAATAAAACTTTATTAATATTTATATTTAGTAGTCATAAACTTACTATTTTGTACATAGACATGTTATCATTATACATTTACATTAGTTATGCACGAACTTGTTAAAATCATAGATAAAGAAACTAGGTTTTAGAATCTGCACAAAGCATGACTGTTAACTTCATCTATTTGTGGTAATCATCCCATAAATTACTTACAAAAACCACATAATTCATATTAATCATCAAGTTGTCAGTATGATAAAACAAGATCTAATAAAGATGCAAATAGGATCATAACTTATCATTAATTCATCTATTCATATATATTGCTTATAATAACTTCTTTCATATACACTTTAATGCCAAAAAAAAATTTAATGCAAACATTTTTTTTTAAATAAAACTTCTTTACTTTCCTAACAGTTTTGATTGTCCAGCAGTCTTCATCAGAGCTTTCTCAAACTTCCTCTGCTTTTTAAACTGTCAGAAAAATAAAGAAGTTTTATTAATAATGTTTGTGCAGTTGATGCACAAATGTTAATAAGATGAATCAATATTTATGTACCATCTGCACAGATATCTTATGACTATCATGCATCTCCATAAGTTTTTTGTGACTTTGACCAAATAATGAACCATGAGCCCATTCATATCTCTTCATTATATCATGACATAGGATCCACTCCATTTGAGGATTAAGATGAACAGTATGGTTTTTATAAATATGTTTATTCAATGATGCTATCTATGTACAAAGACAAGTTTTCATTGAAATATTGATAGTTATTATCTGTAAATGAACAAGGCTTGTATAATATTAGAGTTAATATTTTATCTCATTATGGTTGTTAATTTTACATTACTTTAAATGTATAACTAATATCCATTTTAAAAAGTATTTTTTAATCTTCTAAATCATATTTATTGAAATCATAAATAAAAATGTGAACAATGTATTAGCAAAATCATTGATTATAATAACTAACATGTATATCTATAACAGACTCATTAGTTCATCTATCTGCTACAGCATAATCTGATTTAAATCCAAGCTCAACTTGGAAATTCCATTTATTAGATGATAAATGGTCATTTTTGGTTATAGAAGGAACAAAAAACAAAAAAACAACAAAAACTCATTGGCACTCTGTTTGTGATTAATGTTATCCTACAATAGGAAAAAAAGCTTCTGCTTACTGTGAAATATTTAAAAGAGTTTATTAAATGATATATACATGGATGGAAAGAGAATATGCATTCAAGTTATTTATGTAATTAGTCATCATCTTTAATGATTGTCAGATTTATTGTCGGCTTTATCATTATGCCAGTATGTACAATGTTATTAAAACAGGCAAAAACTCACTATATGTATTGCCACACAGCAAGCTAGAGTAATCAATGGATACCAGAAGGCTTGTGCACAAAATCCCCATCTAGTGCCTACTCATCCAACATTCCTAGACCAGCCTCTATCCATTGATTACTCTAGCTTGCTGTGTGGCAATACGTATAGTGAGTTTTTGCTTGTTTTACTAACAGTTATAAGAAAGCATAAGAAATGGTAATCATGTGATGTTTATTGGTTATGTACAATGTTTTAAAGTTATAGAAATCTGTGGGAAATTAACACTGACGATGAAATATATTGCCAAGGTGAATAAAATTTGATTGTGTTGATTCATGAATTCGCCTTTGGCACGGATTAATAACACATACACCCATTTATATGTATACATATTTATACATTCCAGGTCCATATACATGCAATACTAAATATTTATGTATTAAACTCATTAATTTTTAAAAATATTTTTAAAATTTAGTTAAGAACATTTTTGCTAATTATCTTATTTATTTGAGATCATTAGAGTGAAACTAATCGGTCTTAATTTACATTTTTAACATTATTTTTTTTGTGTAGGAAACTCAAGTAGTATCAATCACAATACGAGTCCGTTCATCGTATTATTTGGAACAAATCTCAGATAGAACCTTTATAGCAAATTGTAGTAAAGGCAATGTCATTCAACTTGGGTAAGCCGTTACTGGAATTGTGTACCAGCTTTTTTTTTTCCTATATAGAATTAATTATTAAAAAGCTCTAATTCTTAACTGGTTTAATTAAACAAGATTTGTGTTCAAGGCTATTTAATCAAATTTCTAAAAATCAGTGAATATTTTACTCATTGTTTAATAAAAACGTCTTTGTTCTTTTAATATAAGATTAAATTTAATAGATTGTGTGTGTGTGTGAATATTTATACATTATTAGTAGTATCAATGTCTTTCAATTCAGTACACTATCCTAGTTTAACTTCTGCAAGATTTTTAGTTTATCCTCTTCCATAAAAGCATTCATTAGGTGTTCTTTTTTTTTAAATCTTTAAAATGCCAGTGATGTATCTCAAAATTTCTCTGTATTGATAAAATAATTCACTCAGAAAAGTTTTTGATGATGACATTTTATCTGTAATTGTACAGGATTATTACAACCATTAATTTAAATTGTTAAATATTTTTAGAAAAATTAAAATTTTCTTAACGTCTTTCCAAATACATTCAGGTGTTAGTAAACATATGAATTAGTATAAAACATATTTTATGTTGTATTGTTCTCTCTTCTTAGGTTTTGTTAGCCTAATCATAGTGGCATAACTACCAAATCGCAAAGCAAGGCAATGCCTGCAGGCCCACACAATCCAGGGGCCTACAAACTTGAAATCTATAGCAAGGCAATTAAATTATATATTCACTTGAAAACCTTATTAACTATATCTCATAAAGTATTGTTGTTATATGATATTTAAAAAAATTTAATTATTTTGAAAAATCCAAATTATCCTTCACAACATTCTGATGATTTGAGTGTCGATTATGATTTAATAGTAATTAACAGTTATTTCGAGTTAACTCCTTTTATAGTGTAATAGATAAAATAATCATGTAAATTAAAAAGTGTTTTGAAGGAATGCAGACAGTAAAGCACTATTTTAGTTTTTAGAACTTAAGAAAATTATCAATGTGACAGAGGCAGTTGTGATGGACAATTGCTCAAAACTTAGAAATAAGTACTTGACTTTTTTTGTAACAGTTTGCTAGACAATTAATTCAAGTGATTTCTTTATTAAAAAAACAATCGTACAGAAAAAATGAGATTAAGAATTTCTCAAACTTGTTAATTATTAAATACAGTTGCCTGGAAAGTGAATTTAGTGAAATATATATCGTTTTCTTGTTATTTTTTACTCTTCTGGTAACTGTAGCTATTGTTAAAAAGTCTTTTAGTAAATTAAAAATAATAAAATATTATAAAAGAAAGTCAATTGGTAAAACCAGGCTTAAAGATCTTGCAATGTTAGCTATTGAGCAGAAGGAAGCATGTATAATGGATTTAAAAGAACTAATTAGTGATTTTGAAAATGCAGTTAGGAAGAATGCTTTTTAAAGTGAATATATTTATTAAATTACCTTATATGATATTTATAATATAAAATAAATAATTAAAAATGTGTAAATATATGAAAAAATCAAAATTCCAAATTTTAAAATGGGGTTCTTTTTGGAATTCTGTCTTCGAGCCCAATTTTTCTAGTTATGTCAATGCCTGAAAAGTGACAGTCTAACATGAAAATTGAAATGATGATCTTTGGATTTATGAATACTGAATTTAAGATGATACTCTATCAATCAGATTATTTTGACAAAAGCTATATTAAATAGAAATTTTATATACTTATCTATGAGGGCCCTTCTAATTTCTCCATTTTATCCAAACATTATGAATTTTCATTGTAGATTGACTTATGGTGATATTTGACATTTGTTTGTTTGCAGCTTCTTTACACTTTCTACTTTCCTTTTCTGCACAATGTTTTTTTATGTTTTTCCAATTGAACTTTATACTGATTGGTGCATATATGGTCTGATAATTTACATAAGAGAAGTAAAAATATCAGACCATATATGTACTTAAAGAATATAAGTTTAGTTGAGAAAGATTTGTGACATAGGAAGAATTAAATTTCAGGAAGCTGCTAACATGACAATGGTTAGGAATTCTAAAAGCCAAACAAATGTGATAATTTTTGCAAAACATTCTTTAACTTTTTCCTTAAAAAAAAAAAAAAGGAAAAATCAGGACATTCATAGATAATATAAATTTTTCACCAACTATTGATTTTGATAAAATAATCTAGTTGGTTTAGAGAACCATCTTAAATTTAGTATTCATAAATCTAAGAATTACTGGCACAGTTGCAATGCTATACTGTCAATAGTCAGGCCAGAAACATCAGAAGATGTAAAAATATCATTCAAAACATTGTATTTTATATTAATCTGTATGCTCTTAGTTAATATTATTAGAAAAATATAAAGAAAATGATATATATATATTATAACTTTTTAATAGCCTGAAATAGATAAAATAATGTGGAAACACTGAAAAAAATCCCAGTGAGCTATATGTACACTAACTGTCAGTAAATGTAGAATGAGACAGCTACACTGTAGATTTGATTGTATATAAGCATATGATTTACTGACATACTTGCACACAGATCATGATTTATATATACTAATGGAATTTTATAACAACTATAAGATATTCTGAAATCACACTGCACATGTAAATATATCACTCAATGGTAGGTACTCTTATATATGATCAAAGCTAAAGAGCAGATGGCTCATTCTTCATTTACGTTTATTGACAGTCAGTGCATATACAACCCATTGGGGTTTCTAAAGTGCTTCTTCATTATTTTATATATGTATCATTTGAGATTAAAACCTATATCACTGTACAATAAATATTTAAAATATTCTCTAATGAAGCATAAGCCAAAATTTACTAAGAATAAAGTGACCATTTATTTTTATAATCCACTTATAAAACACTTGGGTTAGAAAGACTGAATATTTAAATTAATCCACAGCATTGTATCTAAATATTGTTCAATTGATTTACTTGCAATAGTTAGTAAGCATGAAAATTATGCCAATTTAAGGATTGCCAACAATGATTCAAACAAATGAAAATATATAATAGAATATCTTCGGTGCTTAATATATAAATAACATTCGAGATTAAAACCTATAACATTGTACAATAAATACTTAAATAGTCTTTAAAACAAGAATAAGTCAAAATTTATCAATATATGAAAACTAATCACAATATTTTCTAATAATTAAAGTAATATTAAATAAAAATGAATGCTTATAAATAGGTCACCCATAAAAAACAGAAACTGCCATTATCTCATAATTATTCAGCAAAAACAGAGATGGATCAAGCCAAGTGAGGACCCTAAGCAGTAAAAATTTAGGGGATCTCAAACTCAAGTTAGAAAAGAAAATTTTCAAGAAAACTCTCATTAAGTTATTAACAAAAAAGAAAAGTAATCAAAATTTTCATACCATAACACACTAAATGAATTTATTAAAAAACATTTCTATATGAATTTCCATCTTGCTTTATTTCTTGCAAATTCATCAGTTATTTTTCCAGTGTCAATTCAACTTAAAACTTCCTGCTCTATATACAGAAAGGCCATGTTATTTAATCTTTCTTCTCCCATAGTACTCCTTAAATAATTCTTTACATGCTTTAAAACAGAAAACGATCTTCTGATGCATTAGATAAGAGAATTGATTAAAAAAAATTCAATAATATTTCAACATTCAGAAATATGCAAGTCATTTCTTTGGTGACTTGATAGATGTTTATGGTATCCTCAATTTCTTTTAGAAATATTAAAAAATGGTCAAATTCATCTTCAAAATTACAAACATCAATATCATTTTTGTAAATATCCTTAAACATTTTTATCGCATTTTTTTTTCTTCTATTGATAAAGTCCAATCAAAAAATAATCGAAAAGGCTCTACAGTAGCTTCATACATCTGAGTTCCTTGGTGTTATCACAAATGACATAAAATGAATTGACTATGAAATTTTCTCTTATTGTAAATTAATGTCTGACTTTTTTGTTTTCATCAAAAAACATTTTTCTCTTTTATTATCTGCAATTTTGTCCATCTTCCATATTAAATGATAGCCCTGATAAATCAATTTCCTCTTTTTCAACTTTTTCAAATTCTTCTCTGAAATTATTGATAAAAATTTTTAATGACTTCAGTAGGATAGATCCTTTCAATAGTTTGCACTGCAGTGATTTACTAGTAACATTTATTCTTTGTAAAATAGTATTCCAAATCACTTTCATTAGGGTGGTTCCATATTTGTCTATTTTCTTCAGAAGTGAAGTCGCCTCCACTATGGTAACTTTTTTTTTCTTCTGAATTATAAATTTCAGTTAAAGCCTCTTTTACATGGGTGAAAACAAGTTTCATAGCTAATACAGCATCTGCTCTTGCTGACCATCTTGAACTAGAAACTCTTTTCACTGTGACAGAATGTTTACACATTTCTACATTTCTGGTTAAAATTTTCCTGTGGTGGGTTGACGCAGAAAAAAATGTGAATAAATTATGCACAAAAATAAAATACTCAATTGCAGCACTACAACTTTCTGCAGTGAAATTTCCAATTAAATTTAAGGAATGATTAGCACATGGAATAAAAACTACACTTAGGCTATGTTCTTTAATATGTGTTTGCAAACCTGAGTACTTTCCTGACATATTAGAAGCATTATCAAATGATTGTCTCATCAGTTTTTAATATTTACTCCTAATTTTATTAAAGCTTACAAAACTTCTTGTTCCAAATATGAAGATGTGTGTTCATCTATGGGAATGAATTCCATAAATCTTTCCACTATATTACCACAGAATGAAACATATCACAAAAGTTACTTGATCAATATGCGACCATCATGAGTGGAATCAACAATTATACTATAATAAGTTGCATATTTGATTTCCTTAATTATTTCTGCTCTTACTTGATTTCTAATAAGACTTACAAATTCTTCACAAATAATATGAAATAAATAGTTTATATATCCTCATCCTTGGTTGGCATATTTTTGTAAATGTAACATTAAAAACTCATTGTATTCACTTAGATATTCCAAGCAGGTTAAATGATTTCCTTCCCTATTGGAATTTTTGCTTTCATTGTGACCCTAAATCCTAATCCTAAGTGACTCAACAACTTTATTGTTGATACAATTCTTTTCAACACTTATCTCCAGTAACATTCTTTTTCCTTTTCCTGTAATAGTTGAGTATCAATTCTGTTGAATTTTGTTAATCTTTTATATATAGTACATATGGCTGACATGTTTTTTTTGAAACTCCGTGGCCCATTAAAATAAGTTATTGATTTTCAATTTTGTAAACCAGTTATTAATTTAGACTTTATTGTTGAAAAGAGTTTACCAGTGTAGCAGCAAATACTTTTGCTTGGTTCTGAAAAGATCGACCAATTTCTCTTTTCCATAATTCCATTTGATTTCTTTCTGTGGAAATGATCATAAGAAAGTCCTCTGTAATACATTTCATCTCTGCCTTTATACACTGATTTTAAATTCTCTATATTCTTGATATTTTTTTGGTTTGTTATTAAGAATATGATCAATAATAGCATCTGTTAATATTGTTGGCCATAAAGCTATATCATTTATTACTTCAATTTCTATATCAAAGCATCTTTCTGGACTATCTCTACCTTCTGCATTTTTGTAATCCCTTTTTTCAGTAGCAATTTCAATCTCTTGATTCTCAATTTGCTCTTCTTCTTTCTTTTCTTTAGAAGAAGTTTCAAACATAGGCAATTCTGAATTATTTGACGTAAATGTTGATGACAACTCTGCCTCTGTATTAACTTTTAAAAATTTATGCATGGATTTCTTTGGCTTTCAGCAATTTCCAGGTTTTTTAATAACTTTTTTCGCTACTTTGATGTCTCTTCATTTATTTGCTGTGAAGAAAAAAAATTTTTTTTTTTTTTGTAAAATAGTTTAAAAATATTTTTTTAATGATAAGGTTGTTAGGATGTTTTAAGTTACAAAATTGATTTACACTTTTGTTTAAATTTTAAACCTGATATTTTTAATTTAACTTGGGCTTTCTCAATTCCCCAAAAACTTGGTAATTGTTTCACCTCAGTAGATTTTGTTTACTATAAAATACATTTTAGAAAAATATTATTGCAAAAATAAGATTTAAAACTTCGCTCACATGTTATATTGACACAGGTGTGCGGCGGTGTCATTTTTGTTCATAACTATTTTAATTTAAAATTAAGAATTATTAAAAACTTTTAAGTAATATTTCATTATATATGTATCTTGGTAATATGTGAACTTTACACATATACATGCGATTTTTAATATAAAATAACAAATTGGCTCATTTAACAAAATAAAATGTATAATTTAAAAGATTTGATTTTAAATAAAATATACATGCTATAATTTTGATGCTTATATACATCTACTCATAGATGGTTTAAATCCAGCACAGATGGAACTATGGGGAAAAATAGATGAAACATATATGAGGTCAGGAATATATCATTTAACTGGAGGTAAATCAGCTTCAGGAAAACAACAACATTTATTTCTGATAATTTTTTCAAAAGCAGGGTATTTAATTTGAAATCATATTTTATTTTGGGAAGGATTGAATTTTTTATGTAATTAAAATATATATATACTTAATTTGGGCCTATTTATGCTATACTAGTTTCATCCCCTGATGTCCAGTTGAAAGTTAGAATCCTGCCAAAACTCAAATTCCCTTCAAAAGGTTAAATAATACTGCATTATAGGAGGATTGATTGTATACAAAAAAACATAATTTTCCTCAAATCCTAATGGAAAGACTTTTTAAGACCTTGGGAGCCCTTAGTATTTCAGGGCCCTACATGGCCACTTAGTCCTCTTACCACTTAATCTGCCTCTGAGCAAAAATTAAAAAAAAAAAATTCAAGTTATTTGATCAATCTGTGTTTTTGTAATCTAACCTAATAAAATCTTTTTTTCAAAGAAAGGAATATGTTGATCATTTCATTGTGGATGAATTTAGTAATGGGAAAGCAAATACGAGCAATTATTATAAGAAGTGGAACATTCTGATAAAGAAGAAATTAGATAAAAAGAAATGATTATCTTAAGATTTGTTGTTCAATTATTCTTTGCAAACTTGATTGAAAAATATGCCATTTTGAAAAGACAAAGAAAAGCCCACTGATTAATCTCCTATCACAAAATTATGCTCCCTTCTCTTGCCACCAAAACAATGATTTTTTTTGCAACAAGTATAACATAGATCTCAATGGAGGAAATTTTTCACTCAAAAGATCAAGATTTTTAGGTTTATTCCTGGCAGACAAAAGTAAAAAAAAAATCATCTAAAATTTGGTCAGTCAATAATGATACTATTGTGTCAGCCTTCTAATTATGTGCTTGAACTTTCCAGATCTCCCAAACAAATTGTGTCATAATTAAATAAATCAAACTGTTCAAAATATAGACTATATTTTGAAATCAATGAAAGTTGTAGACTCAAGGATCTACACACTGCCTCAACTTCATTTTCTTTCAAGTTATGCCTAAATAGCATCAAGTTTACAAAATGTCATCTTCGAGCCACTAAGAGTACCCAGGCTTTAACATAATTACGATTGTCTATATTTTTATAAACTTCAGTCAAAAGCGTCCTAGGTTTGCAAAAACCTGCTATAGAAATGAATTAGAGTTATCAAATCAGTTGTGACACTTTACATCTGTATTATTGTTATAATGTTCTCTTAATATTTAACTTAAAACATAAGAGTAATAACCTTTAATATAGAATAAATTGTGTTTTGATTTACATATTATTTACATACAATTAAGAGTTCATATACAGCAAACCTAATTATTATGTAGAATTAGATTGTTGCTGGTTTTTTTTCACAAGAAGACCTTGAATATAATAACTATATACTGCACTATTTTTTTTAAAGATTTATGGCACATAGAAGTTAATTAAAATTCTAAATAAAATTTAATAATTAAAATAATATGAAAGGGTCTGATTGAAATTTTTATTAATGAAATTTTTTTTAAGGACCCTTCCTCTTCCCATTTAGAACGTTCCTTTTAGTTTAAACATCATTAGTAATAACTTGCCAACTGAATTAATTATTAATCTCGAATAAGAGAGAAACGACTTTTTAAATTTATGATTATGGATTCTAATTTTAGTTAACAAACAAACAAAAAAAACTGATTTAAATATTTAATAAATTATTTTCACGTAAGAAAAACGTTAATCGAAATATTAAAATTCCTGTGATTATTTTCATGAAGGATTTTTTATAATACAGCAAGTTGTCTATTTTTAAAAAGTATATAAATCAGCCAATAATGAAAACATGAATCATTGTTTTTATTGTTTGCTCTATACCATAAATTATTGATGTATTTGGTCAAAAATAAAATATTCAATAAGCTTATTTTCAATAATGTGTTCAATGACCTAGGCCAGTATGAAGGCGCAAGCAGATTTTAAACCACAAGCAGTAGGAAGTATGTATCGAATGTCCTACGTTATTTTGTTAAATATATTATATATTCCTTTTTACAATATAAACAAAACTAGAGGTATCGCAGCCGCCATGCAAGCAAGTAGTTGGTTGCAGACGGGTGTGGGTTCGCGTCCCGGCAGATGCTATGACATATGAAAAAAATATCATCGAATATTATTTTTTTGATATTTTTAGAAACATGTTTTTTTTTTTAAATATATATTCTTTGCTGTTAAAATTTAACTGAAATGATTATTAATAAACAATGACATATGAAAATGATCCAAAGAGTATTAATGGGCATGTACAGTGATAAATTAAATAATCAAATATATTGGGGAGGACGGGACACATTTCCAACATTTTTTAGGGACTGCTGTGTCTAATTCTCAACAAAAATAGGGTGTGTGTGTGTGTGTGTAATAATTAGTTTTGTAGATAAATCTAAGATCACTTTTACTCTCTTTATCTTAATTTGAATACTGAAAAAGTTCATGAATACTGATAAAAGCAAATGTATATTATTTAATATTCAGTTTTTTAATATATTTAAACAGCATTAAACTGTTGCACATGCGCTTTGGATTTTAACTATAAAATGAATGAATACTAACACTTCAACCACATGATAAAGTCTTTGGAAAAGATTGAATGGTCATCTATTTTTTCGAACCCAAACGCTTTTGTATGGGAGAATCTTAACTGTTTGAAAGTGAAAGCATAAAGATATTAAATAATCACTTTAAATTACTTTTACATGCTTGAATGAATGATACTAGTGAAATTTTGTAGAATTTACGGTGTCATTCTTATTTGAAATTAAATGTATGTAAATAAGTCAATTATTTTATATAGCGAGATGTTTATAAACTGTAATATATTTAAACAGCATTAAATTCTAGAAAATTTTACTAGCGTCATTCATTCAAGCATGTAAAAGTAATTTAAAGTGATTATTTAATATCTTCACTCTTTCACTTTCAAACACTTAAGATTCGCCCATACAAAAGTGTTTGGGTTCGAAAAGATAGATGGCCATTCTATCTTTTCCAAAGACTTTATCATGTGGTTGAAGTGTTAGTATTCATTCATTTTATAGTTAAAATACAAAGCGCATGTGCAACAGTTTAATGCTGTTTAAATATATTACAGTTTATAAACATCGCGCTATATAAAATAATTGACTTATTTACATACATTTAATTTCAAATAAGAATGACGTATCGTAAATTCTAGAAAATTTCACTAGCGTCATTCATTCAAGCATGTAAAAGTAATTTAAAGTGATTATTTAATATCTTCAAGCTTTCACTTTCAAACACTTAAGATTCGCCCATACAAAAGCATTTGGGTTCAAAAAGATAGATGGCCATTCTATCTTTTCCAAAGACTTTATCATGTGGTTGAAGTGTTAGTATTCATTCATTTTATAATTAAAATCCAAAGCGCATATGCAACAGTTTAATGCTGTTTAAATATATTACAGTTTATAAACATCGCGATATATAAAATAATTGACTTATTCAGTTTTTTGTAAAACAAAAGAAAAATGGCCAAGACATTGTTGTCAATAACTCAGAGTCCTGGTCATCAACCACAGAATTGATTTCACCAGATTACAAAAATAAAACATTTTCCATTAATACGTCTATTTTTTAAAAAATAAATTTCTCCAATTTATAATTAACCTAGTTATTTGTATACTGAATGTTTCCTGTAATAAGTAGAGGGATTTGAACTTAGGATTTTCAGTTTATATTCATTCTGCACTCCATCTCAAACAACGGTGCACATGACCATGTGAAAAGGATAAATGATCCCCAATATACGTATTCGTGCAGAACCTGCATTCATCAGTTGGGCCAGATCGCATGTTTATATATATATAATACAAAGCTTAGGATTCCACTCCAAAAATATCTTACAATAAAATATTGAGGCTTGCTTCAGCATTTGTTGTTTTTCAGATTTTGCAAAAGCAGAAAAAAAAAATTGTTTTCTTATTTTTTTTCTCTGTTATTATTATAATTGCTATTATTTTTTATATTCTGATTTTTTAATGCTCTATTTTTATGAGATACACAATTTATGTTTAGTAAATTCTAGACAATTTCATCGACGTCATTCATTTAGACATCGTATAGAGTAATTTAAAGTGACTGTTCTATCTTCACACTTTCTTTGCCAGTACTTCAGATTTGCTCATATATAAATATTTGAGTTGTAGGAATAAGAGGGATTTATTTTATTCCTGCATAAATGCTATATCTTGTATTGGTCAGAAAGTATTCATTTATTATTAACACTCGCAAAGTGTTTGCACAATTGGCTTGAAAGGCTGATATTTGAATTTAATACAATCGTATACAGACGCTATACAAAATAAATGCTAATTTATGTTTGTGTATGTATAGCAATAATGTCAAATTGGCCGGTGAAGTGTATTTTTGTGACCCTCAATGAAATATAGCACAAAAATTTATTCAAAAGATTTATTTTGTATGTATGTAAAATATCGTCTCATTAATGTGGTTACATAGAAAGTAAACATTTTGATTCAATATTCGGTAGATAGAGTGATTCCAATTAATACTAATATAACCCAATAAACATCACATAATCACTATTTCTTATACTTGCTCTTAACTGTTATTAAACAGGCAAAACTCTCTATGTGTATTGCCACTCAGTGCAACCATGGGAAATAGTGATCATGTAATGTTTATTGGCTTAAAACCAATCCTGCCTAATAGGATAGTAGTGGCTATGGTTATTAAAGAACCAAAGACACCAAAGTGTGTAGGTACTGAAATGAGTTCAGACCTATATGACTATATAAGCTGATGAGCTTGGATTGAAAATATAGTGTGTTCAATTTAAGTCTTATAGTTTTGTAGTTAAGTAGAGATAAAAGATAGTTGCTGGAAGGTTGCATTAGATCCTAAGATCTAGGTGCAGTGCTCTCAGATCCAAGGCTTCTCACTGACAAAGGCTACAAGCCAGAAACTAGTCTGGGGATATTGGATGAGTAGGTACTAGATGGGGGTTTTATGCACAAGCCTTCTGGAATCCATTGATTACTCCGACTTGCACTGAGTGGCAATTCGTATAAAGAGTTTTTCCTGTTTTAATACTAATATAAACAGAACAATCAAGTCGCTTTTTATCTATCAATGTAAATGATTGCATTCATGTTTTCATCGCAATACGTTGATTACAACCTATTTTTGTATTTTGACAAAAATTAAAGAATTAAAGTTTAATTATTAAACAATTATATAAATTTTATAGTCAGTTTTTTTATCCAGAAAATGTTGCTTTCCAAGTCAACAAGGAAAAGTAAGATCGATTAAGAGGGGAAAAAATTTCAAGGAAAGATGGAAATTGAATTATTTTCGTATATTTCCTTTTGATTATTTGTTAGTTATATATTTTTTATTTATTTCATATAGTTTCTCATTATGAAACAAAACAAATTGATTTTATGTTTTAAATTCAAATATTTAGTTTTAATCGGAATTTTATTAATAAAAAACTTAGTATATTATAATAGAAGTGAAAAATAAAAACCGTATAAAGAATTTGACATATTTACAATTTGTTAGAATTACAACAGCAAAAAAAAAAACTCTACACATTGTTAAACATATAAAATTGTAATGGGAATTTTTTTTTCTCTCTGTTTAAATGTGTTTATGTGTGTTCTTGTATCACTGTTGTAAAGAAATAAGCATCTTGTGCTCTACAGAGCATAAAGTATGAATGTGTGATAGTTATTATTCTGAAAAGCAAGCTTCTGGAATAGAGTTAATGATCAATTAAATTGTACTATTATTTTTCCAAAGTATTTTTATGGACATCTTGTAGGTTACTACTCTCAAAAAAATAGGTGTTTTTGATCTTCCTTGAAACATTGACATATAGTTTCTGTGTTGTCAGAGTTTCTCATATATCCCAAAAAGTATAATATAGATAAAGACCACATATTAATTTTTAGCATAAAATCGAAATATTTTGGCTCAAGAATCCAATACTTAAATCTTTTCATCAGTTGCCTATAACTAATGCCAAGCAATGGAGAGTCACCTACTTCATTTATGTTTGGATATAATAGATCATACATTTTTCAATATTTCCATTTTTCATATTTCTTAATATTTGTTATTAGATTAATTAGTGCTACTATTGTTTGGAGATGTTTTGTATATAAATCAAGCTTTTATGTTGGTGTTACCTTACGTATTATCATCTCCAGATGTGGAAATAATTTTATCAAAACTGACATAAGGTTAATAGATTTTTGGATCCTACAAATATAAATTGAGTATAACCCTAATCCATTTTTGAGCATTATGAAACTGTAGTTTTCTGAGTGAAATTGTTTTCTTCCCCCACAAGAGCATTCTGCACAGTGAACATATCTTTGAGATGAATGATTTTTGTAAAAATTATGATAGGTAAGTAGTATGTTACCTTTGTGATAACATGTATGTTGATAAGAGCTATCTTAGAATTGAGTGAGAGGTATGTCTTTGAAAGTGATGCCATTAGATGTTCTATTGATTGCAGCGATTTATCTTGTATTTGTTTTTGCATAGCCATATTTCTCAGATAGAAAGGAAAACCAAATATGTAGTTGGAAATTCAAAAAATGCATCAGTATATAATACCATGCACATGATTTGTCAAGACTGAATTCAAGTTTATGGAAGTTGGTTAAATTCCTTCATGATTTTTACTAATAAGAATTTTTTTTTTAGTTGTAAGGAAAACTGTAATATCATGTATGCTATGCAGGTTATATTATGATCCGATGTGAGAATATATATGCCTGGCAGATGTTTTTCTATATTGCTAAGGAATTGATTTATGTAAGTTGTAAATAATAAAACACTAAGCAGTGATCTTTGGGATATCATGAGATTTGGGTTAAATGAGGGAGACATTTTTCCATTTACAATAATATGTATTTCCCTGTTTATAAGTTAATTTGTAAGTACATATAGAGTAGAATTACATTTGCTAGTATTTTTCAAAGTTTGTACAAGAATATCAATTGGTTTAGAGTGTAACCATGTGCAATGCTTGTGTGAATCGCATATATATATATATGGTATACACTTATTACATATTTAAAACCTAAGTTTCCTTTTTTTTTCTTAAAAGAAAATTATTACGTGAACATACATATATAAGTAGTTCTGTACGGTACTCTTATCACTCGCCCAGCATATTTATGGACGTCAGTTGTTGACTCCAAGCGCCAATCCTATCTACAAGTAAATAAGAATTATGCTGGGAGAGATCGAGTATCAATTTTTAATAGAGCTTCTACCTCTGGCTAGCTCACTCAGGGGTGGTGGTCATTGACCGTGGGAAAAAAGTGGGGAGAAAACCAAGTGCGCACATAAATGCATAAATGATTCCTTGAATATATTATTTTTTTGTTCTTAAATACTGCTCTCTAACTTTACGATATGATCTAAGTTTTAAAGAAATTAACACTGAACACACACATTGGTAATTAAAACACAAATTTAATATTCACTAATAGAAGCAAAACAAAATCCCATAATTATGTACTGGCTTGTGCTCAAGTATTTGAATAACACACATGCAAACACATACTTTGCATAGGTTCATAAATATGACAAAACATATAAATTATAGAATACAAAGTAAATGCAATAAATCATTATCCAGTCTATTCATTTATAAAATTATGTCAGGCAATATTTCAAATACTTCTTTGTTTTCTTTTAGCCCTTGCACTTTATTATTTTATTGAAAATAAGTTCTTATTTATGAGATGACCGGCATTTTAAAAAAAATTACTCGTATTACCTTGATTTTTCTCACCCGGATGCAGATGAATGGTAATATTCGCTTGCTTGACATTGTGACATAGTGAAAGTGATTTTTGGTAGCGCTCTGTTGATTCCGTAAGGCACAATCAGTGGCATTCGGTGAATGTCGTTCTATCTGTAGTTTAGAAAGGGCTTCATTCATATATGGACAGCAACCACAATGCCTCCGCAGGATGGCTGGCAGAGCCTGGTCCATTCCTGTCCTTTACCCCAGCCTGTTCATGGTTGATGAATATATATAAATTTTAAACTGATTATTCTACGATCTTGCTCATGGCACTAATCTTTCTGGAATGTCTCTCAAAGTTCGGCTTTCCAAATTCCTTAATTAAAATACTATTGTTCTCTTTTCTTCTTTTTAACGAAACCACATGGTTTGCAAATAGAAAACCTTTCAGCAACTTTTCTTTTTTGATATTCAAGAATTTTAATTACACCTTGAAATCCACACTTGACCGTTCATTATCTTTTACTTATAACATTTCCTTTCTAATTAAAATAGCTTTATCTCAAGATAGCGATCTATACATTTTTGAATTCTTTATTTTCATTTAATCTATCTTTTTAGAATTTGTGTCTTTCATCATCCATCTTGGAATCAATTTCCTTTTAATTAAAATAACTTTATTCCAAGATATCAATCTATACCTTTTTTTTATTCTTTCCTTGCAATTAACATAACTTTTTGGAAAAACTGTCCTTTGTCATCCATCTTGGAATTAAAGCTTGGCCATGTAAATTTTCTTTTTATGAATTTATTACACTTATTCACCCATGCAGCAATATAAATACACACGCTTCTAAACAAAATACAAGAGCACAAACCATATAACCCCCCTCCCTCTTATGTTTCAATCTATTTTCATTTACCCGTTTAAAATATATACACACACACATATAAAAAAATCTAACTTAATATCACTTTTGATCGAGTATATATATATGCTCACTTATATCATACCATACCTTAGAACAGGGTTTGAACCCAGCCCTGTTATAAGAGTGAAAACATGTTTTAATGTTATTGGGTTGCATTTCTTTATATTTTACACTGTTTCAATAACTATCTTGAAAAATAATGCTGGTTGTCCTGTTAATGATCCTTTTTTAGCAAATTGTGTCTGTGACAATAATGATAATAGAAATAGTTCCATTGTGTTTTTTACTACCTTCTTAAGTAATTTTATCTCTAATGGATTCATGGATATTGGTCTTATATTTTGCAATATGGATGATATACTTTTTTTTGTCAATGGGGCAATTGCTATTGGATATAAATTGTGAATTTCATAAATTTATTTTGTTAGAAAATTAGAGGTCAATTGACTTAGATATTCAAATACAAACTTGGGTATACCCAGAAGGCCTGTGTGGGAAAATTCAGGCATGTTGTCCAAACCTTGTAAAAATTCTTGTGGTTTGAACAATACTTGTTCATCTGTCATTCCAAAATAATTATATGATGGCTTGAAAAATGATTATTTCTCTAATTTACCCATGAAGTGTGCATAGATTGAATTTAGCATATTATCACCAATCACAACCATGTTATCAATTAATAGCGCAATAGGGACCCTAGGTGTAAGAGGTTGACCTAGTTTCTATCTTACATATTGTCTCAAACAAGTATGTGATTGTGTGAGAGTTTTCTCTTCTTTTTTTTTTTTTGTAACAATATATTCATTTAGTACATACA
The DNA here is from genome assembly GCA_028023455.1 of Epiperipatus broadwayi. Classification (NCBI taxonomy): domain Eukaryota; kingdom Metazoa; phylum Onychophora; class Udeonychophora; order Euonychophora; family Peripatidae; genus Epiperipatus; species Epiperipatus broadwayi. Next base: position 4,228,957 of record JAQFVV010006254.1, read on the forward strand.
TGTTTTTTTAATTTTAATATAAATTGAGGCTGTCTAATGTGGGTGCGCACTTTGTAATTCTTTTATGCAGCTCATAATCAAGGGATAAGAATGTTGTAGGTGAAATAGTCAACATAATAACATAGTTTATAGTGTATGAAATTATTTGTGTGAATGATATCCATCGTTGCACAGGGTCGAGTAATTTATCTTTCAGCTTGACATGTAGAATATAAATTTCTAAATATAGAAATTCTGTAGTTCTTGTTATTATATTATATTGGGTGGAATGCAAAATTTAGATTTAGAGTTGCCACTATTGTAGAGTGGTCTGAGAATAGTGCAGGGACTAGTTGAATTTTAAGTGAGTGATGTAGTAAAGGTTAATAAAAAACTCTAAGTCAATCAGTTGATGAATATCTTCCATTGTTAAATGAGACTGCATTACTTGGTAGAAAACCCTCACCACTCATTGGTGGAATATTAATGAGATGTAATCATTTGAACACAAATACAGTAAATGATATGTTGAAATATATCAGCAAAAGATGAAGTGAAGAATATGCAAATAGTGAATTTATTATTTGAATCATTCTATCCATAATTTCATGGTTTGGATGAATATTTGCAAACACAATATATAATCTTAGAGTTTTATGATGCATAGTAAGTATTAGAAAATGTTCATCTATGTACAAATAACTAAATGAATTAAATGGACATGGTCTCATAATAATCACTCCTATGCCTTTTGAGCATGTTGATGCCATTCTTGAAAAAGATGAGTAGCCCCCTTCATTAATATAAACAGAAAGATCTCTCTGAGATGCATTATATATTTTTGTTTCCCGTAAGCTATTTCACTACTTGGAAATTTTTAGGGATTGAATTTAATTCTCTAATATTTAGCATATTTATTTTAAGTTTCATCTTCTATGTCTTCTTAATTTATAACTGTAATTTTAACTTTCACTTGATACTTTAAGTAATTTTAATGTATCATTGTGTTTCACTGGTTTCTTCCAATGCATATTGTTTCTTTGGTTTCACTTTCTTACTGGGTGGATGACCCACTTTTCTTTTACTGGGTTCATTATTTGTAATGGTTATTATTTTTGAGATATATAGTGTTAAACTGTCAGTTACTTCTGTTAGTGTTTTGTTTATGGTAATGGATGTTATTGAGTTACTTGTAGCATAATTTTTGTTTGGTTTTTCTTTGATGTTTTTATTTTCCTTATGAATTTGAACTTTGATTATTTCTGGAATTTTCTTTTCTGAGTTTATGTCAATAATATCTGTATCAATTTGCAGTTTATTATAAGTGCATTGATGCCTCGGTGTATTAATCATGTTATAATCCTTACATTTCACAGTGATACAGTTTATGGCTAAATGTCTGTGAATGCCACATTGGAAACAGTGCAGCTTACTACCTCTAATAAATATCAGTAATGTCATTTCCTGATCAGTTATTTGCATAGGTATAGTATGTGTATCAACATTATTATGCAGCAATACTCTAAATTCATAGCTTTTCCCAAAAATCATTATCGGTGTATCTTTAAGATAAATTGACTGTAAACTTAAAATATTACCGAAGGATTGCATTATTTTTTTCAAATCATTTGTTGATTAGTTTAGATATGCATTTTTAAGTATTCCCATGATAATATTTTTCCTATGTTCTACTGAATCACCTTCACTTCTTCTAGTCTTTCAAACATCTCCTTGATCTTGACATCAACAATATTCTTAATGAGATGCTACCATTTTCAAGAATTATCAAACTTCCATAATCAAAAAAGTAGTTTATTTTAGAACAATCTGTTGCAGATGATCTGAAAAGATTACAAAAATCAATGACTCATAAATTCTTAACTCAAAACCTAAATTAACAACAACAAAATGAACCGTTCTACAAAAATTATTTCATTTTTCCATTTATAATTTTAGCTAGTTTTAATATAATTCAGATTTTTTTTTTCAGATTAAATTAGTTTATCTTATCCTGCTTCATATCACTGATCATATGTTGATTTTCTTGATTGTTGTGAGATAGTTATATAACAGCTAGTTTATTACATCTTTTTTCTATTTTACATTGTTTAAAGTATATGTCTAATTCATTTCAACATTATATTCATTCCCTTTTATTTTTATTTGCTTTTTTTAATTAGTAAAGACAAACCATACCTTTTAATGTGGTATTTTTCTTATTAGTGGTCAAACTGCACCATATATTTTCCCAATGCATTGATACTCATCTGATCAATGCATAAATATCATAATAGTTATTCTCACATTAGCTTGCTTTGGCTTTGAGCTGAAAATTTAAATCTGGCTGAAGCTTGGAGGATTTTTTTTCAAGCAAAGTTAGCATTTTAAAAATAATCCAACTATCTAGCTATATGCTATTTGATAATAAACAGATATTTAGGTATTTTTGGATGAGAGGTAATAAACTTTTTTGGCAGTTTAGGTTGGTTAGTTGACTTTTAATACACATGAGTGTTGAGCCTTTAGTTCAACATTATTTATTGTCTCATCAAATCATTCCATCATGCAATATTTTAGATCGAAATTTACACAATCGAGCCAACATAACTTACTAAAAAATCTATTAGAAAAATGAAATTTTAATCCCACTATCACATTCTTGCCTACCTCATTAACTACTGTTATCTAATATGAAAATCTGATTCAAATACTATCTCTATGTTTAAACAAATATGCAAGTTTCTTTTAGAAGCAAATTAAGATTTTTCACACTGAAATAAAAGACCTATATGTAAAAATATTCACTAGGATTCTTCTTTTAAAAAATCTGTAAATATCATACAGCTTATTCTCAATATTATAATATAGAATCCATTATGCGATCATTGTTCTACATAAAATCAACAAACATGGAAACACAAGAATATTATTTAGTTGCAGTGCAGATATTAGCACTATCACTCATTAAATACTAACTCAACATATCTTTGCACACTCATTTCTGATTGATCTAAACCAGTCTATGAGTTCAATAATGATCTGTTTAATTTTTCACTACTCCAAGTCATAAATAAAATTGTCATATAGGACTCTTCTTCGTTATTATTTCTTGTAATCATTATTAATCCCATGATGCAGAAAATTGCTAATGGATCGACCAAAGTATTAATTTCTTTCTTAGAAATGGAATTTTCTGTTCCTTCCTTTGATTATAATATTGCCATAATTTCTATAGAAGTTACCAACCTACCATTTTTGAGTAAAGCAATACTTTCTCAAAAGTAACTGACTCATCAATGTCTTTGATTAATTGTTGGCAATTTCTGAATATTCCAAAAGATAATTTATTTACCAAAACCAACTCATCTATTATTGACCATTTTACAAATTAGTAACCAAAATAAATAAATGAATGAAAACAAATTTATATAACTTTTAAAAGAACGCTGATTTTAATTTCTTATTGATCACTTGCAGTACTAATAATTTTGAGATAAAACTAGAAAAATGTATTTATAAAGACTGTATATAAATTGGTTTAGCATATCTTCTATTTATTCACATCCCATAAATAACAAAACACTTAAAATCTTACAGATATAATTATTTGTATATTTAAATAGGTAGTACTGTCCCTCCACAACTATTTTTAAATATAATTAAGTTTGTCATCAAACATTAGTATCCATAGAAACTCAAAAACATTGTGAAGCATAGTCTCTGATCAATTGCTTGTCTTATAATTACATATCATAGACTTAGTATTGTTGATGATGTCATTACATAAGTTGAGTTTAGTATTGTTGATGATGTCATTACATAAGTTGAGTCTCTGCCTACAGAGATTAAATTTAATGACCATTAATGATAGATCAATTGCTTGATATTTTATCAGAACAATTTATTCAAGAAGGCCACTTTTAGTTATACTATAAAATTTAATTAGCTCTTACAAAAGAAAAAATAATCTAAAGGATTTAGTACAAATTCAAACTCAGGATCTAAATATTTAAAAGGTGTTTCACTTAAAAGGTGTTTCACTTTGGTTAATTTGAATGGAATTCTTGTTTCTAGCCTTTTTAGAGCTTGCTCAAACAATTGATCATACAATTATTTCTGCAATCATTATCTTTAAACTTTATATATATATAATGTGTTTCCAATTTTCATAGATAGAAAAAGGAAAATATGCCATATGTTGTTAAAATTTATTGCTTTATTCTTTTGAAAATAAATCCTTTACTTTTAGAAAAATAATCTGCCCAGTTATTTATCACCTTGACCCACTTTTTTTATATATAAAAAGCCATGTTAAAAAAGCCTATTTTTAATTCAGATTTTTAAAGTTACACCCAATATGAATTATTTTCTACTAATACCATAATGGGTATTGCTGAAATGAATAATATTGGGCGGTTCACTGAATGAAATATTGCATTTGAACAATACTTAATATTTATTATTATTATTATTTTAGTTTATATGTGTGTGTCTGAAACATGGAATACATTAATGAAATACCTGAAAGATATAGGTAAAATACATTGTTTATGTATATACATAACTGTGTTTTTTTTTCTTCATATAGATATATAAATATCAGATCCAATTATTTCCATCTATCAAGGTAATGACCTGTCTATGTCACAATGACTTTTCTTGGTGCTGCTAATTGATTTCAAAGAAAAAACAGTGTCATTCAAGTTGGGATCAAAGAGAATTATTAAATTCATAGTTAAAATAAAATATATAGCTCTGATAAAAGGAACCTGAAATCCACATGTAATATAATGATTGACACGATTATCTGAGTATAAGACAAATAAAACAAAATTTATTATTGAAAATATGATTTAAAAGGCTCATACTGTTCTATATATTGGGTAATTTTAATTTTCTTATACCAAACTTAAATCATGACTTATTTTTAATATTGACATTTAAAAACCCCACTTATTCCAAGATGAAATTTAAGAAAAACTGTCTGTAATCAGTTTATTGGTATCTTGTAAGAAATATTAATAGGAGCCATAATTTAATATTATCAGAGTAATATAATGTTTTTTTTTTATTTCTGGATTTTTGTTAGATAAAGATCTGAAAATTGCTGAAAACGTATCATCTTTAGCATAAGAATAATGTTATTTTAAAGAAATCAATCTATGATATAATTGACTTACTTTTGAAAAAAAATATGCTACGTTAAAAATGCATATTTTTAATTAATTGTTTTCAAATCGTACTCAACATGAATTATATTTTACTGTTGACCATAAAGATAGTTACGGTACTGAAAGAAATAAACTTGAGTAGTCAGTTGAGTGAAACTATCATTATAACACTTTTCATCTGCTCATTATATATTTTCTGTATTTTGAAATTATTTAGAAGCTCCTAAAAATTTTAACAAATATTTAAGTATATTTTTAAATATCAATATCTATTGCATGCATATTTAGAGACTATTCTGTATGCTTTATTACAAATTTATTTATTTTGCTTAAACATTTAAATACAAAAATTTTAATGATTCACAGAATAAGTTCCTACTCATATTAAAAATCTGCAACTACAAATTTCATTCTATTTTTTAAACATCAATTAATGGGCATCATGAATATTTAAAAGCAATATCTATTCAATTAGTCCCTATTTAATGTTTACTCTTAATCTTTCCTTCTTTCCATCTATTTTCATTGCTCTAATTTTATTTACATTTATGTCATTCTAAGCTTTGTACAATCTTAAGTTCATTCTTACTATTTGCAAATGCTTCTAAATCACCAGAAAATATAATTCAGTAAATTCTTTTAATTTTTCAATGATAATTTGATATGTATCAAGAGGTAATATATTGTTAGTGATTTTAAATTGATTGATTATGAAACTCCACAGACATCTGTACTTGGTGCTATATTACTTTCGATTTATATAAATGATATTTTTGCTTTACCTTTGGACTCTGTGATTTATTGTTTACTTATGATATTATTCTATCTTGTGATGATATTTCTTATGATATTCTTGAACAGATTATTAATAAGGATTTGATTTTAATTAGTAACTGGTCTTATGCTAAACTGTCTAAAATAAGAGTTATTCATTTTTCTTATACTCTTCATATTCACTTATCATCTCCATTTGTAATCAGTATAAGGTTTATTGCAATAGTATTTGTATTTATGGTAATATCATTTTTGTTAATCATTATTATTATTTGGATATTTTTATTGATTCTAGATTATTTTAATCAAGTTATATTGCTTATTTATATTCTTGGTTATACAAGGTTAGTTACTTGTTTTATTATTTAGTGAAATTCATAGCCTAGATCTGTTTTGTTAACTATTTGTGTTGCTTGTTATCAAATGTACTATCTTATAATATCTATTTGGGGTTGCTTAAACTCTTTGCACACTATCCTTATTATGCACCTTATAAATTGTGCATATCATTTGAGATAAATTTAATTTGGCTTTGTGCATAATACTTTTAATAATTCTTTGTGATGTCTGTTGTTAAATTTTATGGAGTGATTATTGATATATATTATCATTATTCCTGTTTATATAGTAAAATGTTCATTGTAAATACTCACATAGCCAAACTTTTCAGTTGACATTATCAGACTTTGATTTGGAAAGTAAAATTCTGTTTAAATGGTGTTAGTTTGTTTAATTATTTTGTTGTTATGTATTCACTAGATGTTGCTCGTATTTCATTTTCTATATTTAAAAAATGTTTGCAACTTTAGTTATCGAATTGCATGCAAGTATTTTTATTTATTATATTGTTTTTTTTATTGTTTTTTGTATTAACCTTTGTAAATTTATTTGCTGTATGTCTTGCATATAATTAATATTTATATATTCTTTTTTTTTTAATAATTAATTTTGGAATTTAATAGCTATTATGAATAACTCCTCACACAAGTCTCTTCTTACTAGAGTTATTTTATTTTGTTTTTATATATTATGTAATTAATAAATAATAAAGTAAATAAAGATATTATTACTACTTGCTCTCTTATATCCTCATTAATGCATCAGTGAAAATCATTCATGTTTTTGTATAATATTTCAAAATATAATTGTTTTTTAAATACTTTTTAAAACTAACATCAACAACTAAGAACTTATGAAGTATTATAACTTTACCTTTCTTATTGCATTGCCAAATCCATATAATGCTAAATCATCTATGTTCTTTATTGCTATTTTACAGTGCTTTTATTATAACCCACTAAGCTGTCATAGTGGGTTATAATAAAAGCATTGTAAAACAGTAATAAAGAGTATAGTTGATTTAGTATTAACTAAGAACTTACTTAGAGATTTTCAATAATTGTTACTAATGACCAAATATATAAAACCCTTATTTATACATTATACATTAGTAGGGATAGTAAAGATAAATCACAAGTCGCATCTATAATTATATAAATTGTCATCAATGGTGATAAAAGTTGCAGCGTTAAAATGTCTGTTTTTATATGGACAGCACATCAATATTTACATTATTAACATAGAATTCCTGGGACTTTATTTAATCTCTGGCTAAGAATAGTAAAAATGCTTATTTTCTGAAAGAAAAGTTGGTTAGCTAATTTAATTAGCTATAGGAAGATTATCTAAAAAAAAATCCACTCTTGCTTGGAAAATCTTCAGCTATCTGATCAAAGTTCCACCTGAATTTGAACTTCAGAATCATCAATATGTCAGACAAATGCACTATCACTACATTACTAAATCTTTATTAGAGGTGAACCCCTTTAATTTTTCTATAACTCATTTCTGTTTGTGATATCTAAAAAAAAATGTGTATATTTCGGTAATTGTCAAATTCACTTAAAATATCAATTCGTGTGTATAAAATAGTCAGATTTTCATAGAATTTGTGGTAATATTATAAGAGTATAAAATTTCTTTAGTAATCCTTAACTTATTTATTTTTAACATCATTCTATCTAGTTATTAAATTAATGTAGACAGATGTTGACATGTAAGACAACTTATTTGTTCAAATTTTAAACTTGGATTGAAATTAAATCACAGTTTGCTACTCATAAAAAAATAAGTGATTAATTATCCCAAATCTTTTTATCTTTTCTGTTATGTATTTTCTTGGAATTATATTGCTGTTCAATATTATTTGTAATTTTTTTTTGTCTTTACAATTTTTGGTAACATCTAAGAATATATTCATAGAATCCATTTTATTTTTCATTTCTTACAGTAATAAATGTGACTGATTTGAGAACCAAAATTTAACAGATTGATTCTCAACTGAAAATTAGCATTGTTCCAATAGTTCATGATAAATGAGATTGACTTGAAAAGTAAAGAATCTTAGATTAATTGCCAACTGATGAAAATGAAAGCAAATGCACAACTGGCTAATTGAACTGTTGGGGACTATCCATTACTAGATGTTTGAACTTTATTTGACTTCCAAAGTAATTGATTATATAATATATATGTATATTGTAACGGTCCGCATTCTCTTAAGAATGGGGGTGAATGCATCTAATTGTAGTCAGACTTATGCTCTTTATATAGGATGTCATGAATGATGCATAAAAGTTTAATCCATAATTCCATCTATTTCAAATAAAATAATTTAATATTTAAATATTCGATTCAGATACAACTTAGACCAGTTCATCCAATCTTCATCTCTCTTGATTATTCCGTTATGCTCAGTATTCAAACTGAGGGTGAATTTTGCACTTAACTCTTTTTAGGAGTCCATCAATATCTTGTAATAATAATAATACTTAATACAATTTCAATAGATTCTCAAAATTACTTTCAATCAAGTTATCATGATGTTAAGTCAGGAAGATATATATATGAGTATGTGTATTAAATCTTATTTTATTGTGAAAATAAAATAAATAATTTAAATAAATCAGAGACTTTCTTAAAATAAAATAAAATTAACAATATTTATTAACTTAAAACAATTTAAATTTATCTTTATATAATAAAATTTATTATTATAAGTGCTTTATATACATTTCTATTATAATAGTATATAAATTTTAAAATAACTTCCCATATCCCATAGTAGATATGTATTATAACACAAACAATATGTAATAGATTGTAAAAAAAACTGTAATTCCAAAAATTATGATAACACACTAACTAACTAAATTTAAATTAAACCGTATAAATATAAATAAAAACTTTTGTAATACCCAATCCTTTTGATGAGATTCCATTTCTATAAGACCTCCTATTTACATATGGTCCCTATTGTTAAAAGAAAAGACCTTTCATCCAAGGATATTAATCATTTATATTGAATAATAAACAAACAAATATTACTAAAGTAATTAAGTTAATAATAAACAAAAATTCTGTCTTGTCATAAGTGAATAAATTTAATATGAAGAAAAATAAAATCTTACATTTATATTAATTTTACTTATTAACCTGGTCAAATTGCTTTGTAATGAAGACCTAAATTTTATTAAATAAAAAAAAAAAATTGAATCCAATGATCTTTCCACTTTCTTTTCATCTAATGATTTTCCAAAATGGATTATTCCAACGTAAGTAAATTTAAGAAGCAAAGGAAATGAAATTAGATATTTATGGATGTTGATACACAAAGATGATATCATGGGTTGAACGTTTTTGGTATTGTTCTATTCATTTCCATAATTTGAGTAATAATAATCATTAAGAATAAATAAGGTATTTATTTATATAGCGCTATGTTAATAAATTGTAATTGTAAATTAGTGATCAGACTAATGCACTTTACAGATTTTAAACTATACATAAATGAATACTCTCATTCTCAAACACAAGATAAAGTCTTTATGAAAAGATAGAATGAATCCATCTAACTTTTCAACCCAAATGTTTAAGTATGGGTCAATCTTAAGTGTTTGGAGATGAGAGCATGAAGATATTAAGCAGTCACTTTAAATTACTTTATTATGCTTGAATAAATGATGCTTGCAAAATTATTTAAAATTTACTATATGTCATTCTTAGTTGAAGTTAAACATATGTATAATAAGGTATTTATTTATATAGCGCTATGTTAATAAATTGTAATTGTAATTTAGTGTTTGAGAATGAGAGTATTCATTTATGTATAGTTTAAAAATCTGTAAAGTGCATGTGCATTAGCCTGATCATTAAGAATAAAGTTCTTTTATTTTTCGATCATCAATCATTGGTGAGGCAATCAGTATAGTCCATTGTTCCTAAACATTCCTCTCACATGATGTTGACATCCCCTTTCATAAATTATTTCGATATAAATTGAAGTTGGATATTGAATTATATAGATGAAATATATATGTATTGGGCATTATACTCTGCCACTATACCAAACTATGTAGGACAATTTTTATCATTTTATGCATAAACTTCTTCAAATATATTTGAAAGTAGTAAAATCTTTTACAAGTTTCTTTTCATCTCTGTTTCCACAAACTTCCTAGATTAATTATTTTCTTAGAGTGAAAAAATATGTTATGATAATTGAAAAACATATTTTTACCATCCTACTATACATATCAATGTCCTTAACACCTTTATAAATTATCGAAATGTAAATAAATATTAAGTATATGTACGGGATTCAAATTTACCATATCTCCTCAGGGGATATTTAAAATGTCATTTTATAAATAAATATTTGGTATTTTTATTTTCTTTGCTTTCTTGAGTTAAGTTTCTATTAACCTTTTGATAATATTTACTTTCAACAGTATAAAAACATTTTTAAAAAGTTAGTAATTTAACGTTTGTTTTTAATTTTTCTTTTCTTTTTAAGATACTATTTTTAAAAAAATTGAAATCATGAATTATTAGAGCAGTTGGGACTACTTTTTTCTTATAGTTGAAAATGATAAAAAGAACGACAAAAAACATTGTTGTATGAATCACATATATTAATTTAATTATTATACTGTACTATGTGTATATATTAATTTATTCAAGATTAAATAAAAATTATTACTTGGCCTAATCTTGCTAAAATAATAAAAGTTTGATAGTCAAAACAAATTATTTTGTAATATGATGTCCACTTTTAAAAGAATAGATTTATACAAATATAAACAGGATTAGATCTTTAAAAGTAAATTTAAAATAGAAAAATTACATTAACAAAGATATAAAAATTTGATTACAATATTTTTAATTATTATATTTGCTTTTTTTATATATAGAAATGGTGCTGCAATAATGAATCTAAATCTTTATTCTGAAAAAAACGAGAAAGTAGAATATCCCGTAGAAGGAGAGAAATACATATTGCGAAGTGATTTACAAAATTCAGATAGTAAGTTGTTACTAATTCATTAATTTTCCTAAAACTATGTATAAGGTTATGAACTTTTTTTTGTTTATTTGGCAGTTATTCTTTCTTTATCAGTTGCTGGGAAGGTCATATAATATTCGACTACCAAAGCAACAGTTTGAGCACAACTGTTCCATTCAATTAACCAAACTAAATATTTTTTTATTATTTCCTTTGCTAATATTTGATTCAGAAATTTCTGTTTTTAAGTCTTCTAGTTTCATTGCTGGGCATATATAAACTAGTTATTTATTTAAATCACATAACATAGGTTCCTTGCCTAAACATATCAGTAGAATATAATGAATCTGTTGTCAAATCAACGCTACAATTAGATAATAAATGGAAATCAAACATTTACTAACTAATTATAGTGTTGTCTTAAGACTGATTTATTTAAGCTTGAGAGGGTATATGATTTGTGAGTGTATATATATATATATCTTTAGAACAAATGAAATATGATTATCTATGAGACTTTTTGTAATTAATTAGCATCATGGTTAAAAGAAAATAAATAAAGAGAAAATATAAAATTTCATGATTATAAAAAGTCATTAGTAATAAAATAAAAGTAATTAACCTAGTGAGAAACTGAGTAGAAGATCTATAAAAGCAATAATTAAATGATTTGAGTATTTAAGGACTATAGAAAATCATAAATGAATCAAATATACTATGTCCTGTATGGTTTTGTGTAGTTATAGAATGACAGATGCAAGAGTTAAAGTTGTGCTTCACCACCTTCATTATTTTTCTATAGCTTAATTTAATACAATATGCCCACTTCTTTGTTTTGTAATTTTTTTCAAGCAATTTTATTTTAAAGTTTAAACAGATCACCGATAAAGACTGCAGATTCAGTTGAAATAGAAAGAATTGAAAATAAAATTGCTTGAAAAAGTGCAAAACAGAAAAGTGGTGTTATTGGAGCTAAAAATTTGTGGATTGAAGCTCAATATGACATTTCTAGATCTTAAATGGCACATGATCTTTTGAGTTATTAACCACTTAGTTATTGAGCTCTGTGCAGTTTAGCCAAATATTTGGATGGTGAACTCAAACATTAAAGATTCCTGAAACAAAGCTCAACCTATCACTTCTAGTACTCATATATAATTTTTGGAAGACTAAATAGACTTAGAAAAAAGTATATGAAAAATGCCATGAGAACTATATTGTTTATATCAACTTTATGGAAATTATAAAAATTAATTTTTCTAATATAAAAAAATGCAGCACATTTCACCAGAGAAATTAAATATTACCTGATATTTTAATCTTTGTAAACATAAAACAATAATATAACATGTATACATATCTGTAAACATAAAAATAGCATATCTTAATGTATATGTATTTGCTTGATTATTAAAAAGCAAGATTATTAAAAGTTAGAGTTTGTCTCTCAATTGATTATTAGTTTAATAATTATTAAATGCCATATTTTCATCTAGCTATTATACTGAGTTCATTTTAAATTTCTACTAATGTTAACAAGGCTAAACTTATAAACATCAAAAGCTTAAAGAGTATGTGGATCCATTTCTATTCTTCATTCTTGTTAAACATCCAGAGTGTGGTATTTATTTATAACCTGAGGAAAAATGGTTGCTCCCTTTATCTATTTATGTATATGTAATTAATATTTATATTAAAATGACTATTTTCATGGACTACAGATACAATGAAATATTATCCAGGTACAAACATGTATAATTAATTGTAGTAAAAAAAATATATACCAACATTTGGGTTAGGTCACACTAATCATTATCTGGGTAATAAATACAGTTTATGAAAATAGTTGTATTATTAGAAAACACAGAAATAATAAATATCAAAAATTATTTAGATTAATGAGTTTTTAAAAAATTCTTCCAAACAGAAGGTAATATGCAAGTACTATAATGGTGTCAGAACCTCACAAATCTATCTGCCATGCCAGGGTATCATTAGATTATTTGAACCTAGAAAATTTATAAAGACGGCAGATACATCTGGGTGATGTTCAGCTTTTATCTAACCGAATAAGCTATAAAACAAAAAAGAAGTAGCAGTTATATTTATATTTAAATTTCATAGAAATTCTTGGAAAATATTATTCTTCATGATGAATAAACTTTTAACCTAGTATTATATTTCGTTGAAATAAATATAGAATTATTATAATTTGGAAGTTATTTACCATGTTGTGAGATCTGATCACTTTCTGTGTGTTAACAATGAATCTATATAAAACAAACAAATACAAATATTAGATTATATATGTATTTATATGTTGAACTATTTCCACGATCTAATATTAATTATTGAATATCTTTAAAAATATTTAACTTTACTTAAATTTTCCAAATAATTTACATTTAACTGTAAGTAATAGCATATAGATTAGTATATACATAATATTTCAAGTTGTATTATTCTCCTTTCTTCTTTGGACACTCAAAACATTGTATATATATTAACCGGTATGCTATTACTAACAGTTGAATGTAATTGAAAAATTTAAATAAAGTTACATTTTTCTAAAGACATTCAATACTTAATGTTAGATTGGAAATAGTTCAGCCTATAAATACAACTAAAATACGATCATCATAAACCTTTAGAAAACATATTAAATTATGAATGTCTGAAATAACAAATTCATTTGAAAATCTGAAAAATATTTTAATCATTTTAAAAAGATAATTTTATTTTCAAATATTACATGATAAAATATTTATGTAGGGTCATTTTATAACTGATAGTTTGGTATCAATATGGTAAGTAAAAATACCATTTTAGTTTCAGGATCAAAGTGTTTATCATTGATATATATATATATGATACAAAGCCGTTTCATAAATATTGCATTTTTATCAAGTACTTATTCAGAATAATTATGTTTTTAATAAATGTATAAATGATTATAAATCATTCCGTGTTAGATTAGAAATTATCTCATTTCATTTAATCTTAGATATGTGGAAGCTAGAAAATAGTTATGTGTGGATCATTTTAGGCGCTTTATATTTTAGATAGATTATGGTTTTTTCCCTAAGTGAATTGTTTCTGCATAAATTGGTTTAAATTGGTTATTAAAAAAGTGTGTATGTGTGCACAGACGTGAAAATATATATTGAACATATATTTGAAATGAGATAAGGATATGTTTTAAGTTCTAATCTTGCTTTAGATTTTTTGCATATATTCTGATTTTTTGTTGTTGTTTTTAGATTCTCATTATATTCAAGTGGGTCAGTGCAAAGCATTTACAGAGAATTTTAATTCTGAGATTATTGATTTAACTGATAAAAGTGGGTAAGTTTATTTTTAGAAGTATAAAGCAATGAAAAGTATTATATGATCTTTGATCATTTTATAAATAGATATCAACATACTCTCTGCTGATGGTACTTATTGGTCTGATCCTTATAGGAAAAATTCACGGAATTGAGATGATCATGATTTCAAATAATTCAAAAAGTGTGAAATGCAGTCTATATAAATGTTTTTACAGAATTATAAAGAAATCGTTAAATAAAATATTCATGTATGCTATTTAATAAAACATACTTGTACTTTTATACAAGTTAAACTTGCTATTCCTATCTCAGACAATTGATGTTTAATTCAAGATGGAGAATTGTTTGAATCACTGTTTTCTTGAAGGGATTATTAATTCAATACAGTGAAACTTCCATAATTGTAGTTCTAATCAGGTAAGAATTATTAATATCTGATAAAAATCTGAATACAGTGATGGTATCATATAATTGTAATAAAAGTATCTAAAATGTATAAATTAACATTACATATTCCAATCAATTATGAAAAAAATAATACACACACAGGACCAAGCCTTATAATCTCATTTTCTCTTCCTTTGTGATAGACTCCAAACTTCATGCATCATTGTTAATTATTACCCTAGAAAAAAGTTAGAAATTTAAGAAATAATGGGTAAAGTAATAGATACAAAATACAAAACAATCTGAACTATTTACTTATTTTTTAGTAAATGTACATTTAGCAGAAGAATTAAAATATTTCATATTTATGGTAAAGTTTAATAATCATAAATGAATGACAAAATGCAGTAGAAAAAATTAATTAGGACTTCTTAAAAAATAATATATAACTATATATATATTCAAAATTATCCTAAATTCACGACTCAACCATATTAGCCAAGAAAATAAACTCTAAAACCATTATCAGTAGTTTCTCTGTTACAAGCAGATTTTTCAAGTGTAAAGAACTACAAAATAACAATATATTTAAACTAATCATTTCCCACAATTCCACTTACTTCACATACACCCTTAATATTAAAAGAACTTTTAAATAAGTTAGTTGCTTCAGAATCATAAATTTTTAATAATAAAGATTCTTTAATTTTTCTTTTTATTTCATTCCTCTCAAAAAAGACAATCTTAGCTTCATCAAAATTAATAGTATGGCCTATGTCTTTTTCATGGATATATAAAGCAGAACTAAGATATTTATTTCTAACCCTACTTTTATATACCTTTATTCTTTCATTTAAGCTCAAACTATTCTGACCTATATATACTTTCTTACAAAAACAAGGGATAATATACATTATTCCAGGAATAGTATTTCTATCAAAAATTTCCTTTGTATTGTTTAATTAATTATTAAAGTAATATCCCTTTTCCAAGGAATTTTCTTATTTCCAAACAAACATATTTTTCTTTATCCTTTACATCATTACAAATATTATTACTATTAAATAAACTACTTTTAACAAATTTATCAGAGTAACCAACATTCATATAATCTTTATAAAATTGATCTTTTTAAAACAAAGTTGCCCCACTAGAGTTATTTAATATCTTATTTCTATAACAATAATTCCTTAAAACAGTACTTTATAAGATATAAATTGATAGCTAACAGGTTTAGTTATACATCTTAACTCTTCTTTTTAAGCAATTATTGTTATAGAAATAAGAGATTAAATAATTCTAGTTGGATAGCTTTGTTTCAAAAAGGTCGATTTTATAATGATTATTTGAGTGTTGGCTACTCTGATAAATTTGTTAAAAGTAATTTATTTAATAGTAATAATATTTGTAATGATGTAAAAAATAAAGAAACATATGATTTTAGTTCTTTGTCATTTAAATTGTCTTATAAAATTGTGTGTAAAAATAGTAATTTGTTTGGAAATAAGACAATTGCTTGGAAAAGGAGTATTACTTTGAATAATTTATTAATTATAATGGAGGAAAAGATAACATAATGGAATAAGTTTTTTAAATGTGCAAGCTGAAAGAAGAATTAAAGTAGGAGGGCCAATAAGCTTCATTTAGACTAATTTCCATTAAATTTCTTGAACAAATTAAAATCTCAAAAAAGTTTCATCTTTAGTAAAGCTTAGAATGTTCATCTTAGTTGTTTTCATAACAGTTTAAAAAATGAAATAATAAATAATAAGGCTTCAAAAAGAAAACTGTGGTATAATGTGATGATAGTCATATTATTAAAAGGTTTTACAAAAACAAAAAGATTTAAAGACATCAATAAAACCTCATAGAGGTTTCTAAGCTGAGAAGATGACTTAGTTAACATTTATGCTGTTATATGCAAATATTTTATTTTCAGTGAAAGGCATCTATTTAAAGATATGAAATTATGATTAGATATTGTATATAAATGATATTAATACTTACTATCATTAGTTAACTGCAAATCAATACATATAGATATATTACTGTTTGTTTAAGAGAAGTTTACACATTTGTTATTATCCATACTTCTATCATCTGAGTCATGTCAGTTTTCTTAGCAAATTACTGATATTCTTAATATTGAATGTGATTTCTAGAAGATTGTTATTAATTAATTGCTGTAGTCACACAGTGTTATTTATAAGTACCTTTTAAAATAAGAGTAATAGTATTTATGAGTGTTAAGTTCTCAATATGAAGACAGTAAGTAAATAAGCAATAAAAATAATATTTAATCCTTGTTGGTGATAAGGTGTTAATATTAGCATTTTCATATTGCAATTTATTTTAGCATCTTAATATTTGAATTATATCATAAACTTAATGTTTTTGGGTTTTTTTAATCCTTAAGAAGCATAATTACAATATTTATAAATTATTAATCCAAAATGCTTTTTTTCATTTTTGTTAGATGTCCAGTTAATTCTGACATCATGTCAGCTTTTGATTCTAATAAAACAAAAAGCAGTATGTATTCATGGATCTACAGTATGTTCCGCTTCATTAACAAAAGAAAGTTATTCATCCAGTGTACAGTTTATATATGTGATAGAAAGTGTTTAAAGGTAATTATTATCTATCAAAACTATATTAATAAATACCCACATGTACTATGTATTTATATATACATGAATACACAATCACATACAAATAATGTATTTTATAAGATTATAGCATATACCGCATATAAATGTTGTAAACCTACAATTGTATTTATTTGTGCAGAAAAAAAAAATAAATGTTTAATTTTAACATATTTTAACAATTTTTATATTAACAACAATTTTCTTGATTTTAATTTTAAAAAAGTTTTTGAGTGCTTCTGCTTAAATATCATTTCTGTTAAAATAAAGTCTGAAAAATCACTCAAAGTGACATCGGGGCATTATTGGTATGAGAAATGACAAATTAAATTTTTTTAATAACTTCTATGTATGAGACTGAATGTTATCTTAATGTAGAATAAACAGATTTCAGTTTGTTTATTGTAATGTAAATTGCTCAGGTAAGTCAAATGACATCCAAGTGCTACAATGACATATTGAGTATTATTAATTTACTAGACTTTCTTTACTTTTGTTTAACTGGGTTTGATTCAAAAACCTTTAACTCTTCTATTACCAAACTAACTTTTTTTCATTACATATTATAAGTTTCAATAATGAGTCTATATTTTTATTAATATTCCAGTATAAACCAAGATATATTCCAGAACAAAGCTGCTATAATTTTTCTAATCAAAAATATACTTTTAAATTTCTTTAATCATAATTATTCTGTATTAACATCTGTTCACAGCACATTCACAACAAAGGTGCAATTAGAACGAAAAGCTTGCATGTTTACACATATGAGAAAAATTAATAGAATATATTGTATATGCTGGATTGAACTTATTTAGATACAGAATGTTATGGACTGTCACTTACAGTTGCAATTTTATTTAATGAATTGCTTTTACTTTCTGATTTTTCCTCATATATAAATGACACTTGAATCTGTTCTACAACAACAGGTTGTTTATTAATATGAAATATATTAAGCAAAATATATGTGTTCATTATTTATTCAGAATTCAATCTATTTTAGTAATGATAGAAAATATAATTAGTAAGTTTAATTCAATAGTAAATTGTTAAACTCCTATTACTTTAAGCATATGTGAGCACCTTTAAATGTACAATATTGGAATTGTTAACTGTCATTATATTCAATGTTCATATTGCAAAGATAGTAAAATTTTAAATGTAACACTACAAAGAAAAAATGAAAATCATTCTTAATAAATTCAAAAGAAGTAATTATCATTGAAATTATCAACTAATGCTACAACTAATCAGAAACTTTCCTATCACTAACAGTTCTTACTAAATGTACAAAAATAATTGAAAATGCTGTTTTTAAAACATTTTTTGTTGAAAAAGAATGGCATTAATACTCTAGTGAGTTAGCAAGGTAATTCAGAAAATGCATTTTATAACCTGAAGATGTATTGTTTACATTTTTCTAATACAAGTTATGCCATTTGGATTCATCCTTTTACCAATATTTCTCAAATAATGTTTTATTGAATATTATTTTTTGAAAAAGATTTTTACCTATTAAAAAAAAGTATTTTACATAAAAGAAGTAAATTTTAGAGATGAAAGAGATTTTAATTATTTTTATTTATTGAAGAAAAGACTGTTTTTTTCTCATCCTTATTTCTGTTTTCTCTATTTAATTTATTAAAAACAACAACTTAGTTATCTTTTTCTTATTGTTATTATTTCTTTCTGTATTTTCCTCTCCATTTCTTCACCCTTTCTACATACTTTATTCTATTTTGCCCTTTATCTAGTCTATCTTTTTCTGTCTGTTATTATAGTTTATTTTCTTTCTTTCTGCCATTTCTTTCTCTTATTTTTTAATATTTATTAATGAGATATTTCACCGTTTTTTGTATGATTATAATTAACAATCATTTTAACATATTTTTTCCCTTTATTTTCAGGATATATCATGCTCTGGAAATGGAATATTTCAATTAGATCCTTCTGCAAAGAATGTGAGCTCATCTCTTGTAGTTTACGTACAGGATCCTGGTACTGGTAAGATTTTACACAGCTTATTTATAATTTAAAACTGAGTATATTTTTAATAGTCTAGGAGTGTTTTGTCATAAAAAAAAATACCATGATTAGTGTACAAAAGGTTTTATCTTATCTAATGTTATGTATTTATATTTCTTAAACTTTCTTGTTTATAAAATAATTTAATATATCTTGAAGATAATTAAAAGTGAATATCTGTATGGCTGCCACTTTAATATATATTTTAAATGTTAATTGAATGATAAAAAAAAAAAAGTACTAATCTTTTATAAGTCATTTTGGAGGATCAATATTGCATAAATATATTATAGTCTTATTCAGACCGCAAACATTAAACTGCTACTAAATCATGTTAAGAATTACCAAGTATAAATTTTTCAAGACATTTATCACGGCTTCTGACAAAAAAGTTAATACAGAATATAATGTTGATCTTAAACAACAAATTTACTAATTACCATTCCTGTTTTATTTTGAAAAAAATTATCACAGGTAAAGTTTATAGTAATTTACGTAATAGTACAAATACTTAAAATTCGTATGGTTTTTTTTTTTTTTGCGTTTTTATATGGTGTGTGTGTGGGGGGGGGGGGGTTGCTTTTAAATTATCGACTTTTTTTTTTTTTTGAGCTTCTTTTTTGTTTGATTTTGAATTATCGGTTTGTTTACATAATACTACAGTAAAAAAAATTTTTTTTATCTCTTTCTATATATAAAACTCGTATGGTTTTTTTTTTTTGCCTTTTTAATAAACAAACACCACTTTGTTTTTAGATGGTAGAGGGGATTTGGTTTGCTTTTAAATTATCGCCTTTTTTTGGATTTTGAGCTTCTTTTTTAAAGCCTTAAACAATTCAGTTTTAATTAATAAACCAGTAGTTGGTTTTTAGAGGGTGGAGGGGGGTTGGTTTGAATTTTAATTCTCGTCTTTTAGTATATTTTGCCGATGTATGGAAACTTCTCATATTAATTTTAAATGTGTTCGAATATAGAATACATATAAAGAGATAGATTAACAAAATATATGAATTGTTGGAGGGGGGTTGGTTTGCTTTTAAATTATCAACTTTTTTCCTTATCGACTTTTTATTGATTTTGAGCTTTTTTGTTGTTGTTGTTGGAAAGCCTTATTAATCAATTTATTTTTAATAAACTAACAGTTGGTTTTTAGAGGGTGGAGGGGGGGTTGGTTTGATTTTTAATTATCGTCTTTTATTTTCTTATTATAAGGTGTTTTTTTTTTTAAAAAATTTATGCTACCGAAACTTTTATATGATAGCGAAAAGTTCTTTCTTTATTTTTTGCCTTTAAAAAAAAAGCCTTAATTAAACAGTTTGTTTTTTAAAAAAAAAAACATTTTTAGGGGAGTGGGGAGTTATGGTTTGTTTGACTCCAATAAAAGATGAGCCTCAAAGCTGTAAGAAACGGGATTTTGGAGCCGTCCAACCAACTTTCCTTATGCAAATCCCAGGTATG
The DNA here is from genome assembly GCA_028023455.1 of Epiperipatus broadwayi. NCBI lineage: Eukaryota > Metazoa > Onychophora > Udeonychophora > Euonychophora > Peripatidae > Epiperipatus > Epiperipatus broadwayi. The sequence continues at coordinate 4,250,075 of JAQFVV010006254.1, forward strand.
CTTGCAGAAGTGGCAATGGAATGCCCTAGATTCTATAGTTGACTAAAACCATGGTCCTCCCACAAACGAATAGCTTCACATCTGGCAATATGTTTGTTCTCTTTCTGGAAAAACACAACAGCGTCAACTTCTGTGGCCAGCAATTCACTCCCCTTCAACCAATTTTGAACACTTGCCGCACCGACATTTTACTGTTCTCACACAGATTCACGCATAAACGTGCATTTGCATGTGAACTTGGCAGAACTCTGCTGAAAACCCTAACCTTTTCAGGTTGTGTGCAGTTCAAAATCATTGGGAAGCATGTGTAATGGCTTGACAATTCTTAATATGTAATACTAAATCCACTATGCTTTCTCAAAATTTTTCCACAATGAATTTTTTGATAGTTCCGTATCCTTCAAATACGGCCATCATCAAATCAGACCATAGTGAGAGTTGAATTGCGCTCACTTGAGGAATACTGTCACAAGTTAATGGGCGTAGTATTTCATTATGTAATCATAGGATACATAGCCCTCTAGGTGGCCTGTGTTAGCCATAAGTTAGGCTGCTAAAACGGTATATTGATGTGGTTACAGTTCTAAACAACAGTGATGTAGTCTTTAGCCATAAGTTAGGCTGCTAAAACAATATATTGATGTGCGCTGTGTGAAAAACAATACCATTTAAATGGTAGGGTTCAGTATTCAACTATTTATTTACCTATCTATTAATTACTTTTTGAATTAAATGAAATTCTTGATTCAGTTAATAATTGATTCTTCAAAAATGGTGGCAATTTTTCCACTCCAAATTATTAGTGAAGAATTTAACAGTAATATATATTATAAAAGTATATTAAACTCTAAAACAGATGAATAACTAGATATAAAGGGTATTATGAGTAAGAATTAGCCATCAGTCATCAAAAGTAGTAGATGCCATTTATTGGTACATTGAAAATAAATTATTAAAGTGTTTCATTATTTATAGTTGCTTTAATATGGTGACTAATTGTGTTTTTACAGTGAATGTACTAAGAAGGTTATGGCATTGCAATATGTCAATGACATTTATATGTCTCATAAAAATGACTTAATTAGCACTTTTCAGTTTATTTGCTACTGATTAAATTTTTCTTCACATTAAACTTTAAAAGAACATAGTTACTCAGTAGTATTTGTATAGATTATATGATAAACTTTTGAATTAAGAAGTCATTAAGGAAATGAAAGACATGCTACTTTTTTTCGAATAAGTCTTAACGTAGACTGCTCTCAAAATGACTATTTTAAATAAAAAAGATACTTCAAAAACATTAGATAAGGTATATTACATCCAAATTTAAAAATACATAGTCATTTATCTGTGATTAGATATGCTTAAATTTAGGTAACTAAATTAATGATAGATTAGAATGTGAAGTAATGCAAACATAGAAGATTAATTGATGAGATCTGTGAGATCCATTTCAACAGGAAGAATTATAACAGATTATGAATACTGTATGGATATTAATCCCAATCATCCATAAATAAAGTTATACTTTTCTAGTGTTATTAAAAGGTATGAATTTCTGAATTGATGATATTATTACTAAAAGTCTTCTGAGGAAGAAATAAGTTTTGATCCTCATTAACATCTTTAAATGACAATTCCTAATAATACAATTTATTAATGTCCTGTTGAATGTTTATAAATATATATAGTTAAATGAAATTAACTGAATCACTGAATATATTGATAAAAAATTACATTATTTGCACAGAAGCAGACCTTAGATAATTCTCATAAATATAAGTACAGATTGTAAATGTGTTTTAGTAATTGTATGTTGTCGTTTTTTTTTTTTATAATATAAAAGCAACTGATAAAAAATCCTTCTTTGAGCAGAAGACTTATTTGATTGAGAAATCTTATTGTATTTTGGATTCTTCAAACCATAGTTTTGATGTTGTATTCATTACATTGTTAAAATGACTGACTGTTGTATGATTTAACCTTAAAAGAATATGTAAATAATTTTTTTTGATTGTAGTCGATATTTTCATACTAAAATTATTTGGAAAATTTTTTCAATGTTCAGAAAATCTTAAAATTATTCAAGAAAACTGCTGGTAATCTTCATGTTTGAAATCTCATATTCACATACTTATACAGACAATAGATGGATCTGTGTCAGGGCATTGTCATTGCTAATTGTAAAATAAAAAATTCTAGCAGGAATAAGTTATGCTACTATAGAAAAAATAACCAATCATATATAGAATATGAGTGATTGATTATATGAACTTATCTTCATGTGAATATCAGAGACCTTTTAGCCAGACTTTTTCTTATTAAATAATTATTTTATTTTATTTTTATTCTTTTTACCTCACTGTCTTCTGTTATTTTGCTTAATTTAGGGCCCAATCATTTTGAGCCTCTATCACATTAATCATTTCTCTTATTAACTATGGGATCTATGCAGCTACATTTTTATTTTTTAATTAGAACACATCAATTATAACTAATCTTTTCTTCATCTATTTCTTTTGTTTGTTTGCCAACTATTTTGTCTTTCTCTCCATCTTTATGTTTTTCTTCTCCTGGAATTAGAATGGTCATAATCATAAATAAGTATCAGTCGAGTAAATAAATAATAAAAATGTCTTTATAAACATCAGATTAGTCTTTCCATTAGACTATTTCATTTTTTAGGCTTATTTTGGTTTATTGTATTTCTCATATTTATCCCAGCTTTGTATTATTACTGCAAATATGTTAGCTTAACATTTTAGCAATATAATGCCTGTCAGTAGACCAAATATATAAATATATTTATAAATATTTTTTTAAATGTATACAATGATATGAATTATTATAGTGAGTTAAAACTGTCAAATATTCATTCAAGTTTGTTTGTATGTAAGAACATCAAAAAATATTCTTGCTGAAAAATATATGTGGGTTAACAGCCTTATTGTAGCTATGCATGACACCTAAAATTGCTTTCCCATGTTTAAATAACATACTGTCCTAAAGAAAATAACTGTGATGGTCTCAAAATACTACAATTATATCAGATATCATGTATAGCCTCACTGCTATTTACTTATTGATCTTTCTCCACATAAATGGCACTTTTCCAATTTTTACATGCAGAAGAACTTGATAGAATATTTGTTGCAGAGATGCATATATATATTTTTATTTGTAAGAATTAAAATTTCTTCACTATTAATAGAATTTTCTTAACCGAAATACATTTTATATTATCTGCTTCTAATGTCTTCTTTTTTTTAATTTTTAGTAGTCAATGATAACTGTGGATATAATTCTTGGTTGCTTGGATTGTGTATTGCCTTTGGCATTCTTTTTTTAATTATGCTAATTGTAAACATCTTCATGTGTACTGCAATGAGCTGCACCTGTACTAAAAAGGTTTTGGTTGAAGAAGAATTAGAAGATTATGATCCATATAAAATGGGATGGGTACCAGCTTCATCATTATATTCCAATAGATATGGCTCAGCGCGAGGACCATATTCTCATGCATCAACTCTAGAGAGTCGAGTACCATCTACCAGCAGTGAGCAATATGCAGTAGTCAATTCTCCACCCAGTCGTTTTTCTGCTCCATCTACAAAAGAAAGGTTAGGTTCAAGTATCTCTAACACATACTATTCATCTCATGTTTAAGTTAATGTAAATCAGCAACACACCTGTTCTAAATGTATATGTAAGTTTGTGGTAGGACAACTTAACAAATAAATTATTAAACAGTTTGTCATAAAATACTGAAGCACAGGAAGTCATAAAACCAAGCTGTGCTGTTCAGAGCTTTAGCAATCAATTATGCCCAGTTAATATTATCTTGCATATTTACCTAAATTGCACAATAGGCATAGAATTTTAAATAAAATCTTTATGTCCATTTGTGACTAATTGTTATATATATGCATATACTCTATATTTTTGTGCATATATATATGAACATCTATTACAATTTAAATACAATTGCAATTATAAATCTTTTATATACTTTTCAGAATAAAGATTTCTAATATTATTTTAAGTTATATTTTTAATTTCATTAAAATTTTATTTTGAAAGTAATTGCTTTTATTTATTTTCTCCTTTTTATTTTTGCCATATTTGTATTGAGATATAGTTTAATAAATAAGCATTCTGACATTATTACTAACAGTTTATGATTAAATGGTATCCAATAGATGGTTGAATTTTTATATATCATCACTTCCTGCTCTGTCTGAATCATACATATATGCAGACTGGCTCTGGTTCCAAAGACAGACATTGGATGCCTAGCTGGGTTGATTATGAGCCAGCTATTTGAAAAAAAAATCATTTGAAAATTATTCAGACAGCTAAGATATTTCTGTTAATAAAGCTTTTTAATGTGACTATCTTTTTTTTTTTTTCGAAGTTTTTGGAAGCTTATAGTTTTATATATATTAGTATGATTATTTTCATTTAAAAATAAACATTATCTATATATAATACATAAATCAGGTGTGTTACTGAGTGTAAAATAGATTAACTGAATAGCAATCTTGCTTCATGCTTAATAAAACAGAATGTACTTATTATGTCCTCCAACACTACGATAATAAACTGACATAGCTAAAAATTTAATATATTTAATTAAATTGAAAATGTATACGAAAATAATTTCATTTTAATTTAAAAATTAATGCTTTTAATTTATTAAATATATTTAGAATCTCAATAATCTTAAAGATTGAAGTAAAAAAAAATACTATGTTAACTATATATTTTATATTAAAATATATTTTATTGATAGCCAAAATCATCCTGACATATGTAGATGTTCTAACTTATTTTATATTAAAAAAAAAAAAAAGGGAACAAAATGGTGTTCTATGTCACTATTTCAAAAAATTTAAAGTATGTAAATCATTATATATTTATGCATGTATGTATAACTAACGAAGAGAGGTTGTAAGGACATAAGATAAACAGTATATATGAAGAGCTATCTACATACCATATTTGAAAAGAAATCTTTTTTAAAAAAGTCAGTTTTGAAATTTTAATTTAAAGCAATTATCATATGACTTTTAAAACAAACTTTTTAATATTAGACAACAGTGACACCTAGCTTTTTCACAACTTTAACTTGAATAATAAAACATATGACCGCTAGTTTAAATATTCTTTATTAGGAAAGTGTATTATCTTTGCTCATTGACTGTATAGTCTGTCAAATCTTTTAGTGAGTTGTGGAAAAGATTGTTGTCATTACTGACTAATGTGCATTCTAATGAAAATAATGGAAATTCCATTAAAATATGTATTTAACGAACGTATTTCATCGTAGCTTTTCAAAATGTAAATTTAATAGCATTTTAAAAAAATAGCATTGCAATAACATTTTTTATTATTATTTATATGTGTTTTATTTATTTATAAATGTACAAATCAATTATTTCTGGTAAGAAAATGTGATTTTATTGATAATGTCACCCACCTCTTTTCTCTTAAACAATAAATAAATATTTTTTTAAAAATTTTATGGTAATATAAATTTCTTATCACAAATTAAAATATGCACAATTAACACTAGCTTTACTGTTGCCTTTTAACTTTTTTTTTTTTTTTTAATTGCCTTCCTTTTTTTTAAGAAGAAAAAAAAATTAAGCACTTTCTTTTTAAAAGGTGTTTTTTTCTAAATTTTTATAGGAATCGCTGAACTGAAGTTATTAGTCAAGAAGAAATATTACGTAGAAGAAAAAGAAATAAAATTGGTGGGTAATTTCCAGTGAAAACGAATCTAATATGGCTGACATTTATCAATTCAATCACTGTACCAGAAAAAAAAAAAAACATTCAAACGTTTAGCGTTTTTTTTTTTAAAAAAAAGAATAAAAGATGGATGTACATAAGAAAATATTTTAATATTATTTATGTATTTTAGATGTAAATAATCAATGTTTATTATTTTTTTGTAATCAGTAATAGTTATTAATAAATTTTAAATAAAATTATTTATATAAAATTAAATTTTTCTGATCTAATAATATATAACATTACATTGATCTGTAATCTTTTCCTTCTATCCTTCCTTCTCCAAAAATTAAAATGTTTATTTATGCATTCATTAAATATTTATTATTTATACAAATGTGAAAGAAAATTAAAAAAAAAAATAATATTCAGCTTGCAAAAGAATAAGAAATGGTGATCATGTGACGTTCTTAGTTGTTGAAAATAAAAATTCATATTCAGTATAAAATACGTTAATTTAACAGATTTTTTATGATCCACAAATATAAGTACAAATAAATCCTGAAAAGAAGTTTATATGAAGATTTATGTATATTGTAAATATATAGTAGATTGTTTTGCACTGTTATCACAATTTATCTATAACTTTTTATTTTATAATAGCGTAATTTTTCACTATTCCTATGCCACATGCAGTAAGTTTTAGTAAATAATAGATGCCAGATGATAATACTTATTAAATCCCTATCCTTTGCTGTCCTATCCAATATCCCTGTACTAGTTTCAAGCTTATGGCTTTGTCAATGAGGAGTTTTTGATCTTGGACCAGTGCACTTGGCCCTTTTAAGATTTAATGCAGCCTCCCTCCGGCATGCTATCAATCTATCAGACCAAACTAAAGACATAAATATTTACAATCTAAGTCAATTTGCTTGCATAATCATATAGATCTGAAACTAGTTCAGTTTCTATATGTTATATATTTTCATAATTATGGTAACCTCTATCCTATGACCAGGATTTGATATAAACCAATAAAATATCACTTGACTCCATGATTTTAGCTTACATACTGCAGTTATATCAGCACATTTTTACTGTCTCTATGCCATTAAAGTTTAAAATAAATGGCATAGAGGTGGTGAAAAATTACGTTGCTGTAACAGCAATATGTTAAACTAAAATCATGTAATCGAGTCCGGGTAATTTTTTTTATTTTTTATATTTCTCTGTTTTTATTTTCAGAGATAGTAGCATATAAAAGCGATTTACCCGCTGAAGAAGAAGCTGTAAGTATCAACCAAAAAATCAAATCAATTTAGGCCTAGCACTTTCGAGGTCCTCCCTCATATTCATGGCCAAAACAAATTATAAACATTTCAGAGATAGTAGAAATCCTTTTAAAAATTTTTTTTTTTAACTAAATAGAAATTAAATTTTCATATACTCTTAGAATTTATTTTGTTTTATATATAAAAAGTAAACTAATAATGAAATATGTTCAACTTTTTTTAAAAAAGAATTCAAAAAATCATTTGAAGGCTGCAATAAATAAAATCAGTTTGAAACAGATTTTTTTTTAAAAAAAAGTGAATTATGTATATGTTAAATAATCGAATGGCATGGATTGAAAAGGTATTTTCATCTTGGGCTTCTAGCTTTATAGTTAATTATTTAGGTAAAAGGTAGCTGCCAGAGGGTTGCTTCAGATCCTAAGATCAGTGCTCTCATATCCAATACCCCTCTCTGATGAAAGCCACCAGCTAGAAACTAGTCTGGGGATATTGGAATGAGTAGATACTAGATAGGAATTTTATGCACAAACCTTGCATCCATTGATTACTAAGGCTTACACTAGGTGGCACTACTGTGTGGAATTTGACAAAGATTATGTTGTGAAAATGGAATGGAGCAGAATATGGGAAAACTTAGAGTGGGGAATGGAAAATTAAGTAGCTAACAGGTTTATCTTGGCATAATTGCTTAGATATTCTTGACTTCATTTAAGGAGAAGCCACATCACATCACTTGTTAACTTCATGAGAAGTTTGAACATCATGAGTGTTAGAGCTGGATGTGATCTGTAGACTTTAAACCTACTTCATCTGCCATTCTATCATTGTACTAGATCATGCAGAATTCGTAGAAAAGAATTGATTTTTTTGTCAATTTTTAAAGGATACTTTGCCATTAACTTTTATTACTATTTTCATGTCACTTATCATTCCTATTATTTCTCTCCTCTTTATTTAGCCTATTTTACACTATTCTTAATAACTTTCACAATTTATACTTGCAATGCATCAGAATAAAATACTAATAAAAGTTAAAAGCAAAATATTTTAAAAAAATATGAAAAAAAAATTAGAATGATTGAGACGAAAAAATATGTAAAAATTTACAAGTATAAAAGAAAAGTAAAAGTGAGAAAATAAAAGATGAAATAAATTCTTTTAACAAATACAACATAGAAATAAGTGACCCATACTATGCAGGAATGAGAACCTAACAAATGATAATAAAATAGAACTAAACATGGAAGGCAACTTTAACAAAACATTTGGCAAGTGCATAATAAGAGCTGAACGAACAGGACAGTTTGCAAAAAGATCTATACTGTTGACCCTATAGCAATAATAACAACACTATTATGACTAAATATATTTTTAATTAGAGAAAGAAATTATTTACATGCTGTTTAAAACATTTTTGAAAAATCTAATTGAATGTTTAATCATAGCTTCATAATACACAAAATTTTAAACAATTAGATAAATTAATTAAATAAATAATTCATTTAAATGCATATATGTATACATGCAGAGAAAAGCTTTAACAAAAAGTAATATATGAATGCTATGTATTGGGAATAAACCATTTCTTCAAGATAAGAACGCAAGATTCCTTCCTATTGATGGCCTGCTTGTCACTTGATCTATGCCACACCTTAATCTTTTACCTTGCTTCATTGCACTTGGTGTAGACAATATCAACTGAAGTGGCAACAAAAGTTTGACCATTAGAATTGTTTATAATAACTTCTCTCATATACACCTCAATGCAAAAAATTTTTTTTAATAAAACTTCTTTATTTTTCTGACAGTAATGGTTTTGTGTTTACATCATTCAAATATTGTAGCACTGATGAAGACTGCTGGACAGTTGAAACTGTCAGAAAAATAAAGAAGTTAACTTCTTTATAATCAATTTTTATTTTTATATTTGAGAAAATCCATTAAACATTACTTTAGTCTTTTTAACATTTATCTTTAGATCTACTTTCATCTGATAACTTCTGCAACATTTCCTGCAGCTCTAAAGCATTATTTGCAAAAACAACTACATCATCTGCAAAATCTAAATGGCTTAAATAATCTCCATTTACTTTTACTCCTTTAGCTACTCATTTTAATCCACAAAATACTTCTTGCAGCACTGCTGTAAAAAAGTTTCGGAGATATGGAGTCACACTGTCTTACTCCCTCTGTTATCAATTTTTTAAAACTTATAATTCTATTTGAAAAATTAAATCTTACAAACCTTTATATGTATAAAAAATATTTACAAGTCTTTACCTATACCCACATATTAAAAATTTTTACATACTTATTTTATTATTATTAATCCTATAAACTATTACTATTTTTAAACTTATTTTTATTTTTATATTCTATATATTCCCATACATATATAGATACATACACTTATCTTTTAGTACTAATAACCCTACAAAACCAATAACTCTACAAATCAAGGTTTTTTACCACCTCCCTATTCCAATTAGGTTTTATCTTCTTAATTAATATTGCTTCTTTTATTTTCCTATCTCTTCTTTTATTTTTTTTATGATAGGATATACTAATAAAAAAAGAGATAGGAAAATAAAAAAAACAATATTAATTAAGATAAAACCTAATTTGAATAGAGATGGGGGGGGTAAAAACCTTGTTTTTCTATTAGTACTAAAAGATAAAAGTATGTATCTATATATATGTGTGTGTATATATTGGAATATATAGAATATAAAAATAAAAATAAGTTTAAAAATAATATTAGTTTATAGGATTAATAATAATAAAATAAGTATGTACAAAGTTTTAATATGTGGATATAGGTAAAGTCTTGTAAATATTTTTATACATATAAAGGTTTGTAAGATTTAATTTTTTAAATAGAATTATAAGTTTTAAAAAATTGATAATAGAGGGAGTTGTTTTAAAGAAGATGGGTGAGAAAGGTAATGTGGTATGCAAAGGATTTGGATAAAGAATTTATATCAGTATATTTGTATAAAAAGGTGGGATGATTGTGTTAGGAGGATTGTTGAGTGTTACAGTGATAAGGAATGGGATGAAAGAATAGATGCATTAATAAAGAATAGGGAGTTGGAGAGATGGAGAACTCAGTATGGAGAGTAAAAAGAGTTTAAATATATGTAGAAGTAAACAGAACATTGGGTGTGAGTTAATTTATGATAATAGTAAAGAAAGTACTTGAACAGGATCTTTAGCAAAAAGAGAATATACATGTAAATGAAAAAATATTGGTGATTTAGTCTGCAAATTGTGTAAGGAAGATATAGAAAATATTAGGCATCTGTTGATTGAATGTAAATGCTTGAAAGCAGAAACGGTACAAATAATGAAGTTATGGGAGAATAAATATGAACAAAGTGATTATACAGAAAGTGGGTTATTGGTTTTTATGCTGGGTTTGGAAAAAGATAAGGGGGATTTATATACAAAGGCCATAGAGTTGATAAGGATTATGTTGTGGAAATGGGATGGACCAGATTATGGGAAAGCTTAGGGTGGGAATGGAAGGGAAAGGTAAAATGGCTAACAGGTATCTTTGGGCATATTTGCTGAGAGATCCCAGACTCCGTTTAAGGAGAAGTCATGTTACATCACATCAGTTATTTAAAAGGTAGAGAAAATTTGGGAACGGTACATAAAAATGAATAAGGAATTATTGAATAGAATAAAAATATAAATTAGTAATAAAGAATAAGATTAGAAATAATAAAAATTTAAAAAATTTAAATTATAGATATTAAAATAAAAGATGATATTATATATTAGATAATTAAAAAAGACACATAGAAAGAAAAAATGAAAGGTAAAAATTATAAAATAGAATAATATTAATAAAGAAGTAATAAAAGTGTAATATTAAAAAAAAATTTAAATTAAAAATAAAATAGTTTTTAAAATGTAATAACTTAAAAATTGTATATTAGAATGGGTATATGTGTTTCTATATATGTATGTTTAAAGGATATATGCATATATATTTTGATGTACATATAATGGTTATGTATTTATATCATTCAAATATTGTAGCTCTGATGAAGACTGCTGGACAGTTGAAACTGATAGGAAAATAAAGAAGTTTTATTTAAAAATCTTTTTGCATTCCAATTATATATGAGAGAAGGTATTATAAGCAGTATATATGAATGTATGAAGAAATGCAAAGAAAGTAAAGAAGAAGAATAAGCGCACATATTTTATTAGAAATGTTTACAAAATATAGAGCTTCTTTCTGTGTTTGTGATAGCTTTGTTGCATAAAGATATGTTGGGCTATGAAAGTGGATAAGTTTGACTGAGATTTGCCATAAAAAATGGCAGGGTAAATGGAATCATGGCAATTGATCTTATAAGTGATTTGGGAGCAATGGTCAGAAGGTAATGCATCCTTGGAGTTATTAAAAAGATGATAGAGGAAGATGGCAGTATGCAGAGCTATTTGATGCACAGTGTTAATAATTATAGTGATGCAATGAGTTATAAGAGATAAATAGGAGATGGAGATCCAAGGTTTTGCATCAAGCACAGGAAGGGGATGCCATATTTTATTTTTAAAATTCCTGACAATTTTCATGAGCAATAAGTGCTTGTATCCAATGCTACCAGTTCTGAAAGATAAGTGCTGAAATTGTCTTTCCTGTCTGGTTTGTATTTGCATTAAGTCTTGGTTACAATGCAAGAAGGCCTAAAACCTGGCAAGTCTATGATAATGTGGAGTGTGTGCCTCAGGATGAATGAAGCTGAGAACTTGAATTGGCTTGATAACCATTTTATAATCTAAAGTAGCTTGATGACATTGTATGTGGAGGTCTAGGTATTTGATATCTTTGAAATTGTTCTCATTTTCTTGACTTAAGCACAATGAAATATGATGAGATAGTTCTTGCTGGACTTAGGAGATTATAGAATCACGGGCATATATGAAAATATCCACATAATGAAGATAGATCAACAAGGAATGAAAGGCTTGATGCACAGATATAATTTTTTTCTTTGGCCATAATAAGGAATGATCCCACTTATGGAGCCCCATGGGCCAGTTACATATATATTTTATTTTATAATATGTATTGTTGAAAACAGCAATAATGTCCTCAGTGGGATCATAACATGTATATTCCTCAATATGATCAAAGAAAGAATTATATCTGCACATCAAGCCTCCAACCCCTCATTGATCTATTTTTGTTATGAGAAAGATAGGTACTAATCAGTACGCTAGGCCAGCCACTTGGTGGCACTGTTTCTCGGCTAAAAACACACAATTATATTGATCCAGGCCCGACTATTTTAACATTTTCTTCAACTTTTATTAAAATATTTTTTTTGCCCAATTTGTCCAACTTTTATTTTAAAATATTTTCTCCGTCTTTTTTAAAAATAGTTGGACATTTGATACGACTTTTTTACTCATCTTTTGACATTTGATATGACCTTTTTTTAAACCAATATTTTGAGATTCTTGTAAATAATTTACGAGAGAAGATTTGATTTAAATATTTCTACATTTTCATTCTCAAAAATGACAAAATTAAAAACATTGCATAATACAAATCAAGCTAAAACAAAAATTGCTGTATAGTCACTGCCGTATTTGAAAAACTTTTAAAAAAGAAAACAAAAGTTGAAAAAGTCAAAAGTTTTAATCTTAGTTTAATCTTTTTTGGGGGAAGCTGGGGAAAAATAAGTTGTAGTCACTTAGACAAAAGATAAAGACAAAAGTTTTTTTTTTTTAAAAAAGGTTCATAAAAATTGGTTTTAAAAAGAAAAGTTTTAGTATATCAATGGTATACAAATAAAGCCAAAACAAAAAATCGTCTTATAGCCAAACAAAAAAAAAAAGAAAGAAAGTCGCTGTATTTCTTTTAAATAAATAAAAAAAAAAACGAAGTTGAAAAAGTCAACAGTTTTGATCTTATTTTAATGTTTTTTTTTTTTTTTTTTTTTTTTGGGGGGGGGGGGTTGACAAACAGTTTATCATCACTGAACAAACAAAGTTAATGATTTCCAAATCTACATGCAATCTCAGATATTTTATTTGTCTCTTAATCAAGGTGCTTGGCCATGACTTTTTGTAATTTTTCCCACCTTCCAAAATTTGTAGGGAACCATGGTGACAGTTTTACAATTATTAGTATCAAATAGTACATCGGATAGGAGATAAGCTCTTTAATTAGAATGCATATTACAACAGTTATGGCCACTTGAATTCCCTCCACCCTCACATCATATGATAGCAATCTGTTAAGTGTGCATATTTGCATAGGGTTGCGAAGCACAGCGGGCCATAATATTGGTGTGCAATGCCATATATGCCTGCAGTGGCTAACATGAACAGTACTGTTCTATAGGCCATAAGTTTCTCTGCAAAAGCACAGAAATATAGAGTTGTTCGATATTTTAATCTATACTCTTGACTCTGTAAACTCCCAAGTCTAGCAAGAACTGTCTCACCATTCCTCTTTGTGCTTAACTCGAAAAAAATTTCAGAGATATCAAATATCTAGATCTCCACATACAATGCTACCAAGCAATTTTAGATTATAAAATAGTTATCAAGCCAATTCACATTCTCAGCTTCATGCATCCTGAGTCACACACTCCAGTTTCTCATAAACTTGCCAGGTTTTAGGTTTTCTTGCATTGTAACCACCACTTATGCAAGTATGAATCAAGAAAGACAATGTTAGCATCTATCTTTCAGAACTATAATAAAAATACAGCATTCCCTTTCTGTGGTTAATGTAAACTTTGGATCTCCATTCTCTATACATCTCCCATAACCTGTCACACCACTAAAATTATTAACCCTATGAACCAGTTAGCTCTGTGCACTGCACTCTCCCTCCCTCACCTTCTTAACAACTCTAAATATGTATTATCTTCCAACCTTCATTCCCAAATCAGATCAAATGCCAAGATCCTGCCTGCCCCACCATCTATTATAGAGAATCTCAGGTAAACTTAACCATATGCATAGCTCAACATAACTATTTATACTATAAAGATGTTACAAACACAGAATCACATTCTATATTTTTTAAACATTTCTTTGCAATTGGCCATCCTTTTGTTCCCATTTTTATTGATATTGTCTGCACTAAGCACAAAGATGCAGGGCAAAAGATTAAGGAGGGCATGGCATATATCAAGTGACAAGCATGTCATCAATAGGAAGGAATCTTACATTTCCATCTCAAAGAAATGGCCTATTCATAATACATAGCATTAATATGTAAATTTATGTAAACTAAGCCTAGTTGTTTAAAATTACTTTTTGTTAAAGTTTTTCTCTGTACAAGCGTGTATATGTATTTACATTAATTGAGATAAAGCGCTCTAGTATCATTACTATTATTAAAAAATTAATTATAAATAATTTTATTTAATCATTTTTTTTCTTCTTAGTTTTTATACTTTCTTAGTTTTATTCAGATATTTTTCACCTGCACTAGATAGTAAGTCGCTATCTACTTTACAAAAATAAATGAAACACATTGTAATATATTTATAATTCTACATACAGATATATATGTAAAAATGTAACATATTTTTATTATGTATATAGGTAATTGGTGAAACAACATTTGATGCCTCTCTAAAATTCTCCCATATAGGAACAAAGAAAATTTATTACTTGCAAATTTATTTAATTGATGGTTGATAGATCTCTTTTCCCTATTTGTTTATTGTTTGTTAAGAATATCTAAACACTCCACTTATCAACCAATAACTGAATGACTAGGTAAACAAAAAAATGGGTTGTCTGGATACAAACATCATATTATGCGTGGCAGGCAAATATGCTCACTACTGCAGATTGAAGATATACATATATTGTGGACTTAGCCCAATTCTAGTCAATTCATAGCTTCTCAAGTCAAATAAGCTTAAAATGAAGAAATTATTAACTATTCCTGAATAAAAAATGAAAATTATGGTAATAAAATAAAACAAAGTTAATGTAATAAAAAAATACTCTCGATTGATATTATACACTATTTGAATATGTCTAATTTAAATTATATTTAGGTAATTATATAATTATAATAAAATATGTATTCATAAAGACAGAATGGCAAAATTTATAAAACTTTGCACATTCCTAATGCTCTAAGTTATAAAAATAAAATCATAAAATATATTTAAAAAAAGAGAGAGGGAAAGCAAATTAAATAACAAATCTAATTAAGATTACTGATAAAAGTTAATTAAGGTTAAATTCATTGAAAACTATAATCAAAGAATTAAAAAAAATAAAACAAAAACTGGGTTTAAAGATAAGAATGGAACAAGCAAGGCTTTTTGGGAAGATATGTCCTTGCTTGACAAAAAGCTATAAAAAAGAAAGAAGAAAAAAACATTTAACATTGTGGAAAACCAAGATACACATCACAGTATTGTATAAATTGGAAAAAAATTAATTTTAGATTTCTTCAGAAGACTGTTGTAGTACTTTTCAGTATTGATATAAAACCATCTATCTAGAATGTCAAAATTATTTGAAGAAAAAAGAGCAAACATGATTTGCTAAGCTCATCCCAATTTTGAATAAATACCTAAAAGAAGTTCATAGACACAGAGCACAATAAAATTTAGCTTTTTACTTATGATCATTTGCATTTATCTAGCTCACATATTCCATCAATAGATTAATCAAAATCAAGAAAATCACATTATAATCTGCCAACATAGACTTTGTAATTATTCAGATTTGAAATAACCCATCAGTGATAAGCTAACTAAACTATCTTGAGTCAAACTACAGTAAGAATTCATAAATATACATAAAAGCTTTCTTAAAATATAAATATAATAAGTATATAACATTTTTATTTTTTTGGAATATATTTTTCTACCTATCATTAATGAATTTTATTAATATATAGTAAATATATAAATAACTTGTGAGTTTTAATGGGATTATAATTCTGTTTATAATGTGATTCAATTTTTATTCTTGCAATATAAGCTGGGAATAGCTATATAGCAAAGTTGAAATATATGTGAAGAAAAATGTTGTGAACTCATCTTAAGCTTTTGTCAACATTGGAATGAACATACAATACAGCTAACCATTGAAGTGATAATGAAAGTAAACGAACACCCAATGGCATGAAGAATTAAATTAATGAATCATATAGTTTCTAAAAAGGTAGAAGATATACCTAAATATATTGGAAGTCTATTTGAAATACAGACAATTGTCAAATAACATCATCTACTATTTAGATGAACATAACAAGGTATCCTCAAACTTGGAACTGGAAACTACTAGCTACCAACATCATCACACCTACCCTTAAGGTAAGTCATCTATAGGCTGGAAATGCCAGGGTTCAAAGGAAGAGTCTCATCATTGCTTTTCTATCACTAGTTGTACTAATAACTAAATTACGTAATTCATCAACCATAACAGATATCAACATCTGAATATAAACTATTGTATATATATATATCTTATTGTAAATATTTATAATAAATATTTCATATTTAGTTATCGAGTTATGTGCTATTATTGAATAATCAGGACACTGATATAAACACAACAAAAAACAAAAAAGTATTAAAAACAAAGATAAGATAAATAATATATATGAGAGAATGAAAAATGAAACAAAAGTTTGCAATCAAATGATATAAAGAGAGATCAAGAAAGAGAATTGGGATTATGTATTTTCTTAGAGGTATTAATATTATGTCCTTTTAGAAAAAACTTTTTAGAGTTGGAAAAAGAAAAGTCAATTTGAGATATAGCTTAGATTTAGAGAATGAAATAGTCTTCAACAAAATTAATCCAAAACAACGTTCTTTTATAATTTTTTATGCCATTCACTTTAGTATATAACCTATCAAACATACTTTAAATTTTATCTTGTCATTCTTTTAACCAGAATCAGTATTTGTTGTAAGCATCCTATGAATCTCCAATAATCTTCTCTATTTCCAATATAAAAAAAGAAATTGAACAGGTTTAGGTAATCTGTTTTGAGATAGTAATGAATGTTGTGGGAAAATTGCATAGGTTTTGCTAATGTAACTATATTATGAAATGAAAAATATTTTTACATATTGTGGTTCACTGAGAATTTAATAAGAGTCATGATTTTTTTTCTATTTACACAAAACAATCCAGCATTTTGAATGCAGCAGAAGCAAATGTTAAAGAAACAGAAAATAATGAATTTGACATAAAATCAATGATTCTAGAAATAAAGAAAGTAACCTTTGATTTACAGATGATTACAAACAATAATTGTAAAGTTATAATGAAATAACTTTTAAGAATAATAGCTATACTTTTGTAGCCATATTTTGTTTTTGATGAGTGACCAGTGTTCAAAAATATGATCACAGTTGTTATTATAATGAACAACCCCAAATGTCAAAGTGATTTATTTATTGATACTGAAAGAATACTTTTACCAGCAGAGATCTTAAAATGTTCCTTTCATAAAGGTTTTTTTTTTTAATGACTTTGGCTGAACTCTATAAGCAGGTGTAGAATTCTTCTCAACTCTTTTTATTGTGCTGGAATACATTTTTCTAGATTGCTTCTCTTATAGTAAATTAATAACAGATTACAACTTCCAAATTTTCTTCACCATCTAACTGTATTTGCTTGACTATTAGCACACAAATTACCTGTTCATAGAAATCAGTCAATACTTAGACAATAACAATCTCAATCTGTTGTCAAGGCAATAAAGATGGAATCCCATAATTACACTTATAAAATTACTTGTTTTATAGATTTAAAATCTGGGTGCCAGCTTCTATTATATACATTTCCCCTTTAAAAGCAAAGTGACTAACCAATTAGGAATCAAGAATTTCTCAGTATTCTAGTATTAATAGTACTATAGATTGCTTATAACAGCTCACAGATTTCATTTAATAAAATAGGGGATTGATTATTAATTCAAATACTTTAACGTTAATAATATTAACTCTTTAAGTTATTCTTGTTGCATTTTTATTTAAATGTATTTTATTTAAAATTTTGTCTATCACTATTATACATATTATACTTAATAGTCATTTCCAATTATCTAGAAGCATACTTTTAGACTACATTTATATTTGTAAAATGATAATGAAAATGACGTAATGCATGCAGTCAACTTAAACAGAAACTTATTAATAAATTAGTTATCATTCATTACATGGTTGTGGGAGAATTTTAATAAAGTTTAGTTTTTTTTTAACAAATATTGTATTGTTATATGAATTTTTGTTTTATTACTGCTGCATATGTATAACTTCCTCCTCTTCATTCGTTCACTCTTTCTGTTTTATTCATTTGATAAAAATATATAAAATCAATGTGTTAAATTTTATTTTAAAAGTTTCAACAAAGGATTTAATTACTATTGTTGAAAAAGGATTTGTCTAATCAATCGATGATTAATCATAATCCTGTTTTATATTGATAAACTTTATGTATTCTAAACATGTTCCCATTTCCAAAGAACTTCAACTTTAATGCAAAAGTCAATAAACTATCAAAGTTTATCTTTGAAAACAAATTTTTGCAGACGCACACACACATAAAACCTGATATAACAAATGTGTAAAAAAAGAAAAAAAGAGTCTATATAATTAAAATAACATCCTCTTATGACTGATAAATATGACCACTAGACTTCTAAAAAGGCTAAGGTCATAACCCTTCCTCAGGCTGACTTTCATTGAAATGGTGCTATATCATTTTATTCTTAATTCATATTTGATTATTAATATTAAAACAATCACTGATAATTAACTAACTGCCTGTAATTGTAGATAGTTTCTGTTGGAAAATGAATTTAATCTCTTAGCAAAATTTATTGTGATTAAGCAGTTAAAGATTTCAGCTCCATTTACTACTGCTTTTCAACAACTTTTAACAAAAATTAATGTGATAATTAGTGTTCAAGATCCATTATGAAGCAATGATTCTGATATTTCAAAATGTATAATTATATTCATTTATAAATTTAAACTTTTGTTTGTTTTTTGTTTTTATAAATAAATTGATTTTTAATGCAGGCATTCCAGGGCTATAAAAAATGCTAATGGCTTTATTGTTTGGGAATTTACGAGAAGTTTGAGCACCAGAAACGATCCTGGGATCTCCCCCATTTCAAGTCAGACCCCTTACCAACTGGCTAAACCGTGCAGGGTTCCAGACGTATCGGGGCGATAAAATTCTTTATTTTTTAAAAAATATGCATATATATATATATTTTTTCCATATGTCATAGCATTGGCCGGGAGGCGAACCCGCAACAACCGTCTGCAACCAACTGCTTGCTTGCAAGGCGGCTGCGCTGATCTCTCGGCTAACATCTCTTGACAAATATGCATATAAAATTAAAAGTCAAAATGCACTAATCATTAATTTAAGTAAACTATTGTGAGTTATTAAAACTTAGTAATAATTTATTTAAAACAAGCAAAACGTCAATAATTTTTTTATTTAAAATTAAGTGATTGCAAACTATCGGTTTATATTGTCAACCAGTATTAACTTTCCAAAATCAATATAGTTTAATAATTAAGACTTTTTGAAAAATAGTAATGGAATATTTACTGCTTTGGTATGCTATATTCATCATCATCAGTAAATACAAGATTTCAAGCAATCTTTTTAAAATTAGATGACTTTATCCAGGCAGATTCAACTTCAACTATTAAAAATAAAACACATAGCCAGGAAAGTATAAAATTCTTATTCAATAAAATTAATTAGGAGAATCTCCAATATCAAGTACAATATTTTTCGGGGGGGGGGGGATAAAACAATATCTTACTTCAAACTATCAAAAAACGATTATGTTTAAGACATATTTCAATAAATAAAGTTGCTATTTAGCCAGAACAAAGTTATTACAGAAAATGATGATAATTTGAAAATAGTCAATACGTGTAAAATGTTTATACTATAAAAGTGTTAAGGTTTGTTTTTGTTATTTACTTGATAATTATCATAATTCATTTGGGAATATAAAGAATCTAGTATGTTAAATGAGATATAGAAATAAACCACCATTAATTTGGTTAATGCTTATCTTCACAACAAACATTTCCAAAAATATATAACATTTTATATGTAAAATTATAAAAAGACATACAAGTTGTATTAGTATCAGATTTTATGATTTTAGTATTAGTTATACTAATTATGATAATGAAGTTATGTGTTTATGTAACCATATTTCCATCATTTAACTAAACGTACATCATTTCTGATTTGAATTCTCTTTTTCATTTTTTTTATCTCAAGGCATCAAGAATTAAGAAACTAATGATGGGGACAGGCTTAGTAGACTGGAAGTTCTTAGTTTTGATCTTTTCTCAACGCAGTACAATCATTAATGAATTAGTTTGAAACTTGATTTAAAACAGGAATTTCAACTGGCAAAATTATGTTTAGGCAGCTCTATTATTAGAGATTTTCCTGAGTACTATGGAAGTAAAAGGGTTTTTTAAATGCAATCTAAAATGTTTCACACAATCTGGTAGATTGTCATGCCTTGTGATTATTCATTAAAATGATAAAATCAATAATATTTATCAGTAGTAGTGGTAAAGCAGGAAGTAATGCTAGTATTAAAGGATATTTTTTTCTAATCATTGGTAGATGTTAAAATGTAAACTTAACTTGATACAACTTCTTCAAGACCAGAACAGATCAGAGCGCTGGTCATTAAGGAAATGTCAAAATTTAAGATTGGCATAGGTGTTCTTAATGAAACTTATCCCATATATATTTCTTATAATAACTTCTTTCATATACACTTTAATACAAAAAAAAATTCTTAATAAAGCTTCTTTATTTTCCAGACAGTTTCGACTGTCCAGCAGTCTTCATAAGAGAGGTTTGAAAAAGCTCTGATGAAGACTGCTGGACAGTCGAAACTGTCAGGAAAATAAAGTTTTATTAAGAAATTTTTTTGCATTAAAGTGTATATGAAAGAAGTTATTATAAGCAATATATATATATATGAATATATGAAGATATGCAAAGAAAGTAAAGGAGAAGAATAACAGTATGAAACTTATCTCCAGAGTAAAAAAGCTTAATAGGATAGATAGATGCTATAAGTTTTTTTTGGAAGGGCAGATTAATTGATCAATGAAGAATGCATGGTGCTGGATTTGCTGTAGAGTCTAATTTAATGTTATATTCTTTAATTCCACATTGTATTAATGAAAGGCTAATGGTGTTAAAACTTGTCTTGCCATAACAGTGTCCATTTTATTAGTGCATTCAGAGAACTCGGAGAAAGAAAGCTTTTATTTATTTCTAGTGTTATATTCTTTAATTCCACATTGTATTAATGAAAGGCTAATGGTGTTAAAACTTGTCTTGCCCAATAGTAACAGTGTCCATTTTATTAGTGCATTCAGAGAACTCGGAGAAAGAAAGCTTTTATTTATTTCTAGATAGCATTATTACAGCAATGTCATAAAAAAATCAAAGTTTATTCTTGATGACTTTAATACACATGTTGATACAAATAGTAGACTTTGTCTAAAAAAATTTTAAAATAACAGTATTGATATTGTAAATTCAAATGTTTAGTTGTAATTGAATTTTTGCACAAAATACAGGTTGACTATTACAAACATTTTGTTTAGGCAATGTAAATGAATGCATTCATGCTCAAAATAATGGCATTTCATAAATTCAATAATAGAAATCAGAATACAAGAGAAGTTCACATTATAGGAACACTTATGAGTGCATACTGTTGGGAAAATCATAGGTTAGTATATTTCAAGATTAAATTATAATAAATGCATTAAAAACATATTTCAATCACACAAGAAAATTAATGTTTATTCTTTAGAAGAATCTAATATATATACTAAATTTCCACATCTCTAACATAAAAAATTGTTAATTTGGATCTTCAAGATTGTCATATTATTGAAGAATGAAATTCTTTTAAGGAATATATTATAAATACAAGTAAATCTAGTCTTGGTTTCATTAAAAAGCAGAATCATGACTAGTTTTCTGGCATTGATCTTATTATTATTAGTGATTTGATTAAAAGGGACCATGTGGCATTTTCTGTTTGGCAGAATAACATTAAATGTGGAACTTCATAATAAATATAAAGATCTAAAAGCAAAAGTTCGGTGACTGACAAGAAAGCTTAAAAATTGATTGTTGGATTAAAACTGCAAAAAAGATACAAACATTCACTCATGTCTTTTTTTTTTTTGGTGGTATCATAATCCTACTAAATCCAGCAACATCATTCTCTAATATGATGACAATGATATCTTGAACAGGTGGAAAGAGAATTTTGATCATCCCTTGAACAATGCTATAAGAATTGAAATTATAACTTTTAATGATATGCACAAAGATATCCAGCTTAATATAATCTTAAGAAATGGAAAGGTTGCAGGTCCTAATAAAACACCTGGAGAAGTTTTAAAATATTGTGGTGATACATTAACTTCAAAAATATTGAATATTTTAGGCATATATGAACCCATGAAATTGTGTCACCAAAACTTAAGATTTTTATTTTTCCAATTTTTAGGAACAAAGGAAATACACAAGATTTCAGAAATTATCATGGTATATCATTATTACCCACTACAGCAAAAGTAGTTATAAGAATTCTGTTGAATAGGTTAACTTCCAGTTATAAATGAATGATTACCAGAGACTCAAGATGGTCTTATAAATCCAAAAATTGTTATAAACATGGTTTCTATTGCCTAGAAAATGCAATAAAAATGTTACAAAGGAGCTTATATATTGCTTTTATTAATTTAGTCAAAGTATTTTGATTCAATTAATAGGATAGGTCTATTACATTCTTTAAAAGTAGTTGATTACCATTAAAATTTATATTATAAAGCATCTACATGAAGAAATGAGAGAAAAGTGTTATTACTACAGATGGAATATCTGAGGCATTAGAAATTAAAACTGGTGTTAAACAAAAATACTTCATCCAATATTCTTTTCAATTTTTATGAAAGTGGTTCTTGGAATTGTTTATAGATAGTTTAATCAAACATGAATAAATATATGATGTAGGTTTAATGGTGGAATTTTTAATTTGAATCAAAAGCAAAAACCAAGATCTTTTCTTGAATTATGGATTTACAGTATGTTGATGATTGTACTATTTTTGCAAGTTCAAATAACAATTTAAAGAATGTCCTTAATATTTTGAATGCAATATATGAAGACTTTGGACTAATAATTAATGTTAAAAAATTCAAATTCTTTATCAACCAGTGATGGAAGAAAAATCCTCAGCAATTTACTTTAGCTTGGATTGTTATCAACTTGAGAATATAAATTAAATATCTTGGTAGTTTTATAAGTAGAAAAGTGGATTTAGATGATGAGATATAATACAGACTCTTCTACATTACTGCTACTTTTAATAAGTTAAAAGAATATTTTTATCGTATGAAATAACTACCACAGTTAAGTTAGCTGTATATGGAGCTATTATTTTTTTCCTAATTTATTGTATGGAAGTGAAACTTGGACACCGTAACAATACAATATAATAGCATTAGAAAAGTTTCATTTAAAAATGGACCATAAAAATTATAATGGCAAGATCATAAAGCCAATCCATATATTCTTCAGGTTGTTGATGTGATTCTATTGAGTCCACTATCGTAAAATAATACCTACATTAAATTGGTCACACAAAACGAATAAATTATGGAAGACTTTCTAAATGAAAGAGATAGACCCTGTCTACAATATAAGAATTATCTCAAACAACATTCTAAAGAAGTGCTGTGCCAATCGTTTCCATTGGAAAAATATGGAGAGAATAAAATATATTGGACAATTAGACATGGAGTAGAAATATTTCACAAAGAAACATTTTCTGCTGAAGAAATTAAAAGACTGCATCACAAAAATATCAAGTTATCTGAAAAGTGGTGTGCATGTGGATATATTTGCAATTTACAGATTAGTGTGTATAATCATTACAAAACATTTCTATGGTAATTTTTATTTTCTCCTTTCTTTCTTTTGGAGTTGAAATGGTCATACTCATTTATAACTTGCTGTCTATTAATATTATATAGAGCTGTTATTTTTTCGTAATTTATTGCATAGTAGTGAGACTTAGACAACCTAAAAAAGGTTCATTTAAGGATGTTTTTAAAAATATGATGGCAAGATAATAAAACCAAGCAATAGTTCTTTAACCTGTATGATGTGATACATTAGAGTTTACTGTTGTGAATTCACACTTTTATTGGATTTAATATATAAAATAAATGAACAATACAAAACTTTCTAAAAAGTATGCTTTCTCATGAACTTGAGCATGGTTTTTATTGAAGAGGTATATCCCAATTACATTGTAAGGATTTTCTCAAAGGCATTCTAAAGAAATAAACTGTTGTTTCCATTGGGAAGATATGGCAGAGAATAGAATATTTTGGAGGAACTACAATTAGACACGATGTTGAAGTATATTAAAAAAAAGTTTCCTGCAGAAGTGAAAACACAATCAAATAAACAAGAAAATGGCCCAGCATGTTTTATATGTATTTGTGATTCACACATTGAGTTGTATAATCATTAAAATCTCATTTCTAAGATAGTTTCTTTTTAGTCTTTGTTTTCTTGGAGTTGGAATGACCATACTATTTAGTATTTTAAACATAGTAATTTTTTAATAAACCTGTAAATAATAATAATACTTAAATACTAGAATAGCATATATATAAAAGATATTTTACGGGTTCATCCGTGTTAAAAAATTTAAATATTGATATACCGATGTTTCAACTTGATCACACAAGTCATCCACTGGGTGATAAAAGGTAGAAAGATGGTTGTAGAGATGCTACAATCACTGATTTGAAAAAAAAATGTTACAGTTCCACCAATAGCAAAAATGTTAAATTAAGAATGTTTTTTAAAAAAATCTTTCCAAATAGGAGGAAGTTTGCATGTATCATCTCACTTATTGATACAATCTGGCCTTTTTTGCAAATCAGTGATTGTAACACCTCTACAACTGTCTTTCTACCTTTTATCACCCAGTGGATGACTTGTGTGATCAAGTCAAAATGTTGGTATATCAATATTTAAAGTTTTAACATGGATGAACCTGCAAAATATGTCTTTTATATATGCAACCTATATATATTAAGCTAGAAGTAATTAAAGGGGATTTGAATCCAGACTTTCAAGCTTCCTTTAGTCATATATATTCCATGTTATATAACTGATAGACACTACCACATAATGTGAAAAAGATAATTGATGTCCAATATTCATATTTTATGCTGAACCAGAACTCATCAATTGGTCCAGATCATCATCTCTCACACACATATATAATAAGCACTCGGTTTATATTAAGATAGCAAATCTTCAAACTTTAATGGACAGGCTTCAATCGTCTCCACTCTCCAGCCATCTGTACCATTGAAAATCTGATGATGGCATGTTCAAAGCCTTTGTTTGCCAATTTTTGTTGCCATACCCACGTTGACCATAAGTCATTCTGACCCCTCATATACAGGATCTTAAGCCCATTTAAATACACAGAAGAGGTATGGGTGGAATACAAGCTCAACACACACATTTAAAAAAAATAATTATAAACATCATATCTAATTGATAATTGCTCTATTTAATTCATGACTTTTTTTTTCACATAAAATAGCAGCAGAAAGTTTTAATTACTAATCAAACCTAAAAAATTAAACAATAACAATTTGCTATATAAAGTGAGATGCATTTTACAATAAAAAGGTAAGGGGTAGAAAAATTAGTAACTTGATTTTTTTTTTAATACTATGAAAATGCTATATCAGTATAGAAATAAATTGTTTGATATTTACATTTTAATTTTTCAACAAGGTGTACTTTATTTTATATATATATTAAAAAAGGTTTATAATGATGGAATTAAGAGGTTTGATGTTGAATTATTATATACTTAGTCTATTGACTATATTCATTGTTACAAGTGATATGTTGTTGTTTTTTTTATTAATTGTAAAACTACTAAGAAAAAGACAAAAACAAAAATGCAACAAAAATTTATTTTTCAAAATAGAAAAAAGAAAAAAAGACTATCATTACTAGAAGGTTTATTTAAATGCCAATAGAAGTTCATTAAAGATAAGAGTATATGAAATATTATAATATATTGAACTATTTCCATCATCTATAAGTAAATACTGAATGTATAGAAAATTTTAAACTTTTCAAATACAAACAACTTGTTAGTAATAACACACAAATAGACAACACAGGTTAGAAAAAACATAACATTTCGAGTAATAGTATTCTTCACTCTTCTTCAGATGTTGCTGACCTGATCAGTAACAATATTAGCATAGGAGTGGAACTTACATCTTTAGATTCTAAAATATCAAATTTTAAAGCAACATTATCCAATCAACTGAGATATTCTGTCACAGGCATTATATAAAATATTCCTTTTTTGTACCAATTGAAAATAAATAATATGGTTACAACTAAGTGTTCTAAACAGTTGCTATCCAATTGTTGATTTGGAACTTTATGTGCATTATAAGTGCTAAATTTAAATATTTGTTTAACTAATAATCTGTTGTTTAAGCAACATTCCTTAATAACATAACAATTTTTTTTGTTTAATTAACATAATGTAAATGAGTAATATTTTAAAGTGTCTCAAATATTTGGTGATGCTTTTATATTTTCTAATCAATGAATTGTTGTTATTGTTGTTTTTAATTTTATAAGAAGTTAGTGATTAAAATATATATTATACAGTTTCATGATATTTTAGAACCTTCAGGAATCGAGAATAAGAAATCATATTTCCTGAAAAGTCTCGAGAATTCCTGAAATAATCTTTTTTATTTAATTTTCATAGATTATCTGTAATAATGGCTATAACAGTAAATATTAATAAACAAAAAAAAATCATAGAAGTGGGGTGGGGCTTGTGACCCTGGCACAATCAGAGATTTCAAGACACTTCTATATGTAAAAGGTTGATGCAAAACATAAGAAAATAAAATTTCCTAAATGGAAGTCAACCCAAATTTCATGACAAGTGCATCACTTGCCCTGAGCACTAAGCAGGAGTCATTATGATACCATTTTGGCTAGGTTTCTGTTATATTTCAAGTTTTTTCAAAATATAAACAATTTAATTAATGCAAACTTTATTTAACCAAACCTTATAGTATGCAATGAATTTTTATGCACATCACACAATGTATTAACATCCCCAATCTCATTCAAATGTTTTATTAAATTCAAATATTAATAGAAAACAAATTCATTTGAAAATTAAAAAATACTTCAAATAGTTTTTATTTGTCATTTTTAAAATGAAACTTTATGAAACATAGAGTATTAATTGCTCAATCAGACAATCATGAACTTTGCTTTGTAACAAATGTACTTTATGTGGACATTTATTTTTCATTTTCTGTAGGCATTGGTCAAAGTGTTAAGGATGCATTTAAAAACATCTTCAAGTTGGGAGAGAATGCGTTGCTTCATATCAGCTCATTTCCTTTCTTAAAGAAGCAAATATTTTGTCTGCATGCATAGGGCTAGGATTTGATGCCAAAACTGATATTGCTTCAGCCAATTCACTATTCACATTAGATTTTGATTTGATGTCAGGACTCTCTGTAAGGGCATCCTTTATTTCTTTTATTGAAATTTCTTTTGCTATAAATGTTGCTTTAAAAAACCTTTTCATTAATGACTCACTAATCACCCAATTTTATTTTACTTGACAAGACAAAAAATTCATTTTCTCCGACCTCACATAAACAACTAATGTTGATCAAGTATTTTGTGAAAGACACCATATCTCTATTTCTACATTTAACAAATTCAAATTTTATTTTATTTTAAAATAGTCGGCTCATTGAAGAATTATTTTTTTCTAAATTATTGAACAGGAATTTAAAAAATTCCTTTATTTATGACTATACTAGCCTCTCATTGCTTAAGGCTTCAACTGTCAATCTTACAGGTTGTATACAGTTCAATATTCCTCTCAATATTTAATGATAGTCTTCTTTCCATAATAATTGAGTTTCAGCTCTTGTAAAACAATCTTTAAAAATCTCTTTATTATTCTCTCCAGTATGTTACAATCCAAAATGATTTCTAGTTCCCTCTTTTCACTGCTAGTTATTTCTTGCTGCAAATGAGAATTTTTTAATGAAGAATATTTAAATACTTTTATAATTCTTTGTATGCTGCCAATTACTGGAGATAGATCATCTTGCAACTCATACTGATCATCTTGGGTTAGACCATCTAATTCAGAATCACTGTCCTCATCTTTGTTGTATTCAGAATATTTTTTAATTTCCTACTTATAGATGGCACATAAGCTAAATAAAACTACTTTTTGATTGTTTTATTATTTACATCCACTATGTGTTTAAACTTCACATTATGATAAAACAAACTCAATTGCCTGTGTAATATAGTTTTTTTTGTATCCCACACCTTTCAAATCATCAATATATTTCTCAATATTTCTTTTTCTATCTGCTTCAAATTTACAAAGATGCAAATTTCAATACAAAAAAACACTTGAATCCAGCCATTTTATAATTCAAAGGAACATTTGATGATGGGTGTATAAAACCCCTTACATTTGATGGTTTAATAAGCATTTTATACCCAAATATATTACAGTACCTATATACATTTACATCTAAATACTTTAAGACACCATCATATTCAAACTCAATAGTCCATGACAAACTAGAATTCTCATTTAACTCATGAATATATTCACTATCACATCTTTTGAACCATACACAAAAACATCATCCACTTATCTTCTATACACTAAATCATTACTTTTTATAAATGGCTCAACAATATATTTTTCCATTTCTAAAATGTACAAACTACACACAATACGCTCACTGTCAACCCCATCAGCAACCATTCTTCATTTGATAATAATCCTTTCCATATCTTGCAGTAATATCACCATTAATCCATTCCAACCCCTCCATAATAAATCCAGCTTTAAAAAAGTCTACATTGTAATTTAACATAAGTTTTTTAATTACACTTATTGATTTATTACGGTCCACTGATCCATATAACTCACATACATCCTAGAGGTCATATAACAATTGCAAACCACCTTGGCAGACTACAAAACCTGAACAAATTAAATGTAGATTTAATTATATATTTGCCAAAACCCACTAACTCTTGTAACCATTTTGCAAACAATTGCAACACTTTCTGATAATAACAACCCCCAAAAATCCATCATCAATCTTAATGGAGTTATTGATTTATTATGGTCCACTGATCCATATAACTCACATACATCCTAGAGGCCATATAACAATTGCAAACCACCTTGGCAGACTACAAAACCTGAACAAATTAAATGTAGATTTAATTATATAATTGCCAAAACCCACTAACTCTTGTAACCATTTTGCAACCAATTGCAACACTTTCTGATAATAACAACCCCCAAAAATCCATCATCAATCTTAATGGAGCATTCTCTTTATGAGCTTTAACATTTGCAAATAAATGTGAAACAATCACAACTGATGGATAAATCCTCAAATATTCATCTCTCCTAAATATTTTACCAACATACAGACACAAAACATTGCAAAAAAAACTTGTCCTTACACACTTTTAACTCATAATTCTCCACTTTTTCAAAATTCAACTTAACAATTTGCTGAGAAATTTTCTCTTTATATACATGTCCATCCATCAATACAAATCTATTACCTTTATCTTCCTTCACACAAATAACGATTTTCTCCTTCAACATTTTAAACTAATATTTTTGAGCTTCTACAGTTCATTTTTACTATTATTATTATGTGATAATAATAAGATATGCTTGGAAATCAAGATTTTTAAATTTCTTAATCAAACTGTCTATATGTGCATGCTATGTGGTGAATAAGACAAAACCCATATCATAAAGATAGGGAAATTCATTAAAAATAGTAATTATTATTTTTGTTTGAGGCCTGAAAATAATTGTTAAATTGTTTAGAATTAAAAAAAAAAAGTAAGATTAATGTTTATATATAAAAAATCATTTAGTTACCACATAATTTTTTTTAACAACATTCATAGTTTCCAGTTCATCACATAATAATGGAGAAATTCAGAAATTATAGTAAAAAAGCAAAATGTTCTAGAATTAGTAGTTCAAAAAGTACCATGTTTAGAAAAAATATTGGTAATAGTTTTTCTTAAATTAATTTAGAAATATTTTTTTGAATCATGAAACTTGTTTCGAAATATACGTATATGATAAATATGAGTTATATCATTTGCATATATATGTAAATAACAAATAAGTTTCAGATATCAAAAATGTTAAATCTTGCAGACAAGTTTTATTAAAACATCAAATAAAAAATGTTATTCTCAAATGCAGACTAGGGATTTGATGTCCAGATTATCAAATGAAACAAACCAGTTATAAAATATATCGTCACCTTGTGGAAAAAAATGTCAAGTGATAGTAACAAACGTGCTCTAATAGAAAATAAATTAAAATGACATATGAGAAAATTTATATGATATATACATAAAGCATATCATAAAAAATAAAAACTACTAAAAGAATTTTATGACTTGACAGGAAAGGGGAGGTGACAAAATTCAAAAGGCAAATCATTAAGAAAAAAAAAATCTGAAATATTAATCTAACATATCTTACTTTATAAATTTAAGTGAATCATATATATATAACTCCATACATAAGTTCAAATGTAAATTGAGTAAAATTAATAGTAAACTCTAAAAATGATCAAACATTATTGCTTAACCATAAAATTCTCTTTTATAGAATTTAGCTTTCAACACCAACTTACATAAGAAGTTTTATTTCACTCAAATTGTGGTGATAATTAGTAATAATGTGGAAAAAAAAAATTAAACAATGACTGGCCCGGGTTCGCTTCCCGGTCAACGCTTCAACATAAAAAAATAAACGAATGTTTAAATAAGATTATTAAAACTTGATGTTATCATACGATTTTAAATAAATTTATTATTTTTAAAAAAATAACCAAAATTTTGGCAAATTTGCAAATATCTGTTTATTTCATTCCTTTTTAACATTTATTTTATTGCTATTAACATTACCTAATACTATATTAAAATAAAATGGAAGAATATATAAAGTGTATGATATCTCTCTCACCAGCAATAATAATTAAACTATATACTGTATGTAGTTTGGTTTGGTTGGTAGACCATCCAACTTGGGATCAGGAGATCCCAGAATCAATTCTGGTGCTCGCAGTTCTGGCATATTATAAACATGATTTTTTTTTTTTTTGTGGCCAACATATCTGACTAAATCAAGATGTTTATTTTTTCCCAGGAATAATTAGATACTAATTTACTAACAGATGTATTATGATTTGTTGGCATGACTATATGAAAAAAAGTGCATTATTACTTGGAAAATCCTTCACAATCGAAAATCATCTCAAATTGCATTTACAATATTCTAGATTTGAATCCTAAGTTATGAGAAATACTGATTAATAAACTAAGTATTATATTGTATAACTTTTCACTACATTAAATATTTACCCATAATTGTACCTTATATAATTGCTTGAAGAATTATATTGATATACAAGAATTGTAGCATCACTTTAAAGTAATAATGACATATCAATAATATTAAAGAAAAGCCAAAAAAAAAAAAAAGTTCCTAAATTTGCTTCCATAAATATATAGAATATTCCTAAATTTTTATTAGTCATTCTTCAGACTAGAGATTATCCAATAGTAAATAATATTTCTATTGGGTAATTTTCACTACACTACTTTCATGCAAGGGATGGGCCAACTGATGAATGCTGGTTCAGCATGAAATGTGCATCTTTAAAATTATAGATCTTTTTTACATCTTTGATCATATATTTATAATTACATCCTTAACAAGGTATTAAAAGCATATAGAAAACAGTGTCTACATTATGTAGTGAAAATTACACTACAGAAATATTATTAATTACAGGATAATCTCTAGTCTAATGAATGATTAATAAAAATTAATACACTTTCATTAAGAGATTTGTGTCAAAAGTTGTATCAATTAAACTGTAGCAATTTGCTATCTATATATACATGCTGAACAATGATAAAGATATATGTAATAGATTGTGATCTGGGTCAAGTGATGAGTGCTGGTTCAGCATAAAATGTGCATCTTGGGATCATAAATCTTTTTTACATGCCTTTGATCATATGTTTATAACTACATCCTCCACAAGGTGTTAAAAGTGGATAGAAACATGTCTCTATTTTGTGTGAGTGGAAATTATACTACAGAAACATCATTCAATATTGGATAATCTCTATGCTAATAAATGAATAATAAAAGTTTTTATTATACTTTCATTAAGTGATTTGTGTCAAAGTTGTGAAGGCAACACATTTGACACATCAATTAATCTGTAGTAATTTGCTATCTATATATATATATATGTTGAACCATGATAAAGATATGTGTAGAGATTGTGATCTGGGTCAACTAATGAAAGCTGATTCAGCATGAAATGTGCATCTTGGGAATTATAGATCTTTTTGTCTTTGGTTATATGTTTATGATTACGTTCCTCCACAAGGTGTTGATGTGATGCTGATATGATGCACTGTGACTTCTCCTTAAACGGAGTCAGGAATCTCTCAGCAACTATGCCCAGAGAAACCTGTTAGCCACTTTACCTTCCCTTTCCATTCCCAACCCCAAGTTTTCCCATAATCTGCTCCATCCCATTTCCACAATATAATCTTTGTCAACTCTATAGCCTTTATATCTAAATCCCCCTTAACTTTTCGCATTAAAAGTGGATAGAAATCAGTCTCTACCTTGCATGAGAATGGTGTAGTGAAAATTACATACAGAAATATTATTCATTGTTGGAAAATCTCTAGTCTAATGAATGATTAATAAAGATTATTAATATATTTTCATTCACTGATTTGTGTTAAAGTTAGCATGTTTGATACTTATCCATTAAACTGTCTGTCTGTCTGTCTGTCTGTGTCTGTCTGTCTGTCTGTCTGTCTGTCTGTCTGTCTGTCTGTCTGTCTGTCTGTCTGTCTGTCTGTCTGTCTGTCTGTCTGTCTGTCTGTCTGTCTGTCTGTCTGTCTGTCTGTCTGTCTGTCTGTCTGTCTGTCTGTCTGTCTGTCTGTCTGTCTGTCTGTCTGTCTGTCTGTCTGTCTGTCTGTCTGTCTGTCTGTCTGTCTGTCTGTCTGTCTGTCTGTCTGTCTGTCTGTCTGTCTGTCTATCTATCTATCTATCTATCTATCTATCTATCTATCTATCTATCTATCTATCTATCTATCTATCTATCTATCTATCTATCTATCTACTCTATCTATCTATCTATCTATCTATCTATCTATCTATCTATCTATCTATCTATCTATCTATCTATCTATCTATCTATCTATCTATCTATCTATCTATCTATCTATCTATCTATCTATCTATCTATCTATCTATCTATCTATCTATCTATCTATCTATCTATCTATCTATCTATCTATCTATCTATCTATCTATCTATCTATCTATCTATCTATCTATCTATCTATCTATCTATCTATCTATCTATCTATCTATCTATCTATCTATCTATCTATCTATCTATCTATCTATCTATCTATCTATCTATCTATCTATCTATCTATCTATCTATCTATCTATCTATCTATCTATCTATCTATCTATCTATCTATCTATCTATCTATCTATACTGAACAATGATAAAGTTATATGTAAGAATGTGGTTGTACTGATGAATGCTAATTCAGCATAAAATGTGCATCTTGGGAATTATAAATCTTTTTCACATCTTGATCATATGTTTGATTACATCTCTCCACAAGGTGTTAAAAGCCCATAGAAACCAATGCATAAAATGATATAATGAAAATTACACTCCAGAAATATTATTTATTATAGAATATTACTATTTATATACTGTGACAATTAGATTTGATATGCAAAGTTAGAACCATATGTTTGCCATATATAAAAAAAAAAAAATAGGGTTAATTTTATTCCAAATACAGCAAAGTGAGTCATATAAAATAAAATAAAAAAATAACAAAAAAAAAAAAAGCAAATTATTTGCAATTCAAAATAGTTTCATTAATCTAGATGTTTTATTTAAGAAATTCTTTTAATTATTAGATAATGCTACCAATTTACAGTTAATAATAACTTCATTTAATTATAATAGTCAATAAAGTATTACTTATAGAATAATTATTTAATTATTATATAAAGCAATATTTGTTATGTAATTCAATATTAATTGAAAGTTATTTTGGTGTATAAAGTTCATAAATATATTTTTTATTTATATAATTTAACTAAAAGTTAATAAGTTAGACAATTTAAATTAAAAATATGAAATTGTATGAATTATTGTACTCAACAAGTGTGATGTTCTTATAAAATTAATTTTATTGATCAATCAGCTTTTAAAGAGAGAAATATCAACCTAATGTGTATGCACGCATTCATTCAGTTTAATTCTTTATCCATTCAATTACCAGTCCTCTCTCATCATAAAAAAAAATCATAAGTTATTCAAAAATGATTTTTGTTTTAAAAAAGTAATTTTAACTAAAAAAGAGAAAATGTTTTGATAAGTTACAAGTTTTTCTCTTTCCTGTTTGAGTCTAAAGTTTAGTAGAATTTCTTAAAGTCAGTAATCTCCAAAGAAATGCACGTAAAGAATTTTAAATATATTGTAATTTCATATTTTAATTATTATTTGCTATTATTACATTTCAATATAAGGAAAACATTAATTTTGAAATGTTTAAATTATTTCTGAAAATGTATAAACTGTTTTCAACATTTTTGAATACTTTTAAAATTTCAGTAATTAAATTCTGTACAAATCTGTTATCAGAAGTATTTAAGTTTAAATGGAAATGCCAATGCAAATTATTAGTTAAAATAACATTTCTCTTTATGTGGAAGATAAAATTTTATAAAAATGATAGTGTATTTGAAAATAGCTATTATTCTTTAATAGTGATTTCAGCATTAATTAAATATCATATTGAATGACTTTATTGCTTGGGAATTCATAAGTGCTGTTAGTGCCAGAATTGGTATTGATCTGAGGACTTTTTGTTACAGAATCTGACCCTCAATGAATGTACTAAATCACACATTCTGCATTTTATCTATAAAGACAGAATGGTACTTACGTATTAGTCCTGCAATGAAGAGGAGATGGTACGCCATTTCACATCCGTGATGTGTAATCTTGCGATCTTGTCCAATAACGTTTTTTTTTTTTGTGATAATTTTCCATTCTCAGTTATTGTCCAGATTTCATTCTGACATCTTTAGTGCTGTGAATTGCATTTTTAACCTATTTTTTACTACATTTGTATTCATAGTTTTGATTCAACAATTTTTATTTAAGTACCGACAAAACTTTATTTTATGAGAAGTTAGCTTTAAAGAACAATATAAATAATTAAATTTTAATGTTTTTCCTAAAGAAGTTTTGTGTTTATTTCCCCACACTAGAATTTAAAAAAAAAATAAACTAGGAGACCAATGAAAATACATACTTAAAACTGCATTTAAAAAGATGAAATATTTAAATGACACCATTATAAATTTGTTAATTTGAAATAACATAAAAAGCCTCTAATAATAATAATTGTATTATATAAAGCAAGAAAAAGGATCCCTTCAAATATAGAATTATCTATTTTAATATAATATTTTCCCATTATTATTTCTCCAAAAGAACTGTTATTTTTACATATAAAATAGAACAAATTTTGAAATCAATTCTAAATATTTAAGCTTCAAGCTATGCCCAAGAATAGCAAAAACTCTAATATCCATAATTCCACCTATTAAAAATAAATATATTTTCTATACAAATAAGGAAAAATCCAATATCTTCTGTCCATGACAAATAAATTAACTATATTTATTGTCTCTAAATATTCACAAGTAATACATTTGCTGCTTAAAATAGTTTAAATATCTAGAATAGATAAAGAAAGAACTGGTTGAATTTTCTTTAAATTCCCACCAAAAATACATTGTAAATTTTCTCTGATACTGTATTAACATTTTTCTTATGTTCAATTATGTAATACTATTTACTGTGTATTATGAATATAGACTTAGAAGTTTTTTTGTGCAGATAGATTTTAATTTTAAAACTCACTTTTGATATATTATTATTATATAATACGAAAGGAGCATATTGACACAAATAAAAAGCTTATTAATACAAATTTTCAAGATATTATTTTAAATCTACTTGTCATTAATTATTCCTTTAAAATGTTTGTTGAAGCTAAAAATATTTTATTACATGCATTTAAAAGTTTATATAAATAAATGGCTAACTCCTAATGAATATGTATTTTAGTATCTATAA
The DNA here is from genome assembly GCA_028023455.1 of Epiperipatus broadwayi. Taxonomy (NCBI): domain Eukaryota; kingdom Metazoa; phylum Onychophora; class Udeonychophora; order Euonychophora; family Peripatidae; genus Epiperipatus; species Epiperipatus broadwayi. Next base: position 4,286,565 of record JAQFVV010006254.1, read on the forward strand.
AAATATATATTAAATACCAAGTCAAAGTGTGCTTTACATGGTGATACTAAGATTAATATTGAAAAGAATAAAAAACAAAGTGATTCCATATCTCCTAGTTTTTATAGAAATTTTAAAAGTATTTTGTTTGATTAAAATGGGAAGTTAAGGAAGTAAAAGTAAATGATTATTTATCTATATTTTACAGATATGTTTGTTTTTCTAAATAATGCTTCAGAGAATATTGCAAGAGTTATAAGATGAAAGTATGAAAATAGGACTAAAGATAAATGCTAAAAAGATTAATATTCAATGAATTTTCTGAAGAGAAAATAGATCGATAATTATGAATTAGAAAAAGTTAACAATTATAAATTACCTTGATAAGATTATAAATAAAAATGAAGCTTAATAGATGAAATTAATAATAGTAGAAATACATTTAGATGGAATACTTTTCATAGAAATAACTTATTAAAAAAGAATGTGTTTGAAAAGAATTTTAATGTGTTTTACCACTTCTTACTTATGGACCCGAGACTTGGGCACTTAATAGAATAATACAGAAATTTTAAATCAGTCAATAAAGTATGAAAATATTTAAATTAGGAGTAACAAGATCAAAAACAAAATACATGGGTAAGACAACAAATATGTATCACTGATATTGAAAGAATTAAGAGATTGAATGGGCTGAATATTTTGCTATAAAAAATGAGTTAATGGACAGTTGAAGTTTTAAATTGAATCTCAAGATTGTAAAAAAACCTAGGAAGAGAACATTTGAGTTGGATGAATTAAACAAGAAAAATTGCCAGTATGATATAAAGAAAAGATGCTATAGATCAGAGAAACTGGATGTAACTTGGAAAGATCTTCACTCTGTATAATTAGTGAAAATAAAAATGAAAGTGTGCTTCAAACAAACATATAGTAATTTAATATTATTTAAACAAATTGATTCAAAGTTAAAAGGACATGCTTTAAATTAATTTGACTCAAGTCTAAACTAGTAATAAAGATTTTATATATGTATAAGTGTAAATCAATAGCAATGTGGTGATAATCGTCATCATATGTCAATAAGTGAATGGACTAAATGACATTATTTTGATTATGTATTACAGTTTCGAAATTGTTTTGGGAATGTCAAATAATTAGATTCTTATGTGCTTGTGTTAAATATTTTGTCTGATCTTATTTTGAGGCTGCCTCTTTAATATAATTGGAATATTTATCATATTGACATGAAAAATTTTTTGAAAGAGTGATCAGTTACTTTAGTATCTCTTTTGAAAAAAATCATTGACTCAAGAACATAGATATATCAAATAACTCACTTTTGTATTTCAATGTGTTGTTGATATTTCCCTATGATATATTATTAAAGCAATATTGAAACACGAACTTTCCCATGTTTTTGAAACTTTGATATATTTTAAATACTGTAGCGAACAAATATATTTTGAAATTGTTCTGCACAAGAAGGATGATAAAGCAATATTTTTAAAAACTATTTGTTATTAACCCAAAATTGTTTTAAATATTATTCTAGATACATTAACACCTGACCACTAGCAGGAAGTTATCTGTTTGATGCATCATGAAAGGAATTGAAATTGAGCCCTAGACAAAATAATATTAACTCATGATGGATTAGTATGTGCTGTTCTAATTATAAATATCATTTATTTACTTATATGTAGTGTGGATCAGTTCTTAGTTATATCATGAATGGAGGAAAAGTTAATGAACATCTAATCTCAAATTAATCCATTTTTATGTATTATAAACCTTATTCACGAGTTATATTTTGTTGTGATCTTTCCTTTAAAACAATCTCAACTATTATCAAGCTGTATTCATGATGTATATCCATCAACCCCTCCATCTTCACATTATATCTCACAACAGACTCAGTACACCATACATTTTTTGGACAGCTATAATATATACATTTTTAAAAACATTAACTAAAACTTAAAAACAAAGTTTCCAAAAGTTTTGAAAAAAATTATTCACAACTGATTCAGTTCAATTTTCGTAACTATAAAGATATAAAAAATAAGGTTAAGTACAGATGAGAATTGAATATTTTTTTTGCTTTAAATAGTCACTTCTCAGAAGTATAGAGAAACATCACAGGCGTGGATATGACTCATCAAGCTAGTCAATTGCTGTTTGCTAAACACAATATTTTATAGTTAAGAATTTCTAGAAACTCAACTCTCAAGCAATGATTCAGCTTAATGTCAAGATAACACTAGATTCTTTCAGCTTATTACAATATAAACAAGAGTGATTTTTCTCTACTAAGTTAGCAGTCTATTGTAAGCTTGAGTAGTCAGTGTCTAACTGATAATAGTGCAATTTATTTAATTAATTTCCACATTAGTTTCTAGCTTTTACCTTTAACAAACTTTTGTTAATTTTAGATTACTAACTTGATGCAGAAAAGAAGTTAAAAGATGGGTGCCAGAGGTATAACTTACAATTCCAGACTTGAATCCCAAGTTCTCATTGATAAAGGCAAAAGCCAGAAATCAATATGGAAATGAGTTTAATAAATTCCACTACTATCAGATAAGCATTGACTTCTCAAGACAACACTAGAGTGGTAGAAGGAACTGCCTTTATTAATCATTCAGCTTCCAAAGTTTTTAAATTAATTTATAGAAATAATGCTTAGAGAAAAATTGAATATAATTTTGTTCAGACATGAGCTGTTTTGGGTTGATATTATATGGTATTAAGTCTTAGTTAAAAATAATATTAAAAAAAAAATGTACACATTCATGGAAAACAATTCTTTATTTTACTTTTATTTATTACAATGAGTATTTTGTGTGAATTGGATATATATATATTATACTACAAAATTGTTAAATATTGTTTGCAATTTACATATACATTTTTACAGATAATTTTCTTTTTTGTAAATAAAAGCAGATAAATTGCCATCTGATAGAAAACAGAAATGTTTAATGATATATATCTATATATTTTTTCTTTTTTTACCACTTTATGAAAAATCAAAATGTCATTTTAAATAAATTTTTATTAAACAGCTTCACAGATACACATATTATGTCTATATATATATATATATGCACATAATGTGGTGCGTGTGTGTATATATATATGCATGTACAAATATGAAAACACCCATTCCAGTAATGTTTATCAATTTAATTGATCAATATATTAATATTTGGATTTTTAGATGTGAGAGTGTGCGGGTGTGTAAACATATGAACAAAAAAAATGCACATATACAACCAAACCTTTTTATATAAAAGGTAAATACACTTTTTTTTTTATAAATATATAAAACAAAAAGTTAACAAAAATCAAATGAGGATTTGAAAGTCCTAATTTTTGTCTACCCAACTAAAAAATTATATTACCAGAAATAAGATATAAAATAATTTTGTCTTCAACTTTACAACTACATTATTAGATGATGTTAAGATGAAAATAATATTTATTACTGATTATAAAATTTGCAGGTAACATTGGAAAAAAAAAACCCTGTTATAAATCATTATGTATAGCGCAAATTAACATTTAAAAAGATTTTTATTACAACTATATTTGCTATTGGAATATTTGTATAAGAAGTTTTTAATGATTATTTTAAGATATTTTTTCTGTACAGTAAGTTTGGATTTGATTATAAGTACAGATCATTATTAGTAAAAATCAAATAAGCTAGCAAAGTAAGCCTACAACTGGGATCAGAATTATTCATTTATTTTATCAGAAATATTGAATCATGGTTCTTTGGATGTGTGTGTACATATTATTTACATACACACACTCAAGTGCACGCATATAAGCTCTGTGAGTGATATTTTATATATAAAAGATATCCACAATGATATTTCAAATTTAACAAATCCACATATTAAGTCCCATGGAATTTACCATGGAATACGCTTACATCTTGTGGATTTGCAATCCAAAATATTATTAATTTTTTGTTGTTCTTGTTATTGAAAGTTGATTACTTTATTTACCTTTTTTGATAGATGTAGAGGGCTTTCTTATTTTTGGTTAATAATTTCTAACTATTAAATACAATAAAAATAAAATAATGATAAAACAATAGAAAATGTCATACATAACATGGCTGAGAGGACAAAATCAACTATTTAAAATTTCAAAACAATTTAACCCTAACCATTTAGTGAAACTATCCTAGAACAATAACAACAACAACAAAAATTGCTAACTGAATTGTGAAGCATTTTAACATTTGACTACAAAATTAATTAAGATAGCATAATAACAAGTTAAACCAACAATCCGTTTTTGTAGTACAGGACTTGTTAAATAAATTTATAAAAGTACAAAATAGCTAGGAAATAATTCCATTGCTCCCTCTATTTGATGGTTGAACTTATTATATCTATCAAGCTTGATAAAATCTTTCATTTATAACTAATAATAATAAAGGAGATACCTGTCTAGTCTATTGAACATGATCAACTATTTATTTTACTGTAATACTATAATATGCATAAAAAAATTAGTGACAATGTGCTATAGCTAAATTATTGCAATGGTTTTTATAACACCGAGATTTTTAAAAAAAACAACAAAATAATGGAATTTAAATTGAACAAGAGATGTTCTCAATTTTACAGCAACAAAACTTAATTGGCACTGATCTCTAGACATATCTTTATCAGATAAAACTGCAAATTTCTATGACCATTTCTGAATTTGAACATCCTGCTAATTTCTAACAAATCTATGAAGCAAACCAGTAACTCCCTATTCTGGAGTGCATGTACTTCCAGAGGTTTGTATTAGGACATTTAGAAATATTAAAAAAATGAAATGAGTGAAAAAACACATATACATTAATTAATTAATGTAATGTAATTATTTATTTTTACACATATATACTCGAAATTATTGCATCTTTTAAATTTTGTATACAAATATATAAGGATTGTTAGTTAATATTATAATTCCATTACTTTTTAATCCCATTATCAGACTATTTATTCATAATAACAAAATATAAATGTGATAAAAACAGCAACTATGTTAATTACAAATATTTTGTCAATATAAAAATTATAGTTTACAGAAATAGGCTATCAAGAAATATGATATTAGAAAAAATTAAATTTACTGTTGTAGATATTCAATCTTATCTTCTGGTACCTGAAGCAGAAACAACTACATTAAAAACTACACTTACTCTAATTAGTAGTTCAAACATTAATTTTAAAGTTTAGCAATCTTGTTTTTTTTTTGTTAAGTCTTTCTATATACAACCTATATATACAATAAATTATTAGCAAATCCTTTATATATATAAATTGTTTTTTTTCTTTCATGTATCAAAGCATCGGCCGGGAAGCGAACCCCCAAACCCGTGAAAACTACTTGTAAGGCAACTGTGCTGACCACTTGGCCACCAACGCTTGACTAAATTAATTTTATTGTAGTTAAAAAAAAAAATTTCAACTAAAATATCAGCTACAAAGGCAGAGTGCTTTTAGTAAATAATAACAATACTATATATATGCATGTGTGTATATATATAAAATTTAAGATCACAATTGAAAAAATATCTTTTAAAGGTTGCTAAAAAAATAATTATGATCAACAAATTGCGATATAAAAATTATTATTCCTTTTATAAATTAAAATTACAATCAAATCATAAATAATTTCAAATTTCATAAAGCAAAAATATTTTCCTTGCTAAAATTAAATTTTTGAATTACCAATTATCATTGTCAAGTTGCATTAAAATTCTCTTCTATTTATCTTCTAAAAATTAATATAGCTATCATCATAATGTATTTTCCATATTCACTTGTCTAAAACAATAAAATAAGCAGTTAAAAAATATTTTTATTTAATGTGCACTTTTTAAAGTTAAATCATAAAATGCTAGTAAAATAGAAGCTAATTAACTACATTTCTATTTAATGCTTGTGATATTGACTATTAATCATTATTTTATATACAATATACATATATACACACATACAACTGATATTTGTTAAAACAATTAAGGATACATTTTAATTTAAAACAATTTCATTCTTTTTTTTTTTTAAATATAGTTTTAATGATAATTAAAACATCGAACATTTGATGCAATAAATATTTTATTTTAAAATAATGATATATATATATATCATGATTTTTAAAATTTCTAAGATATAAGCATTATTAGCAGGCTCAAATTTAATTACAATAAATCAATGTTTATTCTAACTGTCAATAATATTTAATGTGTTCCCAATTTTTAAAATATAATACTTCTTATATCACTGCATTTAAAAGAGCACTTTTTTTAATAGAACTAAACTATACATTACATTATATATTTTTAATTTCTTGAATTATCCCTGTTTGCCTTATAATTATAAGTTTTTAAAATGTTATTTATTGTTAATAGGATAGTCTTAACTTCTATTAATCAATTAATCAAGTTTCAATTAATAGTTCCTTAATTATGAGAAAAGAAAAATTATGTCATGAATTGATCCTACCTCTTCATTTTGAACATTTACAATAAATTCAAATTATGCAACATTCATAAGACCAAAATAAAGAAATTGTTAAAAAAATATATTTGGAGATGCTTTATTTATGAGTGTAATTTGACTGTGTTACATTTCATTTATATAAGCTCAAGTATTTATTAATAGAACATAAAAATTACTATTATAGTCTCATGATCTTTTGTGATAAACATTAAAAAATTAAATTTTTAAAAAAGGTAACCAATTATGACAAACAAATATCAGTTTTAAAAATATATTTTTTAATAATTACTCTACAAAAAAGTTTAAAAAAATAAAAAATAAATAAAACAAGATATCAATCATAAGACTCTTCTAGTTTATAGTGTGACATTATGCCTAACTGACTTCTTATTTTAAAGTCATTTCCTCTTCAGAAAATCAAATTAGGAATGTTAGTTTTTATATAGTTTTGGTCCCGGTCCCCCAACTTTCATGATTTCTGTTTATGTATTTCCCTACCATATCATTTGCATTTTAAATATCAATGTATATTATTAATAACTCAGTCTTATTTGATGAGATATAAAATGGCTTTTCCTTACACAGTCAGAAGTTTTTGTGAATATATTATAAGCCTAGAGATCATGTTAGGCAAATTAAACATTCCTTCCATCCAAAGTCTATTTATACCAATGCTAATTTGCATTAGATAGCAAATGCACTATTTCCCTACTCTGGAACCAACTCCATGCAATGCTTGCATAAAGTTGCTTCTATAAACCATGAAATCTATTATTTTGGGTGGGGGGTAAAAAAAATTAAATTTTTGTAAAACTACAATTTTAAAAAAACATCAAATCTTTATTTCTATCAGTTATATAAATATAAAGTATGTCATCATCAAAAAACTTTATATAAATTTGCATAAAAATACATGTGAGATTTACTGCTAAAATATTTATTTATTTTTTTTAACAGTAAGTTAAAATAAAAATAATAACAATCTAGGCAAATAAATATTACAACCAAGCAATAAAAAAAAAAACTATTCATCATTAAAAGTAGCTGTCACCTTTCATTAAATGAATTTTCAAAATATTAGGACTGTATAAAATAATTCACAACAAAATTTTGATTTAACTTAGAATTCAACTCTAATATGGACATTTTAGAAAATGTCCAGAAATAATTCGTATATACATTTTAATAACATCAAGACACACTTCTGATATGTGATGTTAATTTGTTTAAATATTTAAATGGAATTAAAAATAAAATAAAAATTAGTTGTTGTTTTTTTTGATGAAGTGTTTTAAAAAAAAAAAATTAAAATATATACAATTAAAAACATAATATAAATTTGATGACAAAATATGTTATCAGATTATTAAAATTTATGCAAATTACTTTTATGAAAATGTTGGTCTTTTGTTTGTTCTTATTTAAGTGATTTAAAAACATTTGAATAAATTATATGTACAGTTAATTTTATTTATACAAGATATCAAATATCTTTTTATTTTACTCAATTACTTAAATGCATATGGTAAAAATCAGTGTGAGATTCAATAGTCATTTTGCCAATAATTGGTCCCAATCAATAGTTGCTTGGAAAACTTCCCGTTCGAGCCAAATTTCATAACGGTTTTTGAATTCTTCAGTTAATTCTACCTTACGTCCCAGCACACTGACAATATTGTTGTCCACAGGGGTGAATTCCGGGTCTTGGCTGCTACCAGAGAGGTCGTAGCGACGGTTGTTGAAGCGATCAACGCACTCTCTCAGAGCACACTCCTCTGCCTGAAAGTCCCAAGGCCTGGCATCCATGTCTTAAAAATTAGAATAAATATTTTTAACATTATAATTTTAATAAATTTTCTATACACACACACACATATATATATATCTCAAAATTATATTCTTTACATAAAAATTAAAATATAAATCTAGATAAAAATACCTACTGAAAAATCATTTTTAGAAGATAGAATTAAAATATATAAATATTTGACATAATTAGAGTGATAAATAGAAATCTAGGATACTACAAATTGATGATCAGTGATTAAAAAAAAACAACAAATTATATGGAATTCTAGAATAAGGTAAAATCTTTGTTAGTATTAATCTATTTAGTCTATAAAAATATATATCACTTTGTTTCCAAAAGATAAAATTTAAAGATTCACTTCTTGAAATTTTTAAAATAAATATAACACATTGAAACCAGAAAAGGCATACATTAGTTTACATATCTTTATTCAAGCTTAGCATTTTTGATATTTCAGGTATCATAATCGTAGCTTTATGAATTAATCTTGCAAATTTTGTTTTTATATGTACTTACTTGATGTTTGTAAAATTTACACGTTATCCAAATTTATGTAAATGTTGTTAGAGAGGTCATTTTTTAGATAAAGGAATGCTGACTTTTTTATTTATAGTGCAATTGAATAATGCATTAAAACATACATTTTATTATATTACATTCATATACTTATAACAGATAATACATTTAAGTTCAGCTTTATGGTTATTAAAATATACATTTACAATTTCGAGTGTATATTGTATTAAAAATTTATTTTTAAATCTATACTGTATCTTTAGAAATAAAAATTTTTTGGTTCAAGTTTATTTCTTTTTTATAGTTGTGATATTTATGTAAATCTTAGTATATAATTTTCAAGGAAAAACAGTACTAAAAAAATTTATGAAAAATTTGTTTTCTACTTTTACTTCTTTTGATCAAATAAAAAAAAGTTGGAAAAGTTCCTCCTGCAATTGAAAAAATAGGAAAAACAATATATTCACATTAATCAAATCTTTTAATTTGTTGAATACTTTGTTTTAAAAATATAGTGAAACCCAATCCTATATGCTGCATCAATGTGCACTAGGTGAATTATATGCTATCCAAAAAAAAAAAAAAAGGAAATATAAACAAAAAATAAAAACAATAAAATTACTAAATTTAGTAAATTTTATGAATCTCTATTACAACCATGACAGCAGTCATTTTTCTTTATGTTAAGTTGGATAAAGGCAGGGGTTTTTTTTTTCTTTGCTTTTTATAGTACAATATCTTCAATTACAAAATTTAAGATAATTTGTAAAGTAATGCTTCCCTTAAGTGATAGTGAAAGACAAAATCATATGTTCAAAAAGAACCAATTATCTATTAGAGAAATAATGAAAATGAAAAGCATCTTGTCATGATTATTTGAATTAGCTAAAATTATAACTATGTTAATAGGCCTTTTTTTTTTTTTTGATTAAGGCATTTAATTTATGGATAAAAAATAGGAACCAATAAAACATTTCTGAAAATGTTGTTGTATTACAGAAGCAAGCTTAAACTGAATAAAGAGTTTAGCCCAGAATCTAAAATGGATAACTCCACACTATTTATTGCAAGTAGGGTGGTTATATAAATTCCAAAGTTGATAGAAATTTGTCTTGACAATGAGAATGCTTATTTCCACAGAATTAAAAAAAATATATTGAAGAAAAAGAATACTGTCCCTGGAAAGTGTTTAATTGCAATGAAACTGGTTATTTCAGCATATCAATGGCTTCAGAAAAACAATAATCTGACATATATATTTTATTAAATATATATATAATAAGTTAATCTTTTTTTTTAAATGAATGTGAATAACTGAACACACACAACAGTAAATGTGCTTTCTTAACTTACTATTAATAACTACATTTTTAAATTTTCTTTATATTATAATTTATACATGTAAAAAGTCTGTGCTATATATGTGTATGCATTGTATACTTATAGGCCAGTACAGTAAACAATACATATTGCATTGTAAACAAAGCTTATAAACAAAATATAAGCTATTATTTGCTATAAATGAGATATGCTAGAGAGACTTGGAATAAAATAGATAAGTATTTCTATATACTTAAATAATATTCATTACTAACCCTTTCATCATCAACTATCAACTATTTCATATTAAATAATTACTTTGAATACAGTTACATAAAAATGTCACTATGAATAGCTTCCATGTAAAATAGTAAAATAATCTTGACATCATATATATTGCTTATAACACTTCTTTCATATACACTTTAATGCAACAAATTTTCTTAAAAACTTCTTTATCTTGACATCATAAAACAAGTAATTTTTCTTAAAAATAAAAATTTTCATTTCAATCATTTTACATGAGACCCATCAAATAGTTCAGACTTTTAATTTACACTTTGATTTGTAAAGCTCTAAGCAAATTTAGGATTTTTACCCAGGTAGCTGATCATAGCCAATCCAACTTATCATCTACTTAACTAAAATATTCTATATTTATACAGCGTTTATTTATAAAGCATTTAACTTGCTGAACATGCTTTCGACATTTACAGTCAGATTCATAGCTCTAGTAATGACAGCAGGATTATAAATTTATATTCTTTTCTTGTTAAACATGCAAAATGCTGTTTAAACATAGAATTACAATAAAATAAGAAGTAAAAAATTATTGAATTAACTAAAAGATGAAACAAAAGAGCAATATAGCTTAAACACCTTCATCACTTGGGAGTTATCTAGCCTACTAAGTTTTGTCTTCTCCTGAAGAAGCTTTTGCATTGCAGCAGTTTATTTAAGACTAATTTATCCATCCACTTGAATGAAAATATGCACATTATTTACTTATTTCATTATGTATATCATCATTTCAAATCATTTTTGCTTGTTAAAAATCTTGTCTCATTTACATTTTAATTCAAAATTCTCAATAGAGTAAATTGATCAATTATTTTTTCACTCATTTATAAATAAATCTGAATAATATTTTTTTTTCCATAAAACACAATTTCGCAAGATATTTATAAATTTTTTTCTTATAAATAATATTTATTTATTTATTTATACATTAATGAATAAATTCAAATAGAGATTAGCAAGCTCAGTCTTATTTTTGCTTTGATTAGTTTTTTTTTTTCCTTAGGAATGTAACCCATAGTTTTTATTTCTGTGTATTTTAGAACTATTTATTCATTTAATAATAAATCAGAATAGATTCTTTTCATTTTTACACAGCTCCATTTAGTGCATTTAGAACAATAATTTATTGATTCACATGAATAAATAAATTAGAACATAGACTATGAAGTTATCTCATAATCTAATATAATGTGTGTGGATGGTAAAAACAGCTTTAGATATTATGAAATGCTCAATTTTGTTTTACGTTTGGAAAGTTTTCACTTCAAAATCATTCACATTTTTTTGTATTAAATAATAACAAATTAAAATAAAATTGAAATCCACAAAATATTGTAAAAGTTAATAAATAATGACAATATTTGATATAATTAGCCACTCTACTATATAACAATATTTTAAATTCAAATGATTTTTTATATACTTTTATTTAATTTACTGTTTTTAATCTGTCTGGATAAAATCTAGTAACTCAATTTTTATATACTTCCCAATTTCACATCGAGTTGAAACTTTGTTATTCTTGATGACAAACTTTTTTTTTTAGAATTTGCAAACAATTTTAACAAAAAAAAAATAATGAAAATTTTACAATTTTAATTTATACATAATGTAGATGATAACATTATTTCTTGTAAATTAAAACTAGATAATTCATTAAAAAGTGGATCACCTGATTTTTTTTTAATTTTTTTTTATAAGCTTTTATTTAACATACTCTGATATTTAGTCTTTCTATCTAGATAAAATTTAATTTAAAATCATTTTGATAATTCAGTGTTATATATATATCAAACTAAAAAGCAGAACAAAAAGCTTTTATTCATATAAATGCACTAAAAAATAAACAAATTTCCTTCGGTTTTAACAAATAAAAGTGATGAATACTTTATATAAATAAAAATTAAATATATTTTTTCTTACACATAATACTAAACCAATGAAGAACATTAAGTTTAAAATGTTAAGTTATAATAATTCTTGCTTGATAAGAATTCTATAAATAATGAACACCCCCTATTTTTATTTGTGAAAGAAGAAAAAAATCCTTTTTAATGCATTTATGCGAATAAAAGTATTTCTTTAATTTTTTTTAGATTTCTATAGCATTTAAGCTGCATTTAAACTTATATTTGCATAAGAAAAGATTTTCATGTCAGAAAATTTTCTACAAAGTTCACTTCATCCCACAAATTAATTATTCCTAGTAAAGCATCTTCAGCAATATTATTTTTGGCTCTTTTATCTCAGTTAAGAAAAATTTTCTGAGTGCTGTATCACACTTTTGCTAAAAAATAAAAGCTGACAAATTTCAATTTATGATTTTTTTTATTATCAAAATACATAATTTTAAAAGTTCTTTTAATGTAGCACTGGGGAAGAGGGGGCAACAAAGCAATACTTACATTATGTATGGTACATACAATGTCATCTATTATTATAAAAAATCTCAATCTTTGTGAAATTTTTTTTATTTCTTTTTATTCAGTTTTCATAAATTCATGATTAATTTATATATATATATACATTCAATGACATCTGTAATAAAGTCCTTGTAAGATTAATATATTCAGGTTGATATGAGAAACCTTATAATCTAAAGAAGATACCTGTATTTTTTATATTGGACTATTTCCATCATCTAATATGTGTGTTGAATGTCTTTAGAAAAGTTTAATTTTTAGTTAAATATTCCAAATGCATTCAACTGTTAGTAATATCACAGCAAACAATTTTAGTATATGCACCAACTGTTAGTAATATCACAGCAAACAAATGTTAGTAATATCACAGCAAACAGGTTACTATATACACGTTTCGAGAGGTATTTTTCTCCCCTCTTCTTCAGGTGTTGCTGGCCTGACCAGTGACAGTACTAGCATGGGATTCGAACCTGGGCCCTTAGAATCTTGATAATTGCTCTTATCAAGATTCTAAGGGCCCAGGTTTGAATCCCATGCTAGTACTGTCACTGGTCAGGCCAGCAACACCCGAAGAAGAGGGGAGAAAAATACCTCTCGAAATGTTGTGTATATACTAACCTGTTTGCTGTGGTATTACTAACAGTTAGTGCATATACTAACCTGTTTGCTGTGATATTACTAACATTTGTTTGCTGTGATATTACTAACAGTTGGTGCATATACTAACCTGTTTGCTGTGATATTACTAACAGTTGAATGCATTTGGAATATTTAACTAAAAATTAAACTTTTCTAAAGACATTCAACACACATATTAGATGATGGAAATAGTCCAATATAAAAATACAGCTAGAACACCATCATCACAAACCTTCAGAAAAACATAAAGAAGATACCCTCTTGTGGCCTATTTTAAAATATTCCTTTAGCTATCTATTAATCAGCCCAAGGCTACTTTAATCTGCACAAAAATATTAATTCCTAACATTACTATAGATGATCTTTTAAATGTTGAACATTGTAATATTCTATGCTTTATTTAGAATACAAAAAAAAATATTCGGTATTCGTCAAAGAGCCCCCACATCCCACTGGATGGCGCCATTTTCGCGCTAAAACACATAAAAATGCCGTTTCCGCAGCCGACATGTTCGAACCCGCATTTTCTATAATACAACTTTTTAGTAGTGCTACAGATTGCAGGCCGCTATGTCGCGTCGCAGTACAGCATGTATGTTTTACGCAGCAAATACATTTTCCGAATTCGCACAGTTTATAAAATGGTTACGGCTTGGGGAGAGGGTGTGTTTTTTTGAATTGGATGGAAATGTTGTTTTCATTGGATTTTTTTTATTTTAAAGTATTGTGAAATGTTCAGATTTTGTAAAGTAATAATTAACAGACTTTTTACACCGTAGTGTATTGAAGTTTTAAGTAGTAAATGTTGACGACATATATGTATAAAGTGAGTTGTAATTAGGTAACGAGTCAAGTAACGTACTGTTCGTAACATTCCATGAGACAAAGAAGTTGTACGGTGTGTATATTTTTGAAATAAAAAATAGCATTAACACAAAAATATCCCGTAAGAAAAGTAGAATTGTACACGGTTTTTTTTAAATGTCATAAAAAACATATATTATAAACATTTTATATATATGTCATTGTTTAAAAAAGTTTGTTTCTTTCTTTTCTCCGACTACTGTTATACTTTGTTGAATATAGTTTACGTTTATTGTTCCCATTTATTTTATAGATGTTAGTAAAAAAAAAAATATTTACAAAAATACGATTTTGATATTTTTTATTTTAGTATTACAAACAACAGAAAAATAACCCTAAACCTAACCCTAAAACTAACCCTAAACCTAACCGTAACAACTTTTACTTTTAGTTGTCATTCTATTTGAAATAAAAAATAGCGGTAAACAACAAAAAAAAAAGCCGTAACCCCAGTAAAAAAATCTCCGATAGAAAATTGATTTTTTTAATAAAAAGCAAACTAAAAAAGACGAATCAAATTGTAATTTATTTTATTTTACATTTATTATTATCATTTAATTTGTATACGTTAATAAAAAATAATATTTAAAAAAGACGATTTTCTTTTGTTTTTATTTTCGCATTACAAAAAACACATTAAAATGATTATAATTAATGGCCCGGGAATGATCATATTTTAAAGTTTAAGCATGAAAACTGCGCCATCGAGTGGGATAGAGTAGCTATTCGACGACAACCAAAAATTCTGATCACAATGTAACTAATAAAGATATTTTCAATGAGTGAAAATATAAGACATATATAATAAAATAATAGCAAACTTTGATCTCATAAGAACTCCATTTTGTTTGATTCCAATACAGCTATTATATTATGGTAATACAATAAATCAAATACTGCAACACTGCCATCAATAATTCTTCTTACTTATTTGAAAATTAACAAATTAACTTTATTTGGAGATGATTCTGACATTAATTATCCTGTTAAATATAACTAGAATTATATTCAAGATGAGACTTAAAAATTGATTTTCAGATCTTTTTAGAAAAGGAGATGCAGATTTAATAACAAAAAATACAATTATATTGAAGTTAATGTTAAATCCCTACATACAGTAATAATACAATCTAAAAAAGCAACAGCATTGACAATTTTACTTAACAAAAAAAAAAAAAAAAGCTCATAAATAATTTGTCATTTGAATGTTAAAAGAATTTATCAATATAAATGGTGAACGAAACAAAAGTAATGGAAATCTTTAGGCACAATAAAAAGAATTTAGAAAATATAAAAATTTCTTGAGAGCTTCTAGGCCTATAATAAACTTAAAAAAAAGTCTTAAATATAAAGTTGTGGATAGAGGCAATACTAAATGATAGAGGCTGACGATGAATCATAAAAAAATATGGAAAAAATGTTCTTAAGGATCACTTAAGTATAATGTAGATTATCATATAAACAAAACACCTAACATAAGCTTCATGAAAGTATAGTGTCATCAATTTCTTGATGGAAGATTAACTCCATCCTCCACAGCAAACTCTCAACTATTTTAACTGGGACCAAAAGATTCACTTAATCATACATCTTTCTAAAATCTACTTTAACAACTTGGATTTCTGTCTAATTGGACTATTTTAAAAATATAATGACTTAAATTTCTAGCAATGAACTAATAGAAGTCTTCCCCAGTAAAGCATAATGATATAGAACAAATTTAATAAACTCAAGAAATAATTTTACCTTTTCTAATATTCTGTGAAAAAAAAAGTTATCCTATAGCATTGGACTCAACTCTTCAATTGTAGGATATTTTCTTTGTGGTTCCTTTATCTAATTTTAAACATGACTTTATATATTAATTACACATTCCTTCAACTTCTGCTAATCTATCTATTGATGTGATGTGATGTATTTGACTTCTCCTTAAACGAAGTCAAGAATATCTCAGCAATTATGCCCAGATAAACCTGTTAGCCATTTTATTCTCCATTCCCCACTCTTAAGTCTTCCCATATTCTGCCCCATCCCATTTCCACAACATAAACTTTGTCAACTCTATGGCCTTTATATCTAAATCCCCCTTATCTCTTCGCAAACCCAACATAAAAACTAATAACTCACTTTCTATATAGTCACTTTGTTCATGTCTATCCTCCCATAACTTCATTATCTGTACCCTTTCTGCTTTCAAGCATTTACATTCAATCAACAGGTGCCTAATATTTTCTATACCTTCTTTACACAATCTGCACACTAAATTATCAATGGTTTTCCATTTACATGTATATTCTCTTGTTGCTAAAGATCCCGTTCGAGCCTTAAATAATAAACTACTTTCCTTACTATTATCATAAATTAACTCGCATCCAATATTCCATTTACTTCTATATATATTTAAACTCTTCTTACCCTCCATACTAGTTCTCCATCTCTCCAACTCCCTATTTTTTTATTAATGCTTCTATTCTTTTATCCCATTCCTTACCACTATAACACTCAACAATCCTCCTAACACAATCATCCCACTTTTTATACAAGTATACCGATATAAATTCTTTATCCAAATCTTTTGCATACTGCATTACCTTTCTCACCCATCTTGTTACCCGCCCTTTACTCATAACCCAATTGAACACTATTTTTGCTATTCTTTTACTATCCATAAACTGCAACCTACCAAACATTTTCATTTTACTTTTTGCATCTCTCATATAAAAACTTGACCATCCCATTTCTCCTTGAATTGCCTCCTTTGCTGTCCACATCTCTGCATCTAATGCATGTCTTCCTACTTCCCTTTGTACTTTCTCTAAATAATCCAAAACCCTTTTACTAACACATAATGCATCATTACCATATGTTAACCCTGCTACTGCAACTCCCTTCCATACTATTCTAACTACATCATATTTATTATATGAAAATACTGTTAGTTTCTTTACCAAACCCACCTCGCGGTTGGAACAAGTATTGCTGCTTTTGGGCCCCTACTGTGGATATTTCTGCGAGTTTATGCAGAAATGATGTCTCTAGCAGTGGCAGTACACTATTTCCACCAGTACCAGACTTCAATTTTAATAGTGTAAAAATATTGCAAATTGAAAAAAATAACAATAAAAGAAAAATAAAGGAGGCTATGCTAATATACAAATATAAACATGACTTAATTAACAGGCAAGCAGCAAACGTTAAGATCACGGAATTGTGGGAAAGTTAGCATTTCAAAGCTTTAGTTGACACAGATTACTGGAATAATCGAAAGCGCTCCTAAGTGGATAAAATTTTTTAATTATTTAGTTACTGTATTTACAAATATTCAGTTATATAATTACGTATATTGCTTTAAAAATACAGACATCGAATCATAATATTATTACATATATATATATATTAAAAGTTCGAAAAAGGGGGTGTGAGAAAATAATCCTGTTATGAATATCCATGTTTTAATAATTGAAATTTGTTTATATTTAATAAAAGTCAGTTACATAAATAAAATTTAACTTACACAGTAGAATTTATAGTTTTTGAATTTTTAGTAGTGTATTAAACTATTTTTCCCCCCCACTTTTATATTCATATAAGATTATTATCTCAAACTATGGTGTGAGACTACTATTGCACTATTCAAACAATATTCAAATACATATATTCATATTATTATAAATTATAGTTATCTACAATAAAGACTTACTTAAAATTACATTTTGTGTACCTCCCCAGCAAAACCATTAAAAAAATAATGTTAATCAATAGCAAATATAAAATTAACTTCCTTAAATAATATTGCACACACCTGTTATAATGCAATAATGCCTAGTAGACAATAGTGTGATTTCAATAATGTTCACATTATTTCTTGAATTTCAATTCATTGCTTTATAATAATAAATAATTTTTATGATTTATAAAAATTCAAACACTCATGTTTTATTCAGTAGCCTCAGCTCAGTAATATGTTATTCTATTTCAAATTATTTAGAATTCAAAAATGTTTTAGTACATTTCTTAATATTAATATATTTAATATATAAATTGAATATAAGAAAGATTAAAAAAAAAAAAAGGATAACACCATAATAATTGAAATGCAAATACCAGAGACAACTAACATTTTTTGTATTAGAAACCTATTAATATTTCACTAAACACAGATATAAAAAAATCGACATAAAAAATATTTTATTTATTTTTGTAAATGATCTTTTTTTTAATATTATCCAAACATATTTTAATTTGTCTGCTTTTAATCACAGAGATGTTGCATGTTAAAAAGGTTCTCAAGTGAAATAAGTCAGTTATGAATTATATTAACAAACTCATGGTAATAACATAAATAAATGCAAGCCCTAGGTTAAAATAAATAAAAGTGATATTGAAGTAAGACTATGCTATAAATATAAGTGAATAAAAAAAGCAAAAATTTTGGTTAAAAAATCATCACAAATAGTAACAAAAGACTAATCAAGATTTGTTCAATTTAACACATGGCCAGAAATAAAAAATGACAATATGGAAAATGAAGTTGTTATATATTTAAAAAATGAAAAAAAAAATCTTTATAAATTATAATATTTAAATGTTTTGTATAAAATTATTAATTTAAAATTTTTAAGATACATTTTTTTCTTTATATTTATCTATTTTATCTAAGCATTCTTAAAAAAAAAAGTTTAATGGATTAACAAAGAATTATGGGGAGCTAACTAACTAGCCATCCAATAATAGTCATTAAATAGGTAGCTAAAAATAGCTAAAAATTTAAAATTTTTAAATTATTAGTACAGGTCTGAAGAAGTTTCATTGTACTGATTGTAAAGAATAAAAAAATATAATAATGAGATGTGGCCTTCAGTACTATGGAAAAGAAATCATTTTTATGGGTTCTATGCCCATGGTTATGGTTTTTCTTTTTTTTTTTTTTAATGAAGTGGACATAATTTAAAAAAATACATCATATCCATTTAAATATTAATAAAAAATTAGTTATATATTAAAAAATATATTATATCTGTTATATAAACAAAGATAGCAACAAAAATATTTATACCATATATATATTATGATACTGTTTTATAAATGCATGTAAATGCAATATAAGAAATAATCTCTAGTTATAATTCAAATAATACTGATAAAAAATTTATATCTAATAAGCACTTCAAAAATTACTTATAACTTAAAAATTTGATGAAATAAAATAAATAGGAATGATTATAAGAATATAAAGAATATCATAAATAAAAATATTACACATAAAATATAGCATTATTAAACATAATCTTTGATTAAATAAAATTAATATCATTCTTTCATCATTATTATATATGATCATATACAAATCATATAAGAAATGTTAATTACTTTTGATAATCAAATATTATAGTTATCTTTTATCACCAAGTATAGTTGCAATATGTAAATTATATTGACTCCTACATTTGTTACATATAATCAATTGCTATATATAAATAAAGATACACTTAAAAAAAAGAAGATGCAAAATATATCAAGTAATGAGGGGAAAATTGATTAATTTATCAATATTTATAAATAGTAAAATTTTAATGCAAGTTCATAGTATTTATTTAAAGTTTAAATAGTTTGTTTATTCTAATTTGTGGGTTAACTTTCAATAATCAATAAATAGGACCCAAGCAAAGCTATCTCATGCTGCCTTGCACGATATGATTTTGATTTATCAAAGACTAAGACTTATTTCCAATATAAATAAAATTCTTTCTGATGTAAGCATTATTTTTCATTTCTTATCTCATTTTTTTTCTTATTTTAGCTCTTTTTTTTCAATCCAATTTTTAGATATTTAGGTAGATGAAAAAATCAGGCAATTATCAAGTGCTTTCTATCTTTACATAAATGGTGACAATGAGATTGTATGATGCAACTGCATTCTTATTTTTAATAGCATATACAGAAATTCTAACTCTAATGTTTTCTTTTCTTTTTATATGTATTTATATACTAAGCAAAATGCCTTGGTATTAAGAAACAATAATTAAGAAACATTTAGAAGCCCGAGAGTTCTTAATTGTGATTTTTAATGAGGTAACACAATCAATAATGAACTGCTTAGAATTAGGTTTGACACAATAGTTTCATTCATCAAACAACTGTACGTTTGGACAGCCCATTCAGAACGAAAGATTTTTTTTTAAAAAAAAGATCTAATAATGATCCATCTGAAAAACTCTGGTTATATTCAGTGCATTGCTGACTTATGCAATAGAAAATGGAATTCAATCAGTACTTGTCAAAATAATAATAGCAAAGAAAGCATTTTCTCTAATTATCAAGGTGAAGAGACTGCAATTCCTTCTAGGATGGCCACTTTCTACATAATTATTCTATCAAACAAACCAATTAATATTTTACTTACATAACAAATTGACACCAACTGAATTTGATGTTATTCTAATAGCTGACAAATTGGATATATCTTTAGCAAAAAAATGTTTAAGAGAATAACAGAGGAATAACAAATTATCAGCAGCACTATATGCCCTACAACTGGCAAGACACTAGCTGAATTCTTCTTATCCAAAATCACTTTGCCATAATGAAGATATCAATCAACCTAAAAAAACTAAGAATTGAGGTTTATTATAGAATACAAATTCAACAATGATATATATATTTTTCTAAACCAACATTTTCTTGCACTTCTTGTTAAGATTATTTATTTAATCTAAACAACATTTGGAGAAATCAGCTGTGAATTTTCAGACTATTTTTTTCCATGAGATATAAGACAAGTAATAAAATTCTTAAGTAGAACAGCATCCTCAATGACAGATAAAACTATTTCATTAGTTTAATGGCTATCTGCTTTTATTAGGCCAATTAATTCTGAAGTAGAGGAGAAATAAACAATTATGAAATTTTTAGATAGGTATTAAATGATAAGTCTATATTAATCCATTGTAACTTGAACTACATTATATAATACATTTATGTAATTACATAGGAGATAAATTAGCTTATGAATTTATTTATGATCAGCAAGGTTTTTATGTGTATTGAATAAATTACAGCCATTAAAATTTAGGATAGATTATAAAATTTACTATGCTATACTTGTTGTTCTGCATTTAACTTTGTAAGTTTTATTTATATTATATATAAATTGGCATTGAATATATTCAGCCATTACTCAGATAAGATATTACTGATTCTAAAAGTCCATGCATAAAATTATAATATTTAATATAAATTGATTTTCTTTGCATTAACACTAGTAGAACTGCATTTCCACACTTTAGCTACACAAACAACATTGTTTATTCAATATATGATTGTAAACTATCATATTAATAGATGCTAATTATTAATACTAAATCCCATTTATATTTTTTCATTATACTAGGCATTTATTTACCATAGGAAACTTATTAGGAGTAAGTACAGCAGCCAAAGTGCTAGAATTGGTTATAAAAAAATATTGTTGATAAAAAATAATGATTTTGATTTTCAGATATAACATTCACACAGAATTTCTAATCTATACAAAGTAATATGGTACTATAATCAAGTCATGAAAAATGTTTTAATATTTGTTTGCTATTTTTTCCCCACTCCCCACTTGTTTATTTTATAATAAAAAGGGGGCATGACATCAAAGAAGAAAAAATATAGCACGTGGGAAATTAAACATTTCATTTAATCTACATTCATTGTTCTAAAGATAAAATAAATAAAAATGGAAAAAAAACAACTAATTTTATTATAAAGAAATGCTAGAAGTTGCTTTACAAAAGATGACCTAAAAAAAACCAGTTCCATTGAAAAAAAAAAAAAAAACTTAACAAAATGTTTGATTTCTATTTTTTTTCATTTTAAGTAAAATAATTATAAATAAGGAAGTGAAATTACTTTACAGAGTTAAAATATATGCAATAAACAAGAAATATATATGATAGTTTCATTTGATTCTTAAATGAAACAAAAATAAAATAAACGAACTACAAATACATCTCTAAATAGTTTTAAAAAAATCATAGTATGCATAGAAGTAATATGTCATCATAAGCTAACCATTAATTTTATTGACATATAAATGAAGTGAGTTACATCCAATAAAACCTATCATAAATCAAGGTATTAATTCATTCCATATATTACATTTAACTGAATAAATAATTTACATAAAGACAAATCTTTAAGTTCCGTAATTATGCCCTTTTTGAATAAAATGTGATAACCAGTGAAGACTATATTTAACAATTCCTAGTACTAAATAACATTCTTAAATTCAAGCCCTAGTTCTTCCTTAACCGTATCAATTTATACTCTCCATTTCTCCATTACAAACTTTTGTTCTAATGTTAATTGCGGAATAATAGTTATAAATCCTATAACACAATTATGTATTTGATTGTGTAACGATTTTTGTTACTTAAAAAATTTCACCAACTATAATTTTGATTGTCCATTTAATCTTTAATATTTGTGTGAAACCTCTTTTTTTTTATTTGCTTAAATTTGATATTTAATTGCTTTTACTAGAATCTCAATAATTTAAAATGAATCATTATATCATTATTATTTAGCAAACTGTTGAATCCAAATTATCACCTTATGCACTCCTGATTATTCTTCACCTTCAAACATTCACCTAAGCTCATTTTATTTTTATTTCTCTTTCTCATACTTTCTTACAATCTCTTTTAAAATACCTTTCATAACTTCTCTATCATTAAATACATATCCTAATCTAAATGCTTTTTCATTTTATAATTTCTTCAATAAACATTTCATATACATATATTTAAAAATTGAACTAAGAATATATTATAATTGAAAAAATTTAAAAAAAAACTAATTAAATAAAAGATCAATTAGCAACAAAAGTACTTAAATGCATTGGCTATTACTTCTTATTGAAGTTAATTGATTCATTTGAAAAACCATATTAAACTAACCATTTATTATTATGCATTTTAAAACAGCAGATATTCAAAATAAAAAATTGACAAACATGTGACTACACATGATTTACACATATCAATATACATTAACAGTAAAATGCTATTTGATATTACTATGAAATAACTTCTTTACAGCATGCAATCAGTAAATTTCCAATACAATAATTCCAAATTCTTATTTAACTACATAATTTGTATCTTCGCTGCAATGATCTTTATATTAAGTTTGAATATTATAGATTCAATATGGTTCTTCTAGGTATCTAAATTATTTCTTCTACTTCATTTCAAAAATCTTAATGGCAACAGATAAACAAATATAAATCATTAACGATTTAAAAAAAACTAGAAGTCTAATCAAGAAATTAAAAGGTTAATATATTTGTTTTAATGCACATGGAATGAGCTAATGTCAATTTTAAAGACATAGAAATTGCACTTTTAACTCTTAATCTTATCTTAATTAATAACTTAGACATTACAAAAATCATTCTTAATAATCATGGATTAATCTGGAGATTTCTGACTCATCATAAAAATATCATACTATATACAACTTATCACACTGCAGATCACTGGAAATATTTTATCTGTATATGCATGCATATAAAAGTCTTTGTCTGATGACAGATTGTCATAAGAAAGCAACAGAGTATTAAGATTAAATGAAAACACTAGATTATCATTGATAACATTCATTTAACATAGTTTATTCTTGCATCTTGATTTTTACATTCACACACACAATAAATTATAAACACGACTATATAAAATATCTATTTTTCAATTAGATATCTAAAATAATACTTTTAATACTGACCATTTCCATATGCCCAGTCATCATTTAATCGGTGCCGGACTTTCTGATAAATGGCTGACATAGTCTTCATATTACTTTTGCGCCATTGCCGGCCAAGGTATTTAGTCTGCATTTTAAGCAGTTTCAATACATATAACTGCATCATGGCTTGCTTCACCTTCAACGCCCGTTTTAAAATCGGAGCTGACTTAAACACTACCAACATCTACAAGAAATAAAATACATAGAGCTGAACCATTAATAATCATAAATACACAAGAAAATGTGATTAGCAATCAAAGTTGATTTATAAATAGTTTAAGCTCTACAAGTAGTTTCTCCTAATCATAAGATGCATTATATCAACTATAAAATCAACTGAAATTTACACATGCATTTATCAACAAAAATTCCAAATTATTAGTTTTAATAAGTACTGCTTGACAATCTGATTTTGAAAAATGTATGTGAATTATTTCAATGGCAAAAAATATTAATCATTTATATATTCATCCACACATGTATATTACTAACCGTGTAATGACAATTTTTTTAAATCAGACTTTAGATCATACATTACTTACCAAATATTTTAAAATTTGATATCCTTGTCTTCAAAATTTCATAAAAAGAAAAAATATGTTTTTAGAATTCTAGTGGAGAATTACTTGATATTTATAGCATATTCCCAAAAGTTCAGTATCATAGCATTACATATATACATTTTTACAAACCAAAATGTAAATGATGGAGAAAATAAAAAAAATTAAATATTACTATTCACACGAAACAAATTAAAAGGTTTCTTTAAAATTTAAGATTGTATTCAGAACACAAGTTATGTTTTTGTTACATACTTAAAAAAACAAGACAATTTATATACTATAAAAAAAAATGCAAATAATTCCCAAGGGATATCGATAACCAATAAAAATACAACAACTGCTATATTTGTTTATTTTAGCAGGAACTCTCAAAATTCTTTATCAATTATTTGCTGAAATAGAAGTATCAATAAATTGCATTTATCACACTTTTAAAGTTTACTAATGGCAAACATATAAAATTTGGCTCCTATAGAAATTAAATATAAAATTAATAACTTTAAACATTTGTTTCAGTGCAGTGTTGGGCATATAATACAACTAATCATGATATCATTAACAATTTGATTGTTGACAGGACAAAACATCTATATCTGTGTAATGAGAATATACAAGTTTTGCAAATAAAGGCTTTTACTTTATATATATATATAGAACAACAATATAATCCAAAACCACTATATATAATAAATAAATAAATCACAATAATTTTTAAAATATTAAATAATAAATAAATTGTAAAAGTATGTTTTCAATTACAAAATTGTATTCTTCCTCAAATGCCTACAATCTAATTGTATGCAGTAGAAAAAGAATTGCATTTCAGTAATTGAAAGCATACTTGTAAAATTTATTTATTATTTAATGTTTTACAAGTTAAACAGTACTGTGGTTTGTATAATAAATTTTCCCATGCTTGTATGTAATATCCAATATATAACGTGAACATTAATACTAGATACTAGATGTTGAATATTATATTTTTATATATATTTCTATATATACAAGTTATAATTTTCATTTTAATTATTCATAATTACTCCTCTTTAATCTATTAGAACAGTAGTATTTGACCCATCAATCATGATTGATAGGTCAATCTCTTGTTCATTCTTTCTTATTTACAAATTTAATTAAAATTGAAAACCTAATATTTTATTGATAATTAATTTGTATTATTTTTTAATTCTCTTTAAGTGTATTGCTATTGCTTATTTATTTTGCATTAAAAGTGTCAAATCATTAGTTTTCTTATAAGTCCAGGTAAATGAATAAATTTGGATCAGTGGAAGTCAACTAGCAAGCCGAGTGAATATGAGTATAAGCAAAGCGTATCATATGCATTTCATTTATAACTGTATTTACTCGTAACTAAATCATAAACTTCCCACTATCCAGTTAGAATTTCAGTTGTTCTAAATATATTATTAGATTTATCATTATTATGTTTTCTAATTGGTAAGTTATAAACATTGTTTATTTTAATAAAATATTTAAAAGTTTTTGTTTCTTTTTTAACTTGAGGATAATCAAGAGTGTATCAAAGAAATCAAAGATGTATCATTTTCACAAGCAATGAAAAATGCATTATTTCTTTACAATGGTAAATAGAAAGTGCTGTCACCTGTAGCAATTCCAAAAACATGTGATATTGAGAAACGTTTTTAATGGCTTTATCTTTGAAAGTGTCATTTATTAGCAAAAACAAAAAAGCATTTTACTGATGGAGAGTTAATATAAGAATTGTTTCTTGTAACAGCAGAATCTTTATTTTCTGATTTTAAAAATAAAATCATTTCAAATATTAAAGGTTTACAACTATCCAGAATAATGATTATGAGAAGAATAGAAATTTTATGCAGAGCTGAATATTTCAGTTAATATCAAATATTCACCAATGAGCTGCGTTTTCATTATAATTTGATGAATCAAACAACTTCACTGATACTGCTCAGTTAATAATATTTATTCACATGGTATTTCAAGATTATTTAAGTAAAGATTAGGGGAGAAGACATTTTTTTGGCATTTGAAAAATTTGTGAAACAACACAAACTTCTTTTTAAATTTGGGTCTATTATTAGTGATGGTACTTCTGCAATGATAGGTAATAAATCCGGTTTCATTTTATTATGTAAAAACAATGACAAATATCCAGATTTTTTTTTAATGTATCACTATATTATCCACCAATAAGTATTGTACAGTAAAAGATTAAGCACAAAAAATGTTTTGGATATTATATTTAAAATTTTAAATTCTGTTCAAGGAAAGGCCCTGCTACAACAGTTATTTAAATTGCAGATAGATGATATGGAACTTCTGTTGTACAATAATATTTGCTGGCTCAGCAGAAATATATTTTTAGAAAGAAGTATTGCATTAATTAATGATATAAAAATTTTCTCGATGAAAAAGGAGATATTTATCCACAATCAAGTGATAAAAGATTGTTATTATACTTATCATTTTTTAGAAAATTTCTGTACAAAATTAAACAATTTAAAATTAGAGTTACAACATAGAGATAAAAATTTAATTGACATGTTATGTTCAATAAAAACTAACCAACAATACTTAACTTTTATTAAAGAAAAATATAAACGATTGTGAATTTAGACAGCTCCCATATTTATTAAAATTTTTTGAACAAAATCAAAAAATGCTTCACTGTGATTTTAAAAAAATTATTTATGAAATAGAATTAGTGGAGGAAGAAATAATCTTAGTAAAACTGAAATGATTGTACCTTTTATCAATAATCCATTTCAAGAAAACTTGAATATCACAGAAATTTCAAATAAAATTAATTAGTGGGTTGTTTGACATAAACCAAACCAAGTAGAACTTGAGATAATAAACATTTAGAATAGTTTACATTTAAAACCAATAAACAATATAGTCATTTGAAAGTATACACATAAAAAATTTCCAATATTAATCTAATATTGCATGAAAAATTGTGTTTTGGATCAACATACTTGTCAGAATCACTTTTTCAAATATGAATGTCATAAAAAAAATCAATTAAGAAACCAAATTACAAATGATCATTTGGATGATTATCTGTGATTGGTCACTTCTTCATATCAATCTGACTATGAAATATTGAAGTATTTAAAAATTCTTTCCACTTCTTATTGGCATTGATTAATTATACATATGTAATATATTATATACTCCTTAATAAACAATTTACAATGTAATTTCAATTGCCCTGCAGTCATCATCAGAGCTACAATATTTAAACAAATACAATTAATACCTAATCCTACACACATATATATGTCAATACATACATATACAAAAATATACACACATATATAAAAAACCATAAATGACATTTTAAACTATGGATTTTTAATATTTTAAAAAATACTAATATTCTTTTATTCTATATTTATAATCAAGTAATTTCCTTTACATAAAAAATTTACTCAAAAAATTAAACATTTATTCTTTATATTTTATATCCCCATTATTTCAAAATTGTTCAGTAATCCTATTTTAATTATTCTATATACACCTGGGTCTCGTTTTACACGACAGATAGGTTCCTCAGAAAACACGCGCAAATGAAATCGCGCAAAAATAGACGTAACTTACATTGAAAAAGAGGGGATGCGGTCTGTGATTTTTCAAAATCCGCCAAAAAAAAAAAATAAGGAAATAAAATATAAATAATAAAAAATTTCAAATTTGAAAAAAATTGATACAAGACAAACTTTTTTAAACTATAATATTTAATTTTATTCAAAATAATATATTTTTATGCATAATTTACAGTACAGTAATTTACATTTTTTTATACACATTTTAAATATTATTGCTATTTGGCCAAAAACACGTTCGTTTGCAAACTAGTAAAAAATCAGATTCTCATGTGATGTGATGTGATGTATTTGGCTTCTCCTTAAACGAAGTCAAGAATATCTCAGCAATTATTCTCACAAGAGAAAATACAACTAGCACCAAGTTCACTCTCATGTTGTGTTAATGGTTTTCTGTTGACGACGACTATGATTTTATTAATTGTTTATGAACTTAGACTTATGATAATAAAAAGACATTTATTCACCACTGCTGGAAAAAATTTAATTAAAACTAACAACTAAAAATTAAATTCTTATTTTTGTCTTTAATTTTCAATTCCGTTTAAAAATCAAATTTCATTTTACATCACATTAATTTCAAGTCGCCCGTAAGTAATTTTTAAATTGTTAATTACAATTAAAAATCAGATTTTAATTTTTAATTGTGCCCACTGCTATTGCTGACCTTTTAAAAATAAACTTGTGGACACTAAATGATTAATAATTGATTATATTCTTTTTTAAAAAGCAAAAACAGAATGTGATTTAAAATGCAAAATTAACACGCACAATGTTTGAACAAATTTACATTATAATCTTGTAAAATTTAATGTGTGTATACATAAAATGTGGAAATCATGATTTTAATTTCATTATTGCATAAAATCTTACTATTATAAAGCACTGAAAATATTGAAATTACTAAGATGAAAGTAGAATTCCAATAATGTGCTATTACTTTCAATATAACGTAAGTGTGCAAAATTTATTATTTAAAGTAATAGCACATTATCAGAGATCGACTTCCGGTGAAACACGAATCGCGTAACTTCAAAATCGTGTTAAATAAGTCCGCGTAAAAAGAGACCCAGGTGTACTATACATGTATTTATTAACAATAATAATAATATTAACATAATATCTATATAATTCTATTTCTTTTTAATTAACCTTACCTCTTTTAAACTTTACTACAGTTACACTATTTTCCTAACTGAAATAACTTTTAAATTTTATCTCATCACCCTTATGCCCTCTATGGACACCTTTTTGAAATTATATCAGATAACTTATTTATCAATAAAAATATATATATTTCTATAAAATCAATGTTTTCAAATCCAAATCTTTATTAAGAGATGGCCTAATATTTCTAATCAATATAGCCCCTTTTCCACCTCTAGTATGATTTATCATACTGATAAATGGTACTAGGAATGGAAGAGACAGAAAGATAAAAGAAGCTATATTGATTAGAAATGTTAGGCCATCTCTTAATAAAGATTTGGGCTTGAAAACATTGATTTTATAAAAATATATATATTTTTGTTGATAAATAAACCTGGAGCTTAATTGTAAGTATAGGGAATTTGAACTCAGATTTTCAAGCACCCTCCATCTATCCACACTATCTCATACAATTGATATACATGACCGCACTCAATACACAGGTTGGAGTGGATTGAAGCCTGTCCATTAAAGTATGAAGATTTTCTATCTTAATATAAACTAAGCACTGATTATATATATGTGTGGTAGATGATAATCTGAATCAACTAATGAATGCTGGTCTAGCATGAAATACATATATTGGTGATTATTTATATTTTCTAAATGTATGTGGTCAAGTGTATCAGTTATATGAGATAGTGTGGATAGATGAAGTATACTTGAAAATCTGAGTTCAAATCCCCTATATTTTTGTTGATAAATAAGTTATATATAAGATATAATTTCAAAAAGGTGTCCATAGAGGGCGTAAGGGTGATGAGATAAAATTTAAGTTATTTCAGTTAGGAAAATGGTGTAGCTATAGTAAAGTTTAAAAGAGATAAGATTAATTAAAAATTAAAAAGAAGTAGAATTATATAGATATTATGTTAATATTATTATTATTGTTAATAAATACATTTATAGTATATAGAATAATTGAAATAGAAAAAATAAATAGGATTACTGAACAATTATGAAATAATGGGGATATAAAATATAAAAAATGTTTAATTTTTTGAGTAAATTTTTTATATAAAGAAAATTAATTGATTATAAATATAGAATAAAAGAATATTAGTATTTTTAAAATATTAAAAATCCATAGTTTAAAATGTCATTTATGGTTTTTTATATATGTGCGTATATATTTGTATATTAGTAAAAATCAGTCACATGTCACATGACCTATATAGCTTGCATTACCATGTATCAGTATATATATATATAGGTTTATGATTAAGCATTAAATATTGTAGTTCTGATGAAAAAAAATAAATCATATTTGAAATTACATTGTTATGTGTTTATTAAGAGTATATGGTATATTACTATGAAATATTGCGAGGTCTAAATAATGCCAAATTTGACATTAACTTCTTTTTTAAAATCAAGCAGAATTTTCTGTAATGTGACTTTGTAATCAATTTGTTATTTTTTCTAACTTTGGTTTTCTAAAATAGAAAAATAAATATTTTATTCAAATATATTTTGTTATATTAAAATATTTAAGTGATAAATAAATTTTTAAATACACAAATAAAGTTTTTAGTTTTTTTAAAATGAAGTGAGTGAGCGCATTTATCTGCATAGTTATGTGTAATCAGATATCAGAGTGGGAGAATATGATCTATATAAGAGAGTAGATTGCTGAATAACTTAGTATAGAAAAGTAGCTCACATTGTAAAAATGGTTGAATACCATTGTTTTAGAATATAGATGTAATTTGTTAAAATCATTCAAGAGTTCATGTTTTCTTGAATCAAGCTTCAGATTTTATAATGTGCAAATCATACATTCAAATAATTTTTAATAAGCTATAATTTGATACAAATATAATTTGACTTTCAAAACATATATCCATGATATAAATATTTTTCCTTCATAAAATCTATTTCTGTTTTATTCTAAACTATATTCAAAAATTATAATTCTTCATTTTCGCATAGGAAAAATCCATTTAATCAATGGAAATTTTATATTTGTCCAATTTCAAAACAGCTGATTTACCTATGTTACCATTTATCATATTTATTTTATCATATGATTAATTATTACAGTATATATTGAAGATTTTAAAATTCTGAGACAATAGGTAAAGAAATTATTAGAAAAATATTAGAGATAAAAAATGTACGAATTTCATAAATATATATAATCAGATTCTTAATATAGTTAGATTTAAATGAATATTGTACTTTTTTAAAAAAAAAAACTTTCATGAAGAAGATAATTAATCTTTAGAAGAATAATTGAATTGTCTTGCACTAATACATCTAAATATAAACATTATTGGAATCAATGTATAGCAAAAACACTGAAATTGAAAGGTCTCATACTTGAACACAACTGAGTGTAGTAGTAATCAGCCAGTCCTCTCAAATAAATGGACACAAATAGCTGTTAAAGGAAACCTGAAATAATTTAGAATAACTTTTTGAAAGATAATAAAACTGACTTCATGCATGATTTTTATTTTTTTACCAAATCAAAAGCCAACTTAAAATCTATTTTCAGATGAAAATTCTAAAAATTTTTATAACCTGCTTGTCTGCACTAAATGTAATAATTAAGAAAATTTTGAAACATTTAACAGCAGAAAAGATTTGATTTATAATAAAGAAATTTATTTAAACGCTAAATTTTCAATACTGAAGAGTATTATAATCACACCATTAAATTTTAAATCCAGATCTCAATTGCCTTTCGTGATTTAATGCTATGATTATGATACTCTTCAGTAATGAAAGTGCTTAGCTTTAAAATAAATTTCTTTATTATAAATCAAACCTGTTCTGTTGCTAAATGTTTTAATATTTTCTTAAGTATTACAGATAAAAATTTAAGAAAAAAAACAGATCAATGATGGTTAATCTTTTTAAGTATGCATGCCAAAAATTTACATATTTAGTAAATTACTGATATGTAGAACAGATTTTTAATATGTAGTAAATTTTTTATTAATACAGAATTTTATTGAGATAAGTTTAAAAATCAGCATAGAATTTTACAAAGATGAGATTTTTGCTGCTGTGCATTAGATGTTAAATGCTTTATATCAGATCATAATTTGTCACTTTTAAGAGTATATATGCCAAATTAGATTCATCTATCATTCTAGTTTTAAAAAATTAATTTCTGAAAATAATAATTCGCATTCATAAGTAGAGGTAAAAATTGATAATTAGCTGATGTTAGTGTTTTTTAAACAACTGAAGATTCAGGGAATAAAAATCCTAGTTTTTAATATTTCTTCTTAAGCATTCTTGATCATTTTCAATGATTTCCAAGTCATTTTTCTCAAATAAACAAACTTTTATTTCCATATAAAACTGAATTGAAAATCAATTAATGGCAATTTTATATCATCCAAATTCAATCATTCAATAATTCTCAAATTGAGTTTATCTGCTAATATTGTATCTAGATATAAAATTCTGATGTTTCTAAATATTGCCTGAACTGTGTAAACGTGAAAAAAATTCATTGATCAATGATTGAATTTTAGTAGAAAACTTTTGTGCCAATTTATCTTGGTTTAGTTTCTTGTGAGATTCTACATCTGCAAAAATTTTTTTTGTATTTGGAAATATTTAGATTTTTGAAATAATGTCAGCTTAAAATTTTCAGATTTACTTTTGAATGCATTATCAAATCAAATATGACAATAACTATTTTATTATGGCTTTGCAGTAAAGTGGAATTATAAATCAATAAAAAATATTATTTTTAAAAGCCATTCAGCATCCATTAATTGATATTGTGTAATGATATTCTTATTATGTAAAAAAATTCTAATTTTTTAAAAATGAAATAATCAATGGACATTACTATACATAAGTAAACTATTATATTATGGGTTTATCTCCTTTAATAGCTCTAGGAAATTTTGTTTATTAATAGCTAATATCTTCTAATATCTTGAAACTATCTTTGGAAAATAAAACCTGCTCATGTATAATGTAATGAAAACTGAGATATTGTTGAATATTGTCAGGTTTTTTAACTAAGAAAATGCATCTACAACTGCATTACAAATATCTATTCCTTTGTTGTTGTCAGTAATGATAATGTGATTTTTTTCTCAATAAAGTTCCTAAGCTAATACTGAATAAAAATAACTAAATAAGCTGATCTAGTTGTTAATACACTCCCTATATTACATGTCACACTATACATGACTTCCTTTATTGATTATTATAATTTTGCCTTTAAGGCTATTAATATATGGTAGATCTGAATTTGGTTCAGTCCCATATAGCTGTTTAAGTTAGACAGCTGGAGTTAAAGACATTTCATGCTGAAAATTTCAGACTTTCTACTTAAATGTTATATATTAAACAAGTGCTAGGTTTTGAATTGATATTTTAGATCTAGTGTCTGAATATTCTAACTCCTCACTGAGGTGAGCCAAAAGCTCAAAACCAATTGGTCTGGAGATGGGAATGTTCTAGATAGAGATTTTAAATATTTTTCTCTTACTGCACTTATCAATTAAGAACTTGTTTGAGCTATTGGTACGCTCCCTATATTATGAATATAATTTGTACATCTTACTTCCAACACTTTTTAGCAAAAAATTTTTTATTGAACACACACATATATATATACACACACATAATTTGACATTTTGACTGTCCTGCAATAAACAATAAACACTTTTTTGCTAAAAAGTGTTTGAAGTAAGATGTACAAATTATATTTATATAAAATATTACAGCAAAATAATAGTGACATTTGAAGTAAGGCGTACAAATTGAATATTTCAGATTTGTTAATATATACATTATCTTCTTGCTAACATTAGCATTACATCAATTTTTTTTATTGGATACCTCTAGTCATTTTTCAGATAGTGAAGATCATTTGAGGAGCAAATATGTACATAGATTAATCTAAAATGTATGTTTACGTACATATAAAATGCATAAATATTTTAAAAAATTATTTAAAGTTAAGAATCCATCACCCACTCCCATTAGTAGCCAAGTAAAAAGTGAGTGATTGATCACAATTAAATTATTGTGGTTTTCATATTAATTTTTGTCGTCTAATTTTGCATAATAAAAATTTCAAAACATAATTTAATATTTTTTACCATGGTACGTGAGTGTTTCCATTTGGTCAGCTTGTTGAGGATTCGAAGCAAATTAATGCAAGAAAACAAATTTCTCCAGCAAAATTGTTGATTATCCCCTATTTCCTACAAAAATAAAAAATATATGTAAAACATAAAATTATGCAATCATGAAAATAATATAGAAAATAGAAAAAAAATAAAAATATTAAATCAGTTGGTTGTGTTCTGATCTATCGTGTCAGCTGCCTGATGGTGTTGATGCTAACCAAAAACACATTAATATAATGTTCCCGTGCTAGCGATTCCCTATTAATATTGACTTTTTTTTTTTGTTTTTTACAAATTTTACTTTCTTTCATTTCTAAATTATTTTTCCCAAATAATATTTTTGACAATAATAGTTGATTTTCAATTTTTATTGACAAGAGGATCTTTTTTGGTGTATGTTCAAATATTAATTTGGGTTTTTTAAATAGTATTACTGTTTTTTAAAATTTGATTGACAAAATTCAAGAGAGAACGGGTTTTTTTATGTATCTTTAAATAATAATTTACGTTACTTTTATTTTACATTTGATTGCCGACAACAATTATTGGGAGAAGGGTTTTTTTTTTGTATGTTTAAATAAAAATTTAAGTTACTTTTATTTTACATTTGATTGACAACACCAATTTTACTTTCTTTCATTTATAAATTATTTTTCCCAAATAATATTTTTGACAATGGGACAATAACGGTTGCTTTTTAATTTTTATTGACAAGAGGGGTCTTTTTTGGTGTATGTTCAAATAGTAATTTGGGTTATGTTTAAATAATAATTTACGTTACTTTTATTGGTTTACATTTGATTGACAATAATCAGTAGGAGGGGTGTTTTTGTGTATATTTAAAGAATAATTTACGTTACTTTTATTTTACATTTGATGGACAACAATTATTGGGAGAAGGGGTATATGTTTAAATAAAAATTTAAGTTACTTTTATTTTACATTTGACAAAGGCCATTTGGAATCCCTCAAACAAGCTGCCCTTTACGAAGTGAACATTTCCGTCGGCAAGAACAAGACTTACAAATGAAGTCCAAAGATGTTTATGGACCTCAAGTCGCATATATTCGCCGCACAAACATCTCTTTTCTTTCAGCAGGATGTTTTTCTGCTGTAGAAATGTTACAGTGCTGGCTTCCGCATCTGGAAATTCCCATATTTTCAAATTTTCTGTGTTCGAATTAGCCATATTCTTGGTATCGAAAAATTATTCTCTAAAACGTGACTTAAAGCGTGATTTGTCAAAATATTGTGCTACCCCACCCTAATAGAGAATTTAGCAAGCTTACAGCTTTATGAGGAACAATCACGACACTGTTAAAAGGTAACAGTACATCAAGTCATATGAAAAAAAAAAGGCCCCAATGAAAATTTAAATAATTTTGACATGATCAACTTACCACACCCTCGTACGATACCGTTACATAAAATACATAACACAGCATTACGATATAGTGCGTAACACAAACACCTACGGCATTTTCCTCTGCTTTTAGCATAGGAAAAAGCTACAGCGTTAGCCGCCAGCCGAGTTAACACAATTTCTAGATTTTATCATAGAAAGAAGGCTTAACTCCAGGTTAACATTCTTTCTAGATTTTATGGTAAAAAAAAAGGCTTAACTCCGAGTTCACAGTCTTTCTAGGATTTATTGTAGAAAGAAGGCTTAAATGCTTGGGTGTGGCCACGGAAACGGCATATTTCTAGAAATTAAGCTAGAAATAGTGCCATCCCGCGGCTGACACAATAGATCAGAACACAATCAATCAGTTATATAATTAAAGGAGGGTTCCATCCAAAGTAGCTTTCTAATTGCTTTTCTAAGCTTCATTTGCTATATTTTTCAAACTCTCACAGTTATTGCCCAAATATTTAAATATCTTCTATCCCATTTTTTTTTATGTGTCCTTGAATATTTACAATTCCTTCTATTCATATTATCTCTTTATCTTTAAGAATCCAAAATCTTTTCAATATCTCCATTCCATGAATCTTTTTAGATCATTTATATTTCTAACATTGAGTAATTCTCCAATTTTTCACATTTCATTTTATTAAATATTCTCAAATACTGCAACTATAGTTCTTGATCAGTTCATCTGAATCATAAATTATCTCTAACCCCCTTCCCTCCAAAAAAAATCTTTAATAAACAAGTAAAATCTTATTAATTCTAAGCATTTCTCTTTTTTAATTCTGTTATCCTTTATATTATCTAATGCAATCAGTTTTTTTTAATTTTCTTTTCAATTAACATTAATAAAAATATCTTTCCTCACATGTCTATATCATTTTCAGTACATTTATATAATTTAATAATACTTTCCCTGCAATTATCTTTTTCAATCAAACTGTTTTATTATTGTTACATATTAAAATATATATATATATATTTTCACAATTTATCTACTTTATCCTTACAGTCAAACTTTCCTAGCTTTATATACTTTCACTTATCAGCTCATTTTTAATCTTTATTTAATGTACATCAATTTCTTTATTATTTATAATCCTTCAGTTTCTTTTTTACATAACTTTATTGATTATCTCACTAAAAATATAAGACTCTTTTTCCTCTTCAATGTACTTGTAAGATAGATAGATATTCATAATAAAAAAAATAAAAGTAATGACTTTTTCAAGATTTGCCATTTTCTCCATGTAATATTTACAGTCAGATATACACACTTTATGCAAACTTACTTCATAAGTGCAAAATTTTTAATAGGCAATTATTTCATGCAATCATCATTGAATAAATACATAAATGATTATTTATTATTCTTTATTAGGATAAAAATTATTTTATTACATTTCATTTAATCTTAAACAAAAGCTTTAAATTTAATAAAGTTCAAATATATATAAACAATCTTTATATGGATGCATGATAATTATGTTTTGGCATTTTACCTCTTCCTATTCATACACTATATTATTTATAATTAATGATCCATTATCTTTTAAATATGTTTACAGACAATGATATATGGCATTTAAAGAGATAAATTAGATTTAACCTAAGGGGCTGGTTGAAATGTATACATTTTTTCCAATGCGTGCAACTATATGTTAAAATCTGAGCCATTAATTATAAACTAATAAATAATCACTACTGATGATAAATGAAAATAGAACTTTTATTTCATGAACTCTATATTTCTCTTTTTCTGAAGATAATAACTTCATAAACTAGTTAAAACTTACTAAACTCTCAGCTGTAAGTTCAGGTTGTTCACCAATTACACACTTAGGAAAGTCCAGCACAGCAATACTAAATGCAAGTAAATAAATTATAATTAGCTATTAATCATTATCATATTATTAACATAAATATTATTTATAGCAATATACAATAGTATAAAAATAATAAAATATTTATAATGGGGGGCGGGGGTATTCAGCCCTATCATGGTAAAATCATTAAAATTAAACAGAAAATCAAAAAGTCTACATTCATTATTATGCAAATGTGAACTAAAAAGATAATATAAATAGAAACAGAAAAAAAAAGAAATTAAATTTATTTATCATAAACTACTATTGCAAACTTTTATTGGTCATTATAATATTGAATTTATTACAAATTTGATCTTTACATGAATAAATGTCTAAAAATGCAAAAACTAGAACAAACTATCATTGGGATAAACTACTACTTTTTTTTTTGAAAATTTATACACCTTCTTTATCTAGTAATTTGTGATATTAATTAACAATATGGAATGAGATATGAAATTTTAATCTGAGGACATAATAATGTAATATACCACATATGATTTATTTTATCTCCTCTTGCCTACAGTTTCAACTGTCCAGCAGTCATCAGCTCTGATGATGACTGATGGACAGTTGAAACTGTAGGTAAGAGGAGATAAAATAAATCATATGTTAAACTGCATTGTAGAATGTAAATTGAGGTGTATATGGTATATTATATATATAATTCAGCAATGCAAATAAAAAGGAGAAGTAGAAGAATATAATAATGTCTTAAAAGTAGCATCTACAATTTAACAAGAGCCCATCTTTGTATTTAAAGTGGAAGAAGTTTATACAGATTGTTTTTGATGAGATTTTAATATGCTTAAAAGTAAAAAAACTTAACATTAATCCTACTTCTAACAATAACATTGCCAGTTTAAGAATAAAGCAAGTAAAACTAATAAATTATCCATTATCT
The DNA here is from genome assembly GCA_028023455.1 of Epiperipatus broadwayi. NCBI lineage: Eukaryota > Metazoa > Onychophora > Udeonychophora > Euonychophora > Peripatidae > Epiperipatus > Epiperipatus broadwayi. The sequence continues at coordinate 4,325,406 of JAQFVV010006254.1, forward strand.
TTAATGTAGATTATCTTTCTACATTTTTTATAATTTTTATTTTTATCAGCTAATCCATAAGAAATCTCTATTGTAACGATCCGGAGAAGGTGACTTAACGTAATCTGCACTACAGGGCGCCATCTAGGCATTTGAACCTAGAAAAATTTATAGAGTAGGCAGATACGTAAGTACAAAAAAAAATAATTTTTTTTTCTTTTTGCATCCGGTTGTTAGCCCATGTCACTAGCTCAGTGGAATAGCAGAGATTTAAAAAATAATATAAGAATATATATATAAGAGGAATAAAATAAGCCACTGCCAGTAATTAACATACAAACATTTATTTATGCACATATATATAAGATTTAAAATTATTTTAGTATTAGTTTACATTTTAACATTTAACATTATTTTTAACTTTACCTTAGATTTTAATTTACATTTTAATTTCTATTATATTATAAGTTTACATTTTAATTAAGTTCGCACAGATGGGATTATAAAAGCTTGTTATAATATGTTGCTATAGATCGGTTACATAGATTTCAACGGTCAAAAACATTTCAAAATAAACATAAACGATCAAAATACAAAATTATTGATTACTGACAATTGCATAGGGAAATATAAGAAACCCTCTAGTATTCAGCATAAGATACTTGCATTGTCACCAATAACTTAAAAGACATCCGAATAAATACATTATAGATACTCACCGTAAGGTATCATTATTTATCGAATGTCTATATATTTTGATCAAATATGTAAACCCAAAACATACTTAACAGATAACCAATCCATGCAAGCATCTATAAACAACTTAAATTTAATGCATTTTTATTTAGGGTCGAGTATGAATAGACTACATAGATTTGCATTTGAAAATAAAATATTCTATCCCTATTTAACCTTAGGCTGAAATTCGCAGTCAAACTGGCATCAATTCATCTGATATATCGATGTATTCAATGTAATACGGAATACGACAGCACCAAAAAGATTAAGAGAAGGCATTGACACTCATCAGATAGGAATATGACATCTACCAGACAAGAAGAGCAATAAAAAAAAACTCCATAGAAAGGAACTGCGCTCTGCGTCTTATAATTCCTTCCATAGGCAAAACGGGAGAGTGCGGCGTATGCAGCGATTCTGCCAGTAGCGAATCTCCGACTACATCTACTAACTACATCAATATATCCAATCCATTGACCCAATTTAACAACGACACAAATAACCTAAGATTACCCTCCCCTAATATAACTTTACAAATCTATACAGCCATTCACGCCCGACTTAAGTTTAACATTTATATAATTAATTTAACGAAAAACAAAAAAATCATGATAAAAACTTAAAGAACAAAAAATAAATAAATGGAAATGATTTTACATAAATAAGAAAAAAAATACATCAAATAACATTATTAATAAAGAATTTAGTTTGGTCAGATAGGATTCTATTTGTAACAATTAAATTACTAGGAAAGTTTAAAATTTAAAGTTCTTAGTGTTTTCAAATTAATATTGTTCATTATATTTTATAAAGTTCTTACGGTTTTAGAAATGTTCATCTTTTACAGTTGCTTGCCGTTTGAAATCCAGCGTTAAATTTCCCGATGATCCTGTGGTCCTCTGAATATACGAAAAGCGATGTTTCATTTTTCCATTTTATAACAACTGAAGGGATTGAACGTGCGTCTTTTTCAATCCCTTCTCCTTCACTTCCGCACTATTACATATCTGTCACATCGTAAATAATCAATAACTAACTAATAATTTCCAAACTTGTCCTTTTTATATTAATGTGAAGGATTGAATTTACATTACGTCACCGATGCGATGGTCCTTTCGCTGCGGTCCGATTCCATAGGGATTTCTTCTTATTTGCTAACAGTTTCTATTGTTTTCCTATCTGACCGATGTTTTTACATTTAAATGCCCAAGGCTGGTTTACATTTAACTAATTAACAATCATTTCCATTTCTGATTAATTAACCTGTTTTCCAAATCAAAAATATATTTAAAGATAAATTTAAAGATATAATTTTATCTCCAAATCTTTTTAAAATTTAGTTTTAAAATACTTTTTCTTTAATAAAGTTTTATTTTAATAATTTTTCATTATCTGTGCGATTTAATATATACGAGTTTAAGATGATATTTAATTTCAATTTTTAATTCTTAAAGAAAATTTTTAAATGCGAACTTTTTAATTTACTTTCATGTTTAATAAATATAAAAAAAAAACAATGTAACGAACGTCTGTGCTCGTTACACTATCTTAACAATGTAATTTTCATTAACTCTTTTGATTTTTTGTTCAGAGTTCAGATGAAAAATGTGTCTCACAGAATATTTTCTTTTTCTTTCAATGTTTTGACTTAATATTTCTACACTAGAATCCAACCAACATGAATAGCTGAAAGCAAGTTTATTGATTCCAGTGAATAGTATTTAAACAATAAAAAACATATTATTACCAAAGACAATTTATTAAATTTTTCCACTTTTAATAAGTTAGGAAATAAAACTTAAAATATTATGAAATAATTCCAGATACACAATGCTTTTCAAGAACTATTTATTCCATTTCAACTATGCTAGGTATTGTAAGCTTGAATAATTAATAGGATGTAATGCTTTCTAAATCTTTAACTAGTTCTTCCCTATCCATATCTCCAGGATAATTTCTGGCATAAGAATTTCATCAGTAAAGAATTTTGAACTTATTAATTACCTAAAGTTACATAGATAGCAAAGGTGAAATGAAATAAATAGTTAATTCTTGAATTGGATAATAACTTTGACAATATTTTCTTTTGTCAAAATTCTACCATTTGAGAAAAATTGAAAATAACTGGAATTATAAGACAACTGCCAGGAACAAAATTAAACTATTAACTGCATTTGTGTAATGGTTAAATATTTATATAAAGGAAGGATTTTCAGACAATATGGCACACAGACATTACATTCATGATAATTATAATTTTCAGAACCTTGATAATAAAATGTTTTGATTAAAACTTAGTCACGTTTTTCACTTAATTTTTAAAAAGTTCAATAATGTTACAAAAAAGAAATACCGCAAGATATAAAGTTGATTTTTTTAATTTTTAATACAGGCTATAAATAGTTTTATATGCGCTCTACTCAGATATTCTAAACATTATAATCAATGAATATTCTCCATTGCAAGTGCAATTGGTCTGCATTAATTTCTTTCTTTCTTGCTGTATTGCTTTTCAAGACAGTCAGTTTAAAACAATAATCCTAATAAACAAGATTTTGGAAATCTGTCGAATATCAGGCTAATGATGAAGTCATGCTTTAATAAATTCATGAGTAATCCCTCATTTACAAAATGCAGTCTATTGCAATGTATCAATAATATAATCTAAGATGCTCCAACTTATGTAAAATTAATAAATATCTTTTTACTATTACTTCAGTCGCAGGACAACAAAGTTGTGATTTTCTCTCAATATCTGTGCATACTGAAAGAACAAGTCACTATTTTGTAATCAAATCATATCATTCTTTGAATGATATTTTTAATATGTCAGAGTGGATGAATGTTTTCAAAATATAGTTTGATCATATAAAATAAAATCTTATTATATTAGATTTTTGGTAATACAAATAAATCTTTGGGAGGACAACAGCAGTAAATAGCTGTAGTGCTATTAAGGTAAAAATAAACTTCATCAATGAGGAAAACTTCTTAAGGCCATGCATCATTTATTATTTTTAGAGGAAAAAATGTCAGTGACTTCAACTGGAATTCTATACTATTAAAAACTAGAAAACAATCGTTGAGTATGGACATTTTATACAAGAAAAAAAATGCAATACTTCAAGTAAAATCTTTTGCATAGTTTGTAGAGCAAAGCCAATTGCTTAGATATCATTTCAATTTGAAGCAAGACTGCCCTTCTAGTTATTATAAATTTAATTTTTCAAAATGAAAAACAATTACAGAATTCTTAAAATATGGCAATATTATTGTTATAGTAATTACACATTCAGATAAAATGCAAATAATAGTAAACTTTTTAAAAAATATAAAAATGACACTAATCATTTCTTGACTTATTTATATCCAGCAAATAGGCAGAATGCATTTTATAATAACTGTAGTGTCATATTTCACCTTAATAGTAAATATTTATGCTAATTATTTCCTCAACAATTCCCAAGCTCATGTTAAAAAATGAATTCATATCAATTTTTGATTGAGTTGTGTCAAATAGATATTTTTGTGCACAGAGCTCTTAAAATCTCTTTAATTAACATTATTTCCTGCATGTGCACATAAATTAGACTCTTAAAATATTTTTTGATCATGTGTATATATATTTTATACTTACCTGTTTTTAGCTCCAACATAAGACATAATATTCTGATTAAAAAATTTTAGCACCAATGGTATACAGTTGGCAAATACTAGATGCTGACTCATGAATTCAAACTACAAATAAAATCAAAATGAAAGTAAAAAAAAAAAATTAATTGAAAAAAATAATCTTTATATTTTTTTCATTACAATTCACAAATGGATTAGCAATGATTATATATAAAAAAAGTTAAATGAAAACTGTAGTTAAAAATAATAAAAATAATACCCAAAAATAAATCAGATATAATTTCTGTTTTTTGATCCTATTATCTATAATTATTTTATTCTCAGCATATTCCTATCTACCAGCATAAATTACTTTATTTAAAATTTATGAAGTTTACTATTCTTTCAACTATTCTACATTTTTTTAATTGCCTTGCATGGTTTACTGTAGTAGTCAAATGGGAAACTGGAATTTAAGATCCATGGATTTTGGCTCCAGTTTTGTCAATTTCTGGCCTCGATCTTCTTATGAATTCCAGAACAATAAATCATTTGATTTATTCTTATCATTTTAAAATAAATTTATACTTAATTCCCAAACTAGTACAAAAGCCAATTCAATTAATGGAGAATAGGCAGTATTTTAATTTCTAGAATGTTTCTATAACTTTTCATTATTTTAATAAAGTATCTTCCATCCAAAAAGGGTGATGCATGAATGACACAGTCAAGTAGAATCAACCAGTGTTTCTTTATTAAGGTAGCACCGTTTTTTCAAATTTACATAGTGGAGTAACTCGTCTTGTTCAATCTTATATTTAACCACAGGGAAATCCCTAATAGAATGCAAAGCACTAAGCATAATAGTGTCTAGAAAATTCTCATTATTTATTATAATCAAATATTCAATTTAGTCAAACCTGGACAAAACAGACTAAAAATGATAGATTTTAGTATGTTGAAAATATTAATGTACCAATATCTATTCAAATGAGGTAAAATAAAGGAAGTTACATTGCTTTTAGTAATTGGAGTATTTCTATTCATCACATATTGTTTTTCTCTATATGCATTCTTTTGTTTGCTATGGCTTTCAAAAAAATGTTTTCCTAAGCCACAGTCTACCACACTGAGCTTTGATGTAGCAAATAGTAATTCAAACAATAGTAGTAGAACTGCTGCCAACTATTATGATTTTAAGATTTCATTCTTTTTAATAATAACTCATTTAACTCAGCCATTTGATCAGATAAAGAGATCCCACAGGTTACTGCTGTGATGGTTCACATAAAATCTGCCAATTTAGGAAATATTATCTAAAGCTAGATAATAGTTGTCATAGTTCACATTAGATTTTTCAGCTTGGTAAACACTATTTGGAGTTAAACTACTGCTGACCTAGATAGCATAGATGTTGGAGTATAGCAATTTCATTTTAAATTATCCATTAAGATATTCTTAGATTTTTTTTCAAACTTTTTTCTTATAATTTCATCAGTTGAGAATTAGATCAAAATCAATTACTTATCAGCAAACTATTTTACTACTGAATCAAATGCTCAATAGAAGTTTAAGAAACAGAAACATTTTTATGTTCATCCAAATCACTAAATTGTTCTTTATATTAATGTTATTACTTCTTTTGTACAAGCAACTAATGTCGTTAAGGTTCTATTACTCTACTTTGTTGATACAATGAAAATTCAAACAGGCAATATTTTTGTCATTGATATTGTTGTTTATATTTTTTTATACCTATATGGTTATTCCTAAAAATTAAAAACTTATTTCTATGGCAATTATCTTTTTTTTCTATTTCAGAATTTCTAATTAAAATAGCAGATTGATCTTTTTTTGACTAATCTCATTATAATTTTTTTTTGAAAAGCAAATATTATTGTTAATTGTATCTAAGCACAATTTTTAAATTTTTTGAAAATAATAATGATTTCATTACAATGAAAGTATTAAGAATATTATCTACATTTTCAAATACTATATAATATATAGGGTATATGAGCACAGACTTTCACATAACCCACCACTCTCCACACTATCTCATAACACTGATACACTCGAACACACATATGTTGAAAAGATAAATAATCACCAATATAGTATTTCATGCTAAACCAGCAATCATCAGTTGGTCCAGATTACCATCTCCACACATATATGCTATAAGTGCTCAGATATATATTAAGATAGCCAAACCTCATACTTTAATGGACAGGCTTCAATTTACTCCACACTCCAACTCTTCAACCGTCCATCCAATTGAAAAATCTGATGATGGAATGCTCAAAGGCCACCCTGAGGCCGAGATTCTTGTCACATCCATGTTGACCTAAGGTCAATCTGACCCCTCATGTACAGAACATAATCCATTTAATACACATAGAAGGGATAGGCAGACGTCTCTATTTATATAGCTGAAACACACAGGCTTATATATTTTTTAAAAATAAGCACATTTATTAGTTTAGTAAAAAAATTTTCACTACTAACATTACGACAGTTATTTTTCTGAAATAAATATTACAAAATAAAAAAATCTTAGATTATTAATATTCACATTATAGAAAATATTTACTATATAACTATACAAGTTTGTCTAAATGATAATTTAAATTTAATTTCAATTAACTTCTCTTCGAATTTCCTATAAAAAAAGGGTATAAATATGATTCATAAGTTATTTTAACTACTACTTTCTTCAAGTGATTATGTTTTCCTGATGTAAAAGAAATGGATTTTCAATTATATTTTTTAAGTTACATACTTTTTAACAATTTTTCCACTTCCCTCTCAATTTTAACTTTAATAATGGAGAAACTGTATGACTATTAATAATTAATTGATAATTATAGATTACAGTAAATTAATTTATCTTTATTTTTCTTTTTAATGAATATAAAACATATGAAGTAATGAATTATTATTTCAAAATTATTTTTCAGTAAATAAAATTATTACTTTACTATCATTTTCAAAAAAAATGAAGTGAACAAGGGTGTATATAAATTATACATTTACACAGTTAATATTTATTTGCACTTTTAAATTATAGTTTATAAATATTATTTTTAATAATCATTTGAGAATAAATTATTGTATCATCAAATATTTATTTTATTTGATTCTTTTAGGAATATCTCTCACATAACATTTGGCAACAGTGTTATATAAACAGTTTCACTTTTTGATTAATGGCAGTATAAACTACCACAAGTAAATTATTTTATACATCATTTTAAGTGCAGTCTTATGAAATATATAATAATCTGGGTTATAAAAATATCAATTTTAAAACTTATTCATAATTTATAAATAATATCAAGAACTTTAAAAATGATTATTTGTTTTTTTATTTTAAAGCTATAATAATTTATATTTTCTCTATTTTAATAATTTATCTTTAAATTATATTGGATTATTTCTATCACTTAGTTAAATTGTTTTATACTTTTAGAAAATTTTCAACTTTATTTATACTTTTATCATTTCAACTAGAATGATGAAAAAAATAAAATACCATCAGCACAAATACTTTCACCTTTGTGCTATTAGACTGAAGTTATTATAAAAATTGTATCTTGGAATCAGATATATAAAAAATCATTTTATCAGCTCAAATAATGAAAGGATTAATTTTAAAATAAATACTTTCAACCATAATGACTATGAATATTTTTCTTTTCAACTGAAAAATATATAAAGATATGCTCATATCTTTATTCAATTCGTAAAGAAATCAAAGTAAAAAAAAAAAAATTATCTAAGCACACATTAACCAATATTTAATGTCCACTTGCTTACTCTGTGTGTGTGTTTATATATATATAACAAAATTTAAAAAAAAAAAAAATCATTTATCTATATATGCTATTTAATATTTCAACAGAGAACTGGTTTTCATCAAAAATTACAATTACATAAATAAAATGACAAAAATTAACAAAAAATTATCTTAAATTATGCTGAAATATCTTTAATATTCCTATAGTCTATAGCAAATTGTTTATTTGTACCAAATCTTTTCTTTCTTTCAATATAATGTTTCTGTAAAAATTAATTAATTAAACGTAACCTGAACAAAAACACACAAATGCCTACACAAGTAGATGTGCATTTGTAATAAACTTCCAGTATAACAAAAACAGATTGACTATATATTAAGTATTAATTCCAATCAATGAACAAAGTGGATTGTGTTTGCATATATACCTATATATGCACAAACACCCTCACATACAAGAAAATATAAATATGTCACAAAATAAAAAATCAATTAAATTTACGGTTTTAGGAGACTAGGTAATTTAAGAATATAATGTTTATGTTTAGATTCATTCCATGTAGGTATAATGTTTTAAATTTGAAGCTAAAAAAATTTTTTCATTTCTACTCTTGTGGATAAATAATTACATCTGGGTCTCATTTTATGTGGTAGATAGATTCCGCAGAAAATCTGCATTAAAAAAATTGCACAAAAACAGACTTAACTTATCTTGAAAAATGGGGGATAGGTTCTGTACTTTTCAGAAATAGCATAAAAGCAAAGCAACAAGGAAAAATTACTTTAAAATTCGCATTAAAAAAATAAGGAAATAAAGTATGACTAATAAAAAATTTCAAATATTTGGAAAAAATTAATACAAGACAAACTTTTTTTATTAACTGCAGTATTTAATTTTACATTTTTTCATACATATTTTAATCATTACCGCTATTTGACAATAGTGAACTGATAAGAAATCAGATTCGTCACAAGAGCAAGTACAACTAGCGCCACTTTCAATCTTGTGCTGTGTTAATAGTTTTCTGTCGACAATGTAATCGGTGATTAAACTTTGAGACAATTTTACTAATTGTTTATAAAGCTCAGGATATCCAGACATATAACTATTTAGCTCTCGTTGGAATTTAAGAGCTTGTTCATTGGAGGAAACTCTCAGATTTCAGCAATTTCTGACGTCTGTCTTTGTCTCACACATCAACCTAAAATCTATGATTAACTGATTTTTACTTATCAGAAAATAATACATTTGTCTTTTTTTGTTTACTACTGAAATAAATTTTAAATGTTCACATTTTGTTTCTATATTAAAAAAACAAGATCACAATCAAAACAAAAAGATTATACATTATCATCAGAAAGATTATTTTCAGTTTACAAGATCAATAAAATCTTCGTATATGTTTTAAAAGTTTAAAATTTTTGAATATTTATTGCAATATGTTTATACGTAAGTATAAATTTATTATTATTATTTACTCATTAGTATAAATAGGTTATTTACATAAAAGCTAAGATTCTAAATACAGCTTCAGGCCATATTCACGTTAGCTGCTAGTATAACGTTATATTTTTGAAAAAAAAGTATTTCAAGTCAACATAAGTTATTGATAATTTAAATTTCTTGATATCTAATAAATATAATGAAATATGAAAGATATTAAGAAGAAACATGAATCGCATAACTTCAAAATCGCATTAAAATAATCTGCATAAAACCAGACCCAGGTGTATTTTGTAAAATGATTGTCCATAAATCAGTTACTTATATACATATCTATCTTCACTTCTATGTGATTAGTTATTCTAAGATGCAGACTGCTTAATGATACATCTATATATCAATTTAGGCATCTATTCCATTCTATTCAATAAATCAAATTTTCACTTTTACAATCGACATTGGTTGAGATTTACCATTTAAAATTATTAATGTTATTATTTTGGAATATTTTTGTAATAATGTCTTCATGTATCCATGTGAAAAGCAAATTTCTTCTAATTCTGAATTATTAATCATCTGTGACTAATCTATCCTTAAGTATTTTATCTCTACGGTAAATAACTTTGATGGATTAGGAAAAATAGTTTTAAATAAACTGTGGAATTAGTATGTTAAAATGTTTCCTAAGTATATAATTAATACTTGACAAGTCATTATTTAAAGTAAGAACTAATTGTGGAATTGCGTCACAATTGCATTATCCAACAATATGTTGGGATATTTTATACTTGTTATTTTGTTGAAGAAATTTTTCATCTCTACACATTCTTATAATTCTTGGTTTTCAAGTGATTTGGGTGATTATTATAAACCTATAGAAAACTTGGCTATTTGTTAGTTTGCAATATACATTAGCTTTGAGAATGTTATTTCTACACATAATCTTAACATCAAGAAAATAGGCTACTGTTTTGGAAAACTTCACTATAAAATGTTTATTTCTATTAAAATTATTTATGAATTTAAAGAAAGTATAAAATTCACTTTCATTCTGTACCCACATCACAAAAATATCATCTATATCTAAGCGATGTAAAAGATTAAAATTTAAGCCATAAAAATATTGGCATAATTTATTACCATTTTTGTATCGATCACAGTACCTTGCTTTTATAAATAAAATGTGAAATTGAAAATTAAAAAAATGTTTAAAATTATATATACCAATTATATAGTAGTTACAATGTGGTAGTGTGTTTGTACTTCATATTTTGTAAAGTATAAATAGTAGCTTCTACTCAATCATGAGATGTTATTACAAAGTGATCTAAAGTTTTTAAAAAACAATCATTTGGCTACTGAGATTTGATGTCTTCCAAGACTGAAATGTATAGCATCTTTATTGTAAGAGCTGAATGATGGAGGAATATCAAATAAAAAACTATTCACAAACGCTTATTTTTTTTTTTCAGCAGAGTAAGTGTAACTTTTTAATATATAGACTAACTAATTGGCTAACTTTTTTAACAAAAATTCTTTGTAGCCTATAGGAATCCACGATCTTTCAAGCTAATTTGAGATAATTTTTTATTAACTTTCATTTTTACCTATCTATTTATTTAGCTATAATTTCTGATAAAAATCAGTCCTTTAGTTGAAATATGAAACAGTGTTATAATATAGATAAGTGATTTCTGTTTGCTTTTGTTTTTAATTTTACATACATATATATATTAACAAATTGTTTATAAATATAAAATAATAATAAAACAGGCAAAACTCTCCATACAGTAGTGCCACCCTGTGCCAATCACTGTATAGAGTTTTGCATGTTTAATAACAATTATGTGTTAATATAAGCGATGGTGATCATGTGATGTCTAGTGGTTTAAAATAAAAATAATAATAATACTTTACCTGGTAAATGTGGTTAATTTTAAAATGTTTTAGCAATAATAATAAAACTCCTGAGGTAGCTTTGACTAAAATTTCCTTAAAAATAATAAAAATATGCAAAAAAATATTAATATTCATTAAATATAATCACAATTATATATATATATAAATAATAACATTATAAATAAAAAATTCTATTAAAAAAAATAAAATGTTTATAAAAATTAAATATACACAGCAACATTCTGATAGTTTTTAACTATCTACTTCTAATCAAATTAATTTAAATTTTGATTGTAATAAATCAGAGATGGGGAAAAAACTTACAATTTTTTTTTTTTTTTTTAAAGGCCTTTGCAAAAATAAATATCCATCAGTAATAGATAAATTAGATATCTATTTTTGTCATCTAAGTCTAATTTAGCAAAATATGCAATTTTAAAGCTAGATTGTAAATTGTAATAACCTCTTTATCCTTATATATAAAATCCCTATTTTGTCTGTTGTCTGAATATATGTTTGTCAGTAACGCTTTTACTGGAAGCCTTTGAATTTTTTTTTATTCAAAGGGTGCTCCAGTAAATAATTTGCTTATTATATAAAATCCATACTTCATCTGTTGTTCATAATGCTGTCAAATTCACAACAAAATATGGATTTTATTTATAGGAAGAACTATACCTAACTATATATAAATTACTTATCAAATATAACAGGTATATTTAAAATTTTTAATTTAGCTTTATTAATACTTTAATTTAATGTGTACACTTCAGAAATGTATCTTGCCGGTTACGTTTCTGTAGTGTATCAAACAGGCCGGGTTGTTCAAAACATTTTTTTTTTATTTCAATTTTTCAATTGTGAATTTCTCACATTTATTTATATAATATTACAATCTTTTGTTTAATTTACATAAAATATTAAAAAAAAAAAGTTAAATCAACCAATTAAAAAAAAAATGATGGCCTTTCCATAGGTTAGGTATAAACTTATATTAAATAAAATGAATGGTAAGTACATAAGAATTAAACCAATAATAAAAAATGTCTATAACTATAAGTATTTACTAGTAATAAAATCTCGAGTGCTAAAACAATTTTGATTTTTCAATTTGAATGCTATTATCTTTTATGAAATGCAAATTTATTTAAAGGTAAAATATTTACTCTTTAATAATTAAATTATTTCCATTATTTATGTTAAATGTTTTGATACAAAACCATATGTGTAAACTTTTTATTTCTTTTCACATTAGAAAAAAATATTTGAAGGCAGAACATATTTTTATAAAGGTAAAATAAAAAGATTAAAAACTATTTTATTTAAATAAAATTGCTTTGAATACTCGCTTTCTTTTAATCAATCAAAACAAATCTATAATCATAAAATCAATTATATATATTTGTAGATTTACTGCTAAACATTATTCTCCTTCAAACAAATGAATGAATATGTATTTTTGCAGAGCTAGGTCTATCAATTGGCTGAGATCATCAAACTCTCTCAAATGTCTTTATCATTCTTCATTAATTATCTATATTTTATTACAACTTAATCTATAAATATAAATCTCAAGTACAACATTAATGTCAATTTACAGTCTTTTGGATAAAAATATCAATGTTATTAATAATTAATAGATATACTGATCTTTAACAGAGTTTAAAATTATATTTGGGCTAATATTAATATAATAATCTCTAGACTAATAAAGAGTTATTAATAACATTGATATATTTATTCAAAGAGAATAAATCATCATTAAAGTTGTACAAGAGTTGCAAACTTGACGATTAAATTGTAACAAAATAGTTAATGATACTGATAAATAAAAAAATATTTTCTTCAATCAATGAATAATTTCATTATTTATTATTAGAAATAATTTAATCAACAGAATTTTTGACAGTTTATGATTTTTCATTATCTTTTGAGTTTTAAATGACTCTGATGAGACAAATAAGTAGAAAACATTTTATTTAGATAATACTTATCAGTTTGGCAATAGGATAATGGTATTGCAAGATGTTTAAATTTAATATAAACAATGCTTGGAGAGTTCATTGTCTCCTAAAATATTATATATATACATATTGTGTGTGTATAATATCACTAGTTTGTTATTAATATGTTATTAAAAAATAATATAAGTAAAAAAATTAACCTTATGTCTATTTACATCAATTCCTAACTTCATGGATTGAAGAACTGTCATCCTAATAAAGTAAAAAAGTCAGTTAACATTATTTAATAAAATAAATTTATTAAGTAAGCTATTTGTACTAATTAAGCTTTCTCTCACAGAAAACTCATGACATGCCATAAAAAAAAACACAGAAATATAAAAACAATGGTAATAAATGTGACTTTAATGCTAAAATATTCTCCTATTTTAATAAAGCTTTTAAACAAGTACATCTGGACTAGCTAAAGAGTTTCTGAGTAAACTCAAGTAAAAAGCTATTGTCAGTTACTAGAAAAAGTAATTTAGTTTAAGGCTAACAGTAGTGATTGATAGTTACGTAGTAACATTGCTCCTACAAATATCTCTCTAGCTATTATGTGAAAATATCCCCATTCATTCTTTTATCTACATATACGGAATGAGGCAAAAAGTAAGGAATACTTTAATTACTGATAGAAAAAATCAATTTTCACAACTTTTGTCTAATAAAAGTATATTCATCCTGAAATTTATCTAAAAATATTTTTCTGCTTTGGATTATTATAAAAATTCCAGCATCTAGTTTTCACTGTAGTATTTAATTTAATATTGTAAAATAAATAGTGGGAAAAATAAATGTCAAAAAACTGAAAGAACAATGTTCAATCTCGTGCACTGAGAAATGAAATTGACAAATTAATTTATGATCAAATTAAAATAAAGCAAAAATGGAAGAACTATTTAGATGATTTATATAGGGAAATCATACCTTATAACCAAACTTAATGAATAATAAAAGATCAATAGAATGACATTACAAAAGAAGAGTATGAAAAAGCACTGCTGATCCTATTTAGTAAAAGGGCACCAGGAAATGATGGTATTCCTACAGAAATATGAAAGGAAGATTGGGAATCATTTTGTAATCATCTGTATAAACTTATCAAACATTTTAAAATAGTATATTGATCAGAAAAATATTGTATAACTTTTGCCAAACCAATACCAAAAAAATTTCATGCAACAGAAATATAAAAATCTCACATTATCAAAAGAAGATTAATTTAGTATGTCAAAAAATATCTTTATAACTATCAATTTGGATTTAAAATAATGTATTTTCAAGAATACCACAAGATCAATGCAATTGTTAGGAGAAAAAATACTAAATTTAAATAGATCTCTCGTTATCTGTTTCACTGACTATGAATAAATTTTTTGTCTATTGGTTTGGAAGCCCAATCTATATTATTTACATCATTTTAAATCTATACAGATGAGAAAATGCTAAAATTTAAAGAAGGCTTAACCAAAAAATTAAGTCCTCTAGTTCATTTAGAGTAATTGTAAAAATCATAATAAAAAAGGATCTGAGTCACAACTAAATTTGGATTAAAAATAGGTGTACAGATCTATTGAACAAATAAATTTCCAAATGATCAGGTAATATTGGAAGGAGTCCGAAAATGATGTAAAATATTAACAGAATTGCCCTTCAACTTTGCATGAATATTAATGTCAAAAAAGGCCAAACAATGATTATATTATATTTCATAAAGAAAGAAATGAATTAGTGAAATGTTTCGATCAATATGAAAATCTAAGCCAAACAAATACTGAAAGTATGTATTGCTAGACTTTCCATGGCAAGCAGTCACTTTGATATCAAAGTATTTGATCTTGACCGATGCAATAAAATTATGAAATTCTACATTTGACCACTACCCATGAGACAGAGAACATTAAGAGAGTGAGAAATTTTGAGATATAGAAATGGGAAAAAATATAAAAGATAGAGAAAAAGTCAAAAAATGAAATTATATATCTGATAAGAAAGAAATAATTCCTCATCTCTTAAATTAAAATCAGAATGTTGAATTAGACGGCCTATTTACTAAGATATCTAACTTAAAAAGATATTAGAAAAAAAAAAACATTTTGGGACAAGACAATAAAGAGAACTTATTTCACTTTAATAAATGAATTATGCACAGAGATTGGTACTTGGAAATATAGTGAAATAGCAAACTGAAGATCACAGATTATAGAATACTTTCATTAGAAGAAAACTGCCAAAAAACTAATGAACAATGAATCTCTTATGATTAGTGGCAAATATTTAGATAACTACATTCTACAAGAAACAAACAGCAAATTAATATATATATATTGGACCAGGTGAGAGAAGACCGCTCTGATTATATAAATTTAAAAAAATTTTGATCTACTCTCTCTGCACTTTCACTACTTCAGCAATCTGGGCGTTCAAGCAGAGAAGTCTAATACAGAAGATGGATAAAACCAACTGCACCTATAACCAGGTCGAGGCTATAGAGTATAACCTGCAGCCACATTTCTAGGCTAGAGAACTTCTCTGCTGCTAAATTCAAACCCCTGCCATCCTAAGTTTTTATTTGTTTCAAGGTAAATCCTCAGGCACCAGCTAATCATAAGTTATAATTAGCATGCTTAGATGACAGGTATACAATTAAGCGCTTGATCAATCCCTAGCTAGTTCTGTTATTAAAGTATAGGGGAGACTAACTATAACTTATTGCTTAATACTTACATTTAACTATAGAATATCTATTAGTGGCATAATTATCAAAGAAAATCAACCAAACAATAATTAGCAAACAAACGATTTATTTAAACAGTAAATTACTTTCCTTGCTATTATCATAAATTAGCTCGCACCCAATATTCCATTTACTTCTATATATATTTAAACTCATTTTATTCTCCATACTAGTTCTCCATCATCTCTCCAACTCCCTATTCTTTATTAATGCATCTACTCTTCTATTCCATTCCTTACCACTATAACACTCAACAATTCTCCTAACACAACCATCCCACCTTTTGTACGGGTATACTGACATTAATTCTTTATCCAAATCTTCTGCATACCACATTACCTTTCTCACCCATCTTAATTACCTGGCAACCCAATTAAAAATTATTTTGGCTATTCTTTTATTATCCATAAACTGCAATCTACCCAACATTTTTATTTTGCTTTTTGCATTTCTCATATAAAAACTTGACCATCCCATTTCTCCTTGGATTACATCCTTTCTGTCCACACATCTGCATCTAATGCATACCTTCCTACTTCTCTTTGTACTTTTTCCAATCTAATACCCCTTTACTAACACATAACGCATCGTTACCATATGTTAATCCTGCTATGGCCACTACTTTCCATACAATTCTAGCTAAATCATATCTTTTATATGAAAATCCTGTTAAATTCTTTATCAACCCCTTTCTTTTCTTTGGTCCTTTTATCAATTTTTTCTCTCATTCATCCAAGCAATTTCTCTGATTACTTAAGACGATTCCCAAATAGTTATATCTATTCACCACACTTAACTTTATATCCCCCAATAAAAATTCTTTGACTTCTCTTTCCCCAGTATTAATGATCATTACTTTTGATTTTTCTTCACTAAACTTAATCCCCATCTCTTTACCCACCTTGGCGCATGTCCTCAGCATAACTTCCATATCTTCCCTTCTTTCTGCACACAAAAAAAACATCATCTGCAAATAAGACCCGATAATGTATATACTCCCTTGCCGCCTATTAATGGTATCTCTATCCCTCTATCTAGTCTTTCTACTGCTCTTTCCATTTCTCTCAAATACAACAAAAGCAAAATAGATGACATATGGCATCCTTGCTTTAGTCCCACCCCATTTTTAACTTTAAATGATTCTATATTCCCTAATTGATATTGTAACGAGCACAGACGTTCGTTACATTGTTGTTTTTTTATTTTTATTTATTAAACATGAAAGTAAATTAAAAAGTTCGCATTTAAAAATTTTCTTTAAGAATTTAAAATTGAAATTAAATATCAACTTAAACTCTTATATATTAAATCGCACAGATAATGAAAAATTATTAAAATAAAAATTTATTAAAGAAAAAGTATTTTAAAACTAAATTTTAAAAAGATTTGGAGATAAAATTATATCTTTAAATTTATCTTTAAACATATTTTTGATTTGGAAAACAGGTTAATTAATCAGAAATGGAAATGATTGTTAATTAGTTAAATGTAAACCAGCCTTGGCATTTAAATGTAAAAACACCGGTCAGATAAGAAAACAATAGAAACTTTCAGCAAATGAAATAAATCCATTTGGAAATCGGACCTCAACGAAAAGGATCATCTCATTGATGACGTAATGTTAAGTCAATCCTTCGAATACGTATAAAAGGAAAAATTTTGGAAATTATTAATTAGTGACTAGTTATTGATGATTATTACGATGTAACAGCTAGGTGTTAGTGCTGAGGGGATTGAAAAAGACGCACAGCTTCAATCCCTTCAGTTCTGTTAAGAAAGGAAGAAAAATGAGCCATCGTTTCTACATTGAGGACCAACTACACTAAAAAATCTCCGGATGGATAAATAAATCGGCCAACAGGATACCAATCTTCGGACGACGTGGGAATTCACGTTCAAACGGCAAGGAATATATGAAGATGAACTATTTAAATAACCGTAAGAACTTTAAAATTTATGAACAGTAAATTAAAAACTTTCCAGATTTAAATAATTGCAATATTATTCTATCTGACCAACATTATTTATTAATTAGTTATAATTTTATTTAATGTATTTATTTTGTAAAATCATTTCCATTTATTTATTTTTTGTTCTTTAAGTTTTATTATGATTTTTGTTTTCCGTTAAGTTAAATTATATAAATGTTAAACTTAAGTCGGGCGTGAATGGCTGTATAGATTTGTAAAGTTATATTAGGGGAGGGTAATCTTAGGTTATTTGTTTCGTGGTTAAATTGGGTCAATGGATTGGATATATTGGTGTGATTAGTAGATGTAATATTGATTCGCCACGGGCAGAATCGCTTCATACGCCGCACACTTCCGTTTGCCTATGGAAGGAATTATAAGTCGGATACCGCAGTTCCTTTCTATGGAGTTTTTTTGTTTTATTGCTCTTCTTTAGAGATAGATGTAATATTCCTATCTCATAAGAGGCAATTTCTTCTCTTAACCTTTTGTGCTGCCGTATTTTATTACATTGAATACATCGATATATCAGATGGATTGATGCCAGTTTGACTACGAATTTTAGCCTAAGGTTAAATAGGGATAGAATATTTTAATTTCAATGCAAATCTATGTAGTATTCATGCTCGACCCTAAATAAAAATGCATTAAATTTAAGTTGTTTATAGATGCTTGCATGGATTGTTTATCGGTTAACTATGTTTTGCGTTTTCATATTTGATCAAAATATATAGACATTCGATAAATAATGATACCTTACGGTGAGTATCTAAAATGTATTTATTCGGATGTCTTTTAAGTTATTGGTGACAATGCAAGTATCTTATGGTGAATACTATTGGGTTACATATAAATTTCCCTCCGCAATTGTCAGTAATCAATAATTTTATATTTTGATCGCTTATGTTTACTTTGGAATGTTTTTAACCGTGTAATCTATGTAACCGATCTATAGCAACTTATTATAACAAGCTTTTATAATCCCATCTGTGCGAACTTAATTAAAATGTAAACTTATAATATAATAGAAATTAAAATGTAAATTAAAATCTAAGGTAAAGTTAAAAATAATGTTAAAACGTAAAACTAATACTAAAATAATTTTAAATCTTATATATATGTGCATAAATAAATGTTTGTATGTTAATTACTGGCAGTGGCTTATTTTATTCCTTTTTTTATATATACTCTTAGATTATCTTATTAAATCTCTGCTATTCCACTGAGCTAGTGACATGGGCTAACGACCGGAATCAAAATTTAAAAAAAAAAAAAAAAAAATTTTTTTTTTTTTGACTTACGTATCTGCCTACTTTATAAATTTTTCTAGGTTCAAATGCCTAGATGGCGCCCCGTAGTGCAGTTTACGTTAAGTCACATTCTCCGGATCGTTACAATATGTATAGTAATTATTTTCATATAATTTCTTAATAATATCCATTCCCAAATTTACTAAACTTACCCATAATCTATTTCTATTTACTATATCATATACCTTCTCTATATCTATAAAAACCATATATAACTGTCTACCTACCTGTATACCTACTCATATCTAAAGTTGTTTTACTACAAATAAGCGATTTCCTATACGTCTATCCAATCGAAAACCTCCTTGTGGTAGACAGTGGTCTAGTGGTGCTCTTTGTGATAAAAAGGGAAATGAATTTACCGGTACAATATATATATATTTTAAAGAGGAGGAAGAATTGCAACAATATAAATGATCAATATTCAGATAATTTGTCTCACTGGATTATTCTTTTTCTACAAAAATGTTGTATTATTGATTTTTTTGTCTTAAGTAAAATCTGTGAACATTTAATAGCAATTTTTCTTTATTATTATAAACTTACGGCATCTCTTCAGGTAAAACATCTGCCATTATATTAATAGAGTCAGTCTTTGCTTTGGATGTTGGGGCAGCAGCCAATAAAATTTTCAAAAGTGCAATCTAACAATTAATAATAATAATAATAATAATAATAATAATAATAATAATAATAATAATAATAATAATAATAATAATAATAATAATAATAATAATAATAATAATAATAATAATAATAATAATAATAATAATAATAATAATAATAATAATAATAATAATAATAATAATAATAATAATAATAATAATAATAATAATAATAATAATAATAATAATAATAATAATAATAATAATAATAATAATAATAATAATAATAATAATAATAATAATAATAATAATAATAATAATAATAATAATAATAATAATAATAATAATAATAATAATAATAATAATAATAATAATAATAATAATAATAATAATAATAATAATAATAATAATAATAATAATAATAATAATAATAATAATAATAATAATAATAATAATAATAATAATAATAATAATAATAATAATAATAATAATAATAATAATAATAATAATAATAATAATAATAATAATAATAATAATAATAATAATAATAATAATAATAATAATAATAATAATAATAATAATAATAATAATAATAATAATAATAATAATAATAATAATAATAATAATAATAATAATAATAATAATAATAATAATAATAATAATAATAATAATAATAATAATAATAATAATAATAATAATAATAATAATAATAATAATAATAATAATAATAATAATAATAATAATAATAATAATAATAATAATAATAATAATAATAATAATAATAATAATAATAATAATAATAATAATAATAATAATAATAATAATAATAATAATAATAATAATAATAATAATAATAATAATAATAATAATAATAATAATAATAATAATAATAATAATAATAATAATAATAATAATAATAATAATAATAATAATAATAATAATAATAATAATAATAATAATAATAATAATAATAATAATAATAATAATAATAATAATAATAATAATAATAATAATAATAATAATAATAATAATAATAATAATAATAATAATAATAATAATAATAATAATAAAAAAATTGTAATTTTCATATTAAAAATAATTTAAATGACAAAGTTCATAAAATTATATTTCAAAATAACATACCATATACTGAGGTAAATTTGAGTGCATGCCTTGATATAAAACTTCTGTTGGTGTTAATCTTATATCTGATTCTATCTGCAAAATATGTTAGCGTAATATTTTACTATTTTGGAAAAGTTTATTTTTATAAAAATAAATTTAACACTAATTTATATTTTGACAACTTTTTTAAATTTAATCTTAAATCCATATATGTTACGACACTGTACACAAATTCATGTATCAATACATTTTGAAAATAAAATTTTAAAAAATACCATAAATTAAGATGGTCACATTTTCCATTTTGTCTTATTTAGTTTAGTGAACTGCTCTACTTAATAATTTTATTTTTTTCTTAGAAAATAGAAATTTAAAATACAATGAGACATAGCTGCTTTTAGTGCAAAAACAAGAACAAATGAATAAGATGAATTTTAACTGCTAAATTTTAAAGAACATCATTCAAAAAGAATAAAAGAAATGGAAAATGTAACCTTTTATTTATATGATTACTATAAACATGCAGTACCAATATAAAAATAAAAATCAATATTTAGAATGTACAGTAAATATATATGCAAAATATAATAAAAGTATTGATTACAGTAGTTATTATTTAAATATTTACATAAGAAAAAACTCAATAATTTTTTTTGACTATTATAAATATATATCCAATAAATATTCAAATTAATAATCATTATTTAGTACTTGCTTATCTTTCCAGCATCTACGAGTGATTTAGAGATGCCAGATGTTTAAAATAAAGATCCTTGTCTTACAGATAAAGATGCCGTTCGATGGCGCAGTTTTCACGCTAAAACTATAAAATATGACCATTCCCGGGCCGTTTATTTTAATCATTTTGATGTGTTTTTTGTAATGCGAAAATAAAAACAAAACGAAATCATCTTTTTTAACTATTATTTTATTAACGTATAAAAATTAAATGATAATGATAAATGTAAAATAAAATAAAAAAATTACAATTTGATTCTTGTTTTTTATTTTGCTTTATTAGAAAAATCAATTTTCTATCGGAGGATTAGGTTTAGGGTTAGGTTTAGAGTTAGGTTTAGGGTTAGTTTTAGGTTTAAGTTTAGTGTTAGTGTTCTGTTGTTTGTAATGCTAAAATAAAAAATATCAAAATCGTAACCGTAGTCATAGAAAAGAAAGTAAAACTTTTTTAAACAACAACAAACACATATAAATGTCTTCTTTACTTATTAACCATGTTTATAATATATGCTTTTTATGAAATTTACAAAAAACCTTGCAGAATTGTACTTTTCTTACTGGATATTTTTGTGTTTCCGCTCTTTTTTATTTCAAAAATATACACATGGTAGAATCTTGTTTGTCTCGTGGAATGTTACGAACAGTACGTTATTTGACATGTTACCTAATTCCAACTCACTTTACACATATATCTTGTCAACATTTTCCCAATTAAAACTTCAATACAGTACATTGTAAAAAGTCAGATAATTATTACTTTACAAAATCTGAACATTTCAATAATTTAAAATAAAAAAAAATCCATTGAAAACATTTCCATCCAATTCAAATACATACCCTCTCACCAAGTCGTAATAATTTTATAAACTGTGCGATGCGACATACATGCTGCACTGCGATGCCACATAGTGGCCTGCAATCTGTAGCACAACAAAAAAGTTGTATTATAGAAAACGCAGGTTCGAATGTGTCGGCCGTGGAAACGGCATTTTTATGTATTTTAGCACGAAAACCGCGCCATCAAGCGGCGTCTTTAGCTATAAGACGAGAACCAAAATAAAAGATTAAAAGTGAACTGTTAAATTATTATTATTTGCAATATAATCTAGGTAAGCCAGGGAATCAAAAATGCCCCCATTAACTGTATGTATTGACATAAAAATCTAATCTAATATTTCTATCAAAGAAAAAATAGCAAGCTTACAGTGAAGTGATCATTTCAAATGCAATGCTATATGATTGTTAAAATATTGTTCAATACATTTTGCTAACAACTATTCATTTTTTTAAGTCATATAATGTAGTATTATAAAAAGCTGGTTTACTCTGCATTTTTATTTAGCAATATTATAATACAAATTTGTATTTTTTATACAAAACTTTTAGCTAGCATAATGTGGACTTTCTTGTAATACAGTCAATACTTAGTTTCAGAATTTGTAATAGTATACAAAAACTTCTTCATTAATAATGTCATGAGATTAAAAAAATTGGAGGTTATCGTCGATGAGCCACCATATCCCACTGGATGGCGCTGTTTTCGCGCTAAAACACATAAAAATGCCGTTTCCGCAGCCAACACGTTCGAATCTGCGTTTTCTATAAAACAACTTTTTTGTTGTGCTACAGATTGCAGGCCGCTATGTTGCATCGCAGTACAGCATGTATGTTTACGCAGCAAATACATTTTTCCAATTCGCACAGTTTATAAAATTGTTACGGCTTGGAGAGAGGGTGTGTTTTTTAGAATTGACTGGAAATGTTATTTTCATTGGTTTTTTATTTTTATTTTAAAGTATTGAAATGTTCAGATTTTGTAAAGTAATAATTAACAGAGTTTTTACACCGTAGTGTATTGAAGTTTTAAGTAGTAAATGTTGACGAGATATATGTATAAAGTGAATTGGAATTAGGTAATGCGTCAAGTAACGTACTGTTCATAACATTTCCATGAGACATTTTAAGATTGTACCGTGTGTATATTTTTGAAATAAAAAAGAGCATTAACACAAAAATATCCAGAAAGAAAAGTACAATTGTACACTGTTTTTTTAAATGTCATAAAAACCATATATTATAAACATTTTATATATATATTTGTCGTTGTTTAAAAAAGTTTTAGTTTCTTTCTTTTCTCCGACTACTGTTATACTTTGTTGCATATAGTTTACGTTTATTGTTATCATTTATTTTATAGATGTTAGTAAAAAAAAATATTTACAAAAATACGATTTTGATATTTTTTATTTTAGCATTACAAACAACAGAACACTAACCGTAAACCTAACCCTAAAACTAACCCTAAATCTAACTGTAACAACTTTTACTTTTAGTTGTCATTCGATTTGAAATAAAAAATAGCGATAAACAACAACAACAAAAAAGCCGTAACCCCAGTAAAAAAATTTCCGATAGAAAATTGATTTTTCTAATAAAAAGCAAACTAAAAAAGACGAATCAAATTGTAATTTGTTTCCTAAAACTAACCCTAAATCTACCGTAACAACTTTTACTTTTAGTTGTCATTCGATTTGAAGTAAAAAATAGCGGTAAACAACAACAACAAAAAAAAGCCGTAACCCCAGTAAAAAAATCTCCGACAGAAAATTGATTTTTCTAATAAAAAGCAAACTAAAAAAGACGAATCAAATTGTAATTTGTTTATTTTATTTTACATTTATTATTATCATTTAATTTGTATACGTTAATAAAAGAATAATATTTGAAATTAAATAATATTTAAAAAAGACGATTTTCTTTTGTTTTTATTTTCGCATTACAAAAAACACATCAAAATGATTATAATTAATGGCCCGGGAATGATCATATTTTATAGTTTAAGCGTGAAAAGTGCGCCATCGAGTGGGATATAGTAGCTATTCGACAACAACCAAATTGGAATTTACTTTTTCTTGATGAATAACATAATGTTCAATATTACTTCAATATCCTAAATTTTACACAAAGTTCAACAAAATAATTCGCAAGAGTTATTAAATCCAAATATCTAAAATTATTATATTTAAAACATGGACTCTTAGGCTATGGAATCCTTAAAAGATTAAATATGTATGTCATTCCTAAATTTAAGTAATATTGACATTCTATTAATATAAACATAATATTCAGAATTTTCCAAAAAGTAGAAATTTTTATCTATTTATGCATAAATATATAAAATTTATTATATTGGGAATTTCTATTTCTTCTACTTTTTTCCAGAAAGAAAAACATATAGCTCATCAAATATCAAGGGTAGTACATTTTAAGAGCAATATAATAATTCAAAACTAAATACCTTGGAAACAGGATTTTTGGCTATTTCTTCTTCCCATTTTATCTGTACTTCTGATAATGATAAATATACATGCTAAAAAAAAATTATATATACTTATTTATTTATATAATTCACTAAAGATAATAATAAAGACTTTATTAATAAAGATGATCATATTAAAAAATAATATATTAAATAAATAAAAAAAAAATCATTATAGGATGTAGTGCTTTAACGACTAATTTAAAATTATTAAAAGCTTAATATCTGACATTCATAGTCTAAATATCTGCATAAACCATAATTCCTTTGTTATAAAAAAAAAAAAAATACAAAATCAAATTCTAGAATAATAATTTCAACTTACATTTTATATAAACTACTTAATAATTTAATAAATCAATACTTTATTAATCAATATTACACCATTTTCTTTTCAAATACAGCCCATTAATTTCAATATATATATATATATATAAATGTGCAGAATTATATACTATTAAATAAAATTTTATGTATTAGAATGAGAATTGCAATGATTATATGGGCTTTAAATAAAAATAGAAGATATTTTGTGATCAATTCAAATTAGATTTAAGAAAGGGACTGCTAAGTCGTTTTCTTGGAATACAGTTTTATTTAGAAGACATAAATGACTTTTAAAAAAAAATAGAGAATAAAAAATCGAAAGTTTTAGAAATGTGAATTTGGAAAAAAAGAAAAAAAATAACTTGGAAAGATAAGATTAACAATAAAGAAATAATGAAAAGTATAAATGAAAACGGTTGAGAAAATTAAAAAGTAGAATTGGAATGATCACATATCTTCAGGCAAAAAACTTACAAAATATCTATTGAAAGAAATTTTATAAAGCATAAGAAAAGAAAGTTTGATTGGTTATCTTAAAAAGAGCAGTAACTAGGAGTATTTGAAAAGTAGAGCATGAGTCAAAAAAATTTAAGAATGTGATCTGGTTTATTAGGCTGATCTTGCCTTTTAAATGAAAATTAACTAATATATTTAAATTAGCCACTTGTTTTTAAAAATTATCTTTTACTTGTGAATTAAAATAAATTAGAAGTTTAACAATAAAAACCATCTACATTATTAAAATTAATCACCAGAATATGTACAGATGTTCATAAATATTAAAGAAAAATATTCAGTGGAAACAATATATATATATTCATATTAAAATAATATTTATCCAAATTTATATTGAATACCCAAGAATATTAAATACAATAATGATCACGTATCAGAGACTTTAGTAAGATATTTTATGTGACAATATCCACAAACTCATTAAATTACTGTATTAAGAGCTTTGTGTCACATTTATTCAAGAAATAAAATGTAACATTCACAGGAATCAGTTGACCATTAATGATAATCAGCAATATAATACAGTATCTAACTTTTACTTGGAGGTATCTTTGCA
The DNA here is from genome assembly GCA_028023455.1 of Epiperipatus broadwayi. NCBI lineage: Eukaryota > Metazoa > Onychophora > Udeonychophora > Euonychophora > Peripatidae > Epiperipatus > Epiperipatus broadwayi. Next base: position 4,352,086 of record JAQFVV010006254.1, read on the forward strand.
GCATAAAACAAATCAATAATATTATATAAATAAATAAAAAAAAGAAGATACAAGCCCAATTTACTTTAATGTTAAGCATACTTAAAATAGCTGAGATAAGTTAGCTATTAATTAACATAGATCATTATAGCAATAAATTTTTATATTGATTCTTTTTCTGCACTTCATACAAAAGTGCAATATCTCTGCAAAAATAATTATATCATGTGACTTTTTTGACAAACTTTATCTTAAAGATTTGAAAAAATAATTGCATATTTATTCAAAAATTAAAAGCTCATTTTTGGAGTAACTTTTAAATCCAAAGTTTTGTGTAAAACGTGAATACATTTTTATTCAAATGTTTCCTGTGTAAGCAATTTTAAATGTTTTATATATATATAAAAATATGATATCAAATGACATTTTGTTAATCATAATTAATAAGATAAGTCTGACATTTCAAAAATTGACAAGAGATTACTCATATTTATATACTCTTAAACTGTTATATATTTTTTTAATTTCTCATGTTTTACCATTGTCATACACACACACACAATAATTAAAATAACTATTTTTTCTTTTTTAATGATTAAATTTAAAACATTATTATAAAAGTTATTTTACCTCATTGAGAACTTTAACACCTTCATGAATTGGTTCAGGTAAACCAGCTAATGATGTTTTATCATTAGGAGTACTAAATCCTAAAAATTTTAATCTAGTATTATCCAAAAATGTTTCAATATCTTTTTGCCTAAAAAATATTTATAAACATATACATTTGAAAATTGAAAGTATTAGAATGCACTTTATATATAAACATTAAAATCTTACAAAAATGCAATGAAATGTTCATTTTCTAAAAATCCTTCCTAATCCCTCTCTTTTTAAAAGTTTTTTCAGTATTTTAATTGCAAATATTCTTGATTAAATATTAAGTTTTATTTTTAATAAATTGGTCCTCTTTTAATTTCCTTGTTCAACATTTTAAATTTCCATGTATAATTCATGAAGATTATGAAAGAATAAATGTATAAAAATTAAAATCACTGATGAAAAATTTAAAATTTTAGTTTTTAATGGGAAGAATAAAACTGAAGAATGGAAAAAAGAATTATACAGATAGTTAGAAATTAAGAATCAAAAAATGGAATGGGATTGATTAAAAATCTGACATGTTTCTCATTTAATATATATGAGGAATGTAGAATTATTTGGAAAGGAATGATGGTATCTTAACTTTGGAAATGATGCACTTTATATTGGCCAGAAAAAGAAATAGATAGAAAGGCATTCATTGACTGGTGAATTATTGACAGCAAATGAAGCTATTCAAGATGAAATGAGGTGGACTTCCTTTCTAATACAGGAAATCAAAAGCAAATTAAAAATGTTTGAAATGTTTCAGTATATGAATGAAAATAGATTAGTAAGCATAGTGTTTAATTGGATTGTACAGAGAGGACAACAACTACATTGGGCAATATATTTTACAATATGCAAATTTAATAGATAGATAATTTATTTCCATATATTTATATAAGAAATGGGATATATATTTAATTATGAGAGATGTGCAAAGAGATTAGAGAAAGAAAAAAATTAAGAGTTGTAGAAAACGAATGTGAAAAAAAAAAAGTTTAGAATTATAAAAGAATAAAAATTTATATACACTATAAAAACAAAACAAAAAAAGATAATACTACAGAGAATTTATTATGATTTGTTTCAAGGAGATGAACTTTAGATACCAAAGAGAGATAACAAAAATGGAACAGGAATTTGGATTGCAAATGTAGTTTATTTAAAAATGAGGGAATGATGAACATTTATTTTTGAAATTTTTGCAAGGATGTTAAAATAATTAAGATAAATTGTATGATGAATGAGAAAATTTTAAGATAAAGTCAGTGAAAGAAATAGAGATTTTATTATTTTTTGGTTAAGTTCTTTAGAATTAATTGGGGAATATGATAACATGATAATAAAATTATTAAAATAGGTTTTATTAGAATGAGATAAAAAAAAACAACAAATAAACCAGATGCTAGAGAAATAATTGGATAATAAGAAGGAAAAAAATAGACATTAAATGGAATATATAAAAAGTTTGGATAGAAGGAATGTTTAATTTGGTTAATAGGATTTATGGCCCAATATCCCATGCACAGAAACAGACTTTATTTAATGAGAAACTATTTTACATTGCATCACATAATTATAAAAAAAAATTTTTTTATTGAATGCATGCTTTTAAGAAATCTGAGCATTGGAATTAAGAGATCGGAAGCCACAAACCATAGACTTAAGGTCTAGAATTGTTGCTCTACCACTACATTAAACCATGCAAGTGATGAGGCTATCAGATAAACTACATCTTGAAAAATTTCCTGAATTTTAAAGGAAAACTAATTGGATAATTCAAACAAAAAAAAATCTGGTTATTCTTTATCAATTTTTATTTGAATTAATTTAAAATTAAACATATAGTATAAATATGTCAATATTCCTGGTGAAGTGGGTTATTCTTTTTTCACTGAATATTCGTTTGGCTAAGTGTATTTTTGGTGTCAAATACCAGAATTATAACCAGGCATCCATACTAACTTGTAAATTATTACATATACAATAAAGTGAAAATAAAATTACATATAGTTTACATAATATGTTAAATATTTCCATAGATTAATCATGATATAAACAAAGATAAGATTAGAGATATTTCCATGTAATAACCGAGAAATATGTTAACAGAGCTATTGCTAAGTAACTAATAATTACTATTAACATCCTCTACACAAAACTATTTGCTCCAGTAGTCAACAATAGCTTTTTTTTTGTCTTTGCTGCTAGAGTAAATAGTTTAGTTTGGAAGTTAATATATTTCTCTAATTATTACTTGGAAATATCTCCATTTATTCCTTTGTTTACACATATAAAAAGTCATATATCACACAGAGAATAATGAAAGCTTTGAATAGTTGACAATGCCAAATTAGATCATAACCCATCCTAAAAAAATAATAATTCACATGATTGCAAGGAGTCAATATGGAATTAATAGCATCTAATAATAAAAGAATAATGCTATTTATCAATGTGTGTAGAATGCAAAAAAAAATCATTATTTTATAATAAATAAACTAACTATGCATTAGAAAAATCACAAAAATCTCTCGTATAATCTAAATTTAAAAAAAAAAAAAACATTAAACTTTTCAGAAATTTTTGAACTTAAACATTACTTTGTGATGTTTATATATTTGTCAAATTATGACACAGAAAATCCCGAAACATATTTACAATATATCAAGTAGTCAGAAAAAATGTTTAAAGTATTATTTCAATAATAACCAAATATTTAAATAATTATAATTTGTGTAATCGAATATTATGCTATTATGTAAAATATTTAAGAATTAATCAAAGCTACTATTTTACACTTTGCAAATACACAAATTGGCTATCCACAGTATGTAATTTATATTTGGCATTTATCTAATGTAGTATTCTGTGTTTAATTATGATTCATATTTTTAAGTAAAATATTGTATTATATGTAATTATTTTTTTTTTTTTTAGCTTCTACTTTTCTGCAGTATGTCAAGTAAATTTTTTTTACAAGGCTTTGAAGATTCTACATTTTTGCTTTACTTGAAGCCTGAGATTAAAAATAAATTCTTTTAAGCATGTATACACATAAACCAGGTCATAAATTTGAAGATAAAAATATAGAGATGATATATTATACTAATAATAAAGAAGAAAGAAAAAGAAGATACTGACAATAAAAAAACTTAAATCTAATATCTATAAAAATTTAGGTGCAAAAATGTTGTTGGTTAAGTAATTAATTTATTATATATATTATCATTTCAGATAATCAAATTTCAAGTTTAAAAAATGTTGAAAATGTTGTCTTCATTATAAAATTTAAAATATTAATCAATCTTAAACAAAATTGATAATAAACAACTTAAAAATAAATTAAATTAATTAAGCATGTATATTTACAGCTCTCAAAAGGATAATTGTTTTATACTCAAAATTGTCAGTTGATTACAAACTTCAATAAAAATCTTACAATGCATTGTAGTGAATACATAAAAGAGTATTTTAACATTATTTTAAAATCTGTATAATGATGCTACTACTTTGCTTTCAGCTCTATTTTTTGAAATATTTTAGTAGTAACTCTTCTTAAAAAAAGGAAAAAAATATTTTTTTTTTCACATACATATAATACCAGCATTCGATTCAATAACTTTTTAATTATTTAGTATGCAAAAACCAAAATTAAAAAGTTTTTTCTTTATTGATATAAACAATATTCTGAATATAAAGTTATTAAATGACCATCTATTTCTGATTATATATATATTAGCAAATCTGCAAATCAAAATAAAATAATTACAATAATACAGAATTGAGAAAAAAGTCATTTTTCTACAAAATTAAAATATCAATTTTATATTGAGGATTATAGAATTAACAAAAACATCTATTATCTTTATTAATATAATAAAAAAATCAAATACAGCAAACATTTTATATAGGATAGAACTATAAAATGCCTGAATAGTGACTAAAAGAATATTAATCCATTTCTTAAAAATAAAAGTCTCAAGCTGAGAGATCAATAAAGAATATCAATATCTGTAGGCATTCTTAAATTGAAGCATTATTATCTCAGAGGATAAATGTTGTCAGGTAACAACATTTGTACTATGAAAAAAACCTGCTCCATTAAAAAATTCAAATAGTTTGTAGCTACAATGCATATAAGCAAAGTAACGACTGAATCGAAAGAATAGCATGATCTAGTCACTAAATGATGACAACTATATCACTATGATTCACAATTAATAGAAAGTGATCAAGTTGATAGCCCTGTTTTTTTTTATATATATAGAATGGAGTTCGCTGTTAAATTAAAGAAGATTCTTTGATTCTTCTTTAAGGCCTTAAAAGAAATAAGCAGAGTAAATTCCTAATGTCCATTCTACATGTTCTTGTCATTGTAGTTGTTATAACTGTGATGATTAATATGGTAAATGAACATAGATAAGCAGTTCCCAACAAGCATTAGTCACTATGGTATTAGAAACACCATGACTTTTCTTTCCAGTTGCCTGATAGTTCTTAACTAAAATATCAGTTGAATTTTCTTGTAAGAATATGAATGTGTGTGTGAATGATCTTTTTTAATATATAGTTATTTACAAAAAAAAAATATATAAAATTAAATTATGGTCTTTATTCCCAGAAGATTGTAAAATGACCAGTCAAGGTGGTGGCAATCGAATGTAGAGGGTGCTAAGAATCCTCTGTATACCCAGGCTGTCATTTCATGAAGATCTTTTATTTAGATCTCCACAATTGCAAATAACTTTCAAGTAAAAGAAGATTGCACGATTTAAAAAAACTGTCTGTATTAAATAGAACACTGTGAAGTTAAAAAAAAAAAAAGTAATAAGACGATTTAAAAAGCAGCTATACTGTATTATAAAGATACAAATATTGGAAGCACAAGTGGAATGGGATTCATGATAAATAAAATTGGTAGGACAATTTTGTGGAGACTGACCTATCTGACACTGGTAAGATTAATTATTCATATTATAAACGAAACCAAATACAAACAATTCAGGTTTATATCTCAACAAAGTTTTATTATCATGAAGTGAAGGATTTTTATATGGATGTATAAAATGTTGTCATGAGAGAATATAATGCTAGAATTGATAAACAATTGAAAAATCTGTGGGTAAATTTAATTGTGCTGACAGAAGTGTGAGAGAACATAGATGTGTAGAGTTTGTAGAAAAAAAAGCTATATTAGAATTCTTTCTTTAAGACAAATACTAAATGAAAATGGACATGGAAACATTCAAATGATTTTTATAGCAGAATTGAATTATATTTTGACTAATATATTCCGAAATTGTAACGTTCTTAATAGATTTAACAGGAGAATTAATAACATATAACATACATGTTAATGCATAATTGGAGGAATTAAAACAGTTAAGAAAGACAGTATTAATAGTGAATATTCCTAACTTTTAAAAATACTCCAATAACTTTAAATTAGAATTTTCAAATCATTTTCAAATATTAACAGATTTTAAATATGGTTCACATTTGATGAAATAAATAAGAAGTTAATCGATACTCGAAATAATTTATGAAGAAAAGAAGGAATATGAAGATTTTTCAAATGATCCATTAAGAAAAACTGAATATTTAGTTTTGTAAAATATTATAAAATGATATAAACAATAATTGTGAATTGACAAGGAAAACTATAGATGAAAATAATAATTTCAAAAGTACAAAGCAATATCTTGTCATTAAAAGACAAGTTGTTTCACGAATAAGAAAAAAATTGAACTATTACTAAAAAGAAAAATGACATCATGAAATTTGTAGAAGAGTTTTATAAAGTATTACATAATAATAAAAATCAAGAAACAAAGTATCCTCTATAATTATTCCTCTTCTAAATTGTCAATTACTTCAAATGAAGAGGCGAGACGTGCAATTCAATCTATGAAGAATGAAAAACTTATTAGAATGTAATGAATTTATTAGTGATAGAAACAGGTGAAAAAATAAGAATATTGTTGGCGAAACTATATACCAAATGTATAAATGATAAAGAGCATATCAGATGATTGGAAAAATACAAAAACAATATTGAAATTTAGAAAAAGTAATTTAGAAGATTTTAGAAATAATAGACTTATCAGTTCTCTATTAGTTTTATATAAAATCTTTACGAAGATAATTACAACTTGTTTATAGAAAACTTTGGATTCTAACCAAGCAAAAGAACAAGCTGGATTTAAAAGTGGTTTTAGCATGTCTAAGTTTAAAAAAAAAAAAGTAATAGAAAGGACTAACTAAATATGAATTGCCCTTATCTTTTGGATTTATAAATTATGAAAAGATATCTGATTATATAACATTTCCATGGTGGTTAAACCTTTGAATCATCAAAATCCAGATTCAGAATATTGTCATATTGTAAAGAATATTTATAAAATTATAATAATAATTATTAGATCGCATGGTGACACTAAAAAGATTGACATTGAAAAAACTGTACATTACAATAATTCCATATCTTCAAAACTTTTCCCAACAGTTTTACCAAGAAGCTAAGAGATTATTAAAATAATATACATTTTGCAGATAATGAGGTTGTTTTTTGCAAATGATACTTCAGAACTATTTAAGATATGTTTCAATAGTTATTAAATGAAAGTAAGATGATAGAATTAAAGCAAACCCTTAAAACTAAAATAATGTTCAATGATTTTTTTCTTAGAAGAAAACAACTACAAGATTATTAGTACAGATAAAAACATAATCAATGAAATTAATCATAGAATTAAACTTGAATATAATGTTTTTGGTAGAAATAACAGTATTAAAAGGAAATATGCCTATGAGTTTGAAAAAAGGGTGTTTAATATGTCTCACCAGTTCTTATTTAGGGATTTGAATCATGTATACTTGAGAGAATCTGAGATGTCAGACCACTTAATGAAATATGAAGAGATATATGTTACAAATAGCAAAAAAGGATTGGAAATCAAAAACATGCCTGAGAAAACAATCAAGTCTTAATGATCTCATTGAAAAAATTACGAAATTGAAATGAAGCTATTGCTAAAAAGAAAAAAGGTAATAAATAGCAAAAAAGGATTGGAAATCAAAAACATGCCTGAGAAAACAATCAAGTCTTAATGATATCATTGAAAGAATTACGAAACTGAAATGAAGCTATTACTAAAAAAAAAAAAAAAAAAAAAGGTAATAAATGGAAAGTTTTAAACTGAATTTAAAGAGAAATATAAAAGGTTAGAAAAAGATCTCATATGAAATAGATGTATGCAATAATGAAGTTTGCTGGTGTGTTGTAAAGCTAGGGATCAGAATAATTAGATTATATTTGGTGAGTTCATTCTGTTTTGGATCAATAATGATTGAAAATGTTGATCAGAAAAGTATAACTGATTCATTAGACATGACACTTTTTCAATCATTCAGTGTCAGTTCCATTATTCACATCCACTGCTTTCTTATTATAAAATTCATATCAGAAATTAGTGATTTTGAAAAATACTTATATGATAAATATTCTTGCAAAACTTATGATAGATTATTCTTATTGATACTGAAGAATTCAGGTATGTTGATTTCTAGTGGTTCATTCTACTGTGAAGTTAAATTTTATGATTAGTCTATTGTTCCTTTCCAAAAAATATTCATTTTCAACTGCCACTGGTTCGAAGAAGATACCCCACATCCATCTTTAATAAATATATTCATCATCCTTGAGATTAAATTATAAACATAAAACAGTTTCTAAGTTTTAGATACAAATACTTCAACTAATTAGGCACCAATAATTTAATCATTTAAAACACAGATCCTACAATATTCTTTTCAGATACATATAAAACTGATATCAATTTCTTATCTGATAATCCTCAAAACTGTAGTTTTATATAGAACTTTCATTGATAAGTATTTACATTTCTACACCTCATTATGGTACAAATATAAGGCTAATATGACAAGTGATGCTGTTACTATGTTTGAATTCTGTAGATTAAAAATAATAAAAACAATGAAATTACCTCACTTTGGGTGTCCATGGAAGACATTTTGGAAGTGGAGTTGTAGGTCGAGGTGATGGTGGAGGTAATTCTTCTTCACATGATTGTCTGTTCTCTTTCATATCCCAATATTTCTCATACATCTTTTCATCGTCATCCAATGATGGTTCATCTACACTGGTCTGCTTCGTCAACCCCTAGATTTTATTTAAGCATTAAAAAATATTTTTAAAACAGCAATATTGCTATATATATATATATATTATCACTTCTATAACAGCATTCAAATATTCACAAATTTTTTATCCTAAAATTTCAAAAATGAAAAATATAGATCTGTATTAAAAAAAGTTTTCTGATTTATTGCAAGAGTACTTTAATAATTCATAAGCAAAGAGACTAATGCATATATATTTTCTTTTATTTATTTTAAGTTTGTAAAAATAAACAAAATTTATCTAAGAGTGTTCATAAGATATAATTAAATATATATATATATATATAGTTAACAAATAGAATACTTAAATAGCCATCTCAAAACTGAGCTAATAAAACCAGTAAAAAGAAAATATGGAAAGTGATACAGTTAATTGTCAAATTTTGAAATTTAGGTGCAATATTTGAAATATCCTGAAACTATTGGATCATACTAACTTCAGAAAAGAAGTCACAATAATCTATCAGAGAAAATTTTTATTACAGATACTGCAGGTTATACCATAAAAAAATATGCATTATAGATAAGCAAGAATTTTAATAAGAACAAGGTACTTACTTTAATAAAATCTTTAGAGGAAGGCGCTTGAATCTACTGAACATTAATCTAAGGTGAATTTTAAAAAGTGAAAAAAAAAACCCACAATTTTACAATATTGTATAGTCAATAGGCACTCAGGTTTCTATCAACATTTCATTAATGACAAATAATATCTATATTGTACTCTTGCATTAAACAAGACTGAAAATAAAAGCTATGAAAGAAGCATCACCCACAAGGAAAAATGCAAATAAGATAAAATTCATCTACATGCTTAAACAGCATGTTAAAACATATTATTTAATAATCAAAGTGATATATTAATCAGTAAATTTCAACTTACTCATTCAACCTGATACTGTGCCATTTTCATCTTCATGAAGCTAATAGGAATTGTTGATAATTTGTTCAACTTCCGATTCATGTTCAAAATGCTCATTGCATTACTCAATTACCCATCATGTTATCCCCAATATTCACCAACATTGTTAGGATCTAAGATTACATCTTTAATCTTGTTTCAAATAATTTTCTAAAACTGCTATTGCTAAACATATCTGGTTATATCCTTATGCACAAATGATTTCACATAAACCAAACATCTATATATAAGCTTATGATAAGATTCTATATAACACATTCAACTACAAATCTAATAGTGTCAGTCTCCTAGCAATCTTCAACTTATGGATATATTATAACAACACAGACTTAACTACCACACTACTTTAACATAAAACTTACTAAATTTTACTTATCTTTAAATCTTTTGCCATTCATCTATGATTTGGCTACCACCTTTCATGATTCAAACATATTATTTATGGCTTCATATCTGATAATGGAGCTCATATTTGATGATTTGTAAATTGTTATATATTTTCTAGATGAGGCCATTTCTGTACTTAGTAGCGTGTAAATACATACACACATAGATATATATTGTATCACTAATGAATAGTGTTTCATATAAAATTGTTGTTTGCAGTTATTAAAATAAAATCATATATTTAAAGAAAGAAAAGATTTTGAAATTAAAATATCTAATTTGAAAAAGGAAGATATCTATAAAAGTTTAAAGAGTAATTAGAGGGGAGAGAAAATTTAACTTGGCAAAAAACTAAACTTTAGAATAAATTAAGAAAGTTTTTTTTTTTTTCAAAAAAAAAAAAAAAGAAAATACAGTTAGCACGGGGGGGGGGGGATTAAACCCTGCGTCATTCGTAAAGTTTTAAGAATTAATTTAAGAGTAATTTGGGGAGAGAATTTAATTTAGAAAAGTTAAAACTATAAAAGTTTAAAAATAAATCTTTTACATGAAATAAAATACTTTTTTTTCATTTAATTTAAAGAAAATAAACATATGTGTGCATAAATAACGAGTTGATTTTAAATATAAAAAAAATAATAAAATGTATGCGTGTTGAAAAAATTAAAATATGAAAGTTAAATATTAAAAATAAATGAAAGTTTATAAGTAAAAATTTCCCTCAAAAATTGCATATGCTCATAAGCTATATAAAAACATGATTAGCAATGGCTACTAATTAAAATCCATAAGCAACAGGATCAATTAAAAGGCATTTTAAGAATTTAATCAAAGCAATGGACTAATTTAAAAACTAATCAAAAAGGATAACAACAAGGTCGTCATATAAATAGGGCCGAAAATTTCATCAGTCATTCACATATATAGTCATTCATATATCTAGAGTTATTCACATATCTAAAGTCAATCACTTGTTAGACTTTTTTCCAATGAATTTGATGCAGTGCTAAGCAATTTTTGGAGCATGCGATCTGCAAGAACTTCAGCAGTCTGCCTGTCTGATAATTTGAAGTCGCCAGGAATGTCTAACTGCCTAAATAGAAGTAGCCCAGGAATGCAACAGAAGCTTAAAATCCAACCGGTTGGTAAAACACACACGCAGCAGTATATAATTTGAAGACACCATGTTCAAAAATCCTATAGGTAATAACATTTTCTTATTCCAATTCTTTATATTAATTAAAGTAGCCATTGCAATCTTTGAAGCCCCCCAGAGTCAGTCTAATAAATGAACTCTATAGCTCGCATAAAATGAACTATTTATGTGTGTGTTTGAATGCTTGTACTTATCTTTAATGCTTTATGCTTATCTTACATTACATTACATATTTTATTATAATATGTGTGCACCTGAGATATTATAAATCATTATTTATATTTAAGTAAAAGATTTATAAAATTAGTTACAAATTATATTAAACATTTTATTTAAAATAAATTATTCTACAAATTAAATATACTACTAAAAAAGCAATTTAGCAGAGAAGTTAGAGCAACAATTTATTATATTATTCTTTTGATTGAGCGAGTTGGGATTTCTTAGGTGCTGAATTAGTTTACTGTTATTCAGCGCATGTTAATTACTGGTAATTAACTGGCGCCTGAAGTTTACTTCGAAACAAAAAAGTGCTTTGAATGATAGGTGTTAAATTTAGCAGTCAAGAAAATTTATGGCCTTGAAATGTAGTCGTAGTTATGTATCTTATATAGCTTCAGCTTGGTCATAGGCACCCTCTGGGTATTATGCTTCCTTGCCTAAGGGACCGGTGTGGTGCAAGAGTTAAATTGCAGTCAGAGTAGATCGAATTTATAATAAATAATGTTATAATAATGTCAAATTTTCTATAAAAGAAGTTTTACAATTTTGCTTTTCACAAGTTTCTATTTCCATTAAAGGGTAAAAATTCTATGATATATACTGTTTCCTATTCGATCTACTACCCCACCCGGTTCAATATATATATAAATATTCATAAATAAATGAACAGTTTCATAATGTAGCAATTCGTGCATGTCTTTTACCATTGTAATAATCTGGGATTTGGACCCAGAAGCAGCATAATAATATTTTTAAATATTGCTTAGGAAATGGTTATTTAGTTATTCTTGAATAGATGCAAAGTAAAAAATAGCTCAACTGGTAGGTGATTAACTGAGAAGTAGTTTCTTCATGACAATGGGCTATTTAATAGCTGTTTTATTTTTTTATCTATATATTAATAAAGATTTTAGTAGTAGTAATAATAAAATTTACTTTAAGTTAAAAATATATGTTGCAAAATTATTGGAAACATTAAATAAAGTCTGAATTTTTCAGTTAATACTAGATGATAAAATTACTTAATTACAATAAAATGCCATCATCACAAACTTTTAGGCAAATACAAATTAATAATAAATATTAAAATTCAATGTTAATACAATAATTCCATAATTATTTTAATAAATAAAAACTATATTAAAAAGTAGTAATAGAATGTGAACTCAAACTTTCATTAAAATTAGTTTAGCAAATGTTAATTTTTTTATTATTTTTTGAAGTTATAAGTCTGCCATTATTGATATTTTTGTCCTCTTCTTTATTCATTCTTAGCAAATGATAGTTGAAAGTTATGAAATGGTTTCTTTTCTTTAAATAATATCTTCCAAATAGTGTGCAGTTTTCTTTTCACAATATTATTGAATCTTAAAAAATTTCAATAGGTGTCCTTAATAATTTCTATCATATTATCAATCTGCTGAAACACATTTCACTGGATGTGAGTTTGATCGATTGGACGTATAGAAAAATAACCAGTATATATGTTTTTTCATTACTAAAAGAATATATATTCTATCATTCTAATATTGACTACAACTACTTGATTCTCATAAACTTTTCTACTTAATTTACATCAGACTGGAAGTATTCATAATTACTAAAGATGTATCTTCTTTAATTTTAATCATAATTTTATTTGGATATAAAATAATAAAATTGATTTTAAATAAAAAAAAATTCACAAGATTTTTGTTAAAAAATCAATGGGTTGAGATGACTTGAACAATTTATCTGTTTTTGTGTTAGTGTTTATTGCTTTTCATTCATTACATTTATGAGAAAAACCCTTTGTTGGTAGTTAAGGTAATTGATCATCAGTAATATTGAATATATGATTATATGATTTTTTATGAAAGTATTTCATCAATTTTCTATAAGAAGTAACTCACTGGGTGAATGCTGTTTTAAGTATAATGTTATGTAACCAATTTGTAAACTTTTTTATGTCTTAATTATTGAATTAACAAAATTTCTCTATTCTATTCTAACAACAATGTTGTGAGTATAACACTGTAAAAAGCATGCCTTAAGCCATCAGAAAGCATGGCAAAAAACTTAATAGACAGTTTTTTAATTCTGTCTAAAAGTATTCTACTTATAAAAAATAATTGAATAAGATACAGTGAGAGGAAAAACTAAATATTTGTGAGAATATTATATTTTCTATAAATTGTATTTGATAATGAGCCATATTACTTCTTTTACATAGTATAACTAGAAAGAGGAAAAAATGTAGTTTACTATATATAATGTTAACTTTTAAATTATGGTAACTATTAATGTTTAAAAAAAAAAAAAGGTTGACAGACAACATTAGCTATTTAGTATTAATATTCCAATTTTTTTTTTTAAATTAGAGTTTACATAGTGAAGCCATAATTAAGTTATATATTTGTCATACACATGGTTACTAAATATAAAGAATATATTCAATAAATAATGTCTTATCAAACAGAATAATAAAAACTGGAAAATGAATATTTTTTAAAAATACTGATGGCTTCATATATTGGAACAACAGTGAAAAAGGAGACAATATCAACAATAACTAAAATAACATTTAATAACTTCATATTGCTTAAAAATAACAAATTACTAGTATATTTTTAATGCAAGTATTGATTTATTATCTCCGATTATTAATATAGTTTGAAAAAATGGTTTTTCTCATGGTACAATATCACACTTAGTATTCTCATTCAGATTAGTCAAAATCAAGTCTCCAACAATTTTTTAGATAGGTAAGTAGATCTCTGTAATGGATTTCAGTAAATTTTTTAAAGACTTCCTCTGAATATGATCTACTATGTTTAGAATAACTACGGAATTGTCTTTACTGACTGAAAAAACAATTATAGACTTATCATTTTTAAAACAAATAAAGTTTTCCTTTCCTCTAAAGCAAATTTGATAGTCTTTCTGTACATAAAATTGTTCTTGTGTTTTAGTTTTCATAATATCTTTCATTGATATTGACTTTATAGATAACGTTTCCAAATGGTAAATAAAAGTGAATGACAGCAAAATTAATAAGATCATTAATTTTGGATAGCATTTCTTGTTTATTCTTTGAAATAATTTGGAAAATTTATTTTTATGACTTTGCAATTTAAATTCAGTTTCAGTAAGAATTCTAAACTTAGATAGATTGTCACAAATTAATTACAATGTTAGGCAAACCTACTTGAGAGATAATACTACTATTTTTTTTTATTCAAACCATAGTTTTCACTAATATTTTATAGGAGTTGTTAATATATGCCTGACATTAATATTTCATCAATCCTAATTGTGTAGACGTAAAAGAAAAGATATCAGCAACCAGAGAGTAACCTAAATTTCTCTTATAAATCAGTAAAAACGTCACTAAAATGTTTTCATCCTATTCATCCATATTCCTTAAAAATTTCTTAATTAACATAGTAAATTCATTTTCCTCATAAATTAAATGATATTTAAATAATGTTTTCTTAATGAAAGCCTATACAGAAAGGATCATAAATTATCCAGATAACCAGTATTACTGCTGCACCTAAATTGACCATGTTTGTCATTAGATATTCTTGCTGCATATTTTGAGGAAAAAAAACTAAAGCCAGTCTATTTTTCTTAAAACATAGCACTAATCTTACAGAAAACTGTAATAGTTAACACTTCCTGTTTTATCTCATATAACTTTTTTAGCACGAGATTAAATAAGGGAGAAATTTCCAAGCTCACATGAATGTGTGAGATCATTTAAATTTTTATTTCTTCCTGGTTTTAATTCTTAATAAGTACTATTTAAAAATCATAAAAATATTTATTATATTTATTAACTTTTCCTAAATAACAATCTGCTTACTAATTTCAGATTTTTGGTTAATACAATTTATTGATTTTTTTTAAAAATCTCAGTAATTTCCTATAACTTCTGATCATGACTGTCAATCTTTATTAAAGTAATTCTGACATTACTTTAGTCATGTATTAAAACAGCTTCTTTCACCATAAGAATATGTTATCCCCTCCTAATTGTCTTATCAATTGAACATAACTATTAAAATAAAATAGAGCCTTTTAGAGTGAAACATGAAAGAATTAACAAAGATTCATTTATTTATTGAAAAAAAAAAAAATATTGGATTTGACTAATAATCTAAACAACTTTACCAATAGATTATCCAAGATAGATAACAAAGAAGTTCACTTATGAAAAATAGTAAATTCCCTTGGCTCTCTAACTAAAGTACTAGCTAACTTTTTAAACTTTATATTTTAATTTCAAATTTCTTTCACTATTAATAACTATGTAAAACTTAATACCTTGACGCATATAGTGAAATTAAAATTCTTTTAATTGAAATAATTCTTCATCACAGCTTATAGATGCCTTCTGGTGGTCTACGAACACTAAGCTGCCTTCATTCTTGCTCAATACCATTTATAATGAAAAATGCAAACTACATTTTATAGTTTATCAAAGATATATATATATATTTAAAAAATTAGCAAAAGACAACATTTTATTGATTCTGATACTATTTCATTTTTCACCAGTTTTTTTAATAAATGAAACTATACAAACATTAGACTTAATTATGAACTCAACAATTTATTCTACCATAGCTTTTATTTTTTTTAAAGAAAAATTTATAAACAACAATAATGAATTAAATAACAAAAAAAGATATAAATATGGCAAAGTTATTATGATGATAATTTTTTTTGTTTGTCCACATAACAGAACAATTTTCAAAAACATATGAACAATTGTTGCAATTAAAGTTTCTAAATATATTACTTAAAATAATAATAATAAGGTAATTCTCTGTCATATATATTCAAAAATGTTTATACAGTGGCAGATATCTTCATGTTTACTTTCACCATTACTTCAATTAATTATTTCCTGCAACTACAACACTTTTAAACAAATTTATCATCCAAAGAAAGCACTGCACATAGAAACACATTGTCATGCTATTTAGCAACCATTATAGCTACAAGATTATTAACAGAACTATCACACAGAAAATGAAGTTTTAATTATTCAAAAATTAAATCAGTCCTACTTTATGCATAAAAGTAAAAATCAATAGATTTATGCAGTATTTACAAATATTCCAACTATTAAAAATAAAATTCATAAGAATCCCATTTAAATCATTTAATAAGACTCATGTGTCAAAGTAGTATTAATGAAAAATGTGAATTAGGGAAAAATCACAATGACTTTTAACCAATAGTTGCTAAGAACATAAAAAAAGAATAAGAAAATGAATAACTAACTATATACAATCATACAATCTCAAAAAAATACAAATCTTAACATTTGGCTAATTTAACTCTAAAAGGATTTACTTGCAGAGAACCAAAATATTAAACACTTAATTTTATTATCTGATAGTCTAGCATTCTGTATTTAAACAAATTTAAAGATCCCATGATCACCACCACCATTCCACCTACATATAATTAATTTTATTCAAAAATATTTCAGTAAGAATGTGCAACAAAAAAATGTTTTATCAAGATGATACAATAGCAAGCAATACTGCTTTCAACTAGTTATTAAATGGCTATTCATGTAAAGTTTCCTGATTAGAAAACAATTAAAACTACAAACATTATATATATATTCGCTTCCTGGTCAACGCATTTGACATATGAAAAAAAAAAAAAAAATCTTACAATTTTACATCTTCACTTTATTCCATGTAAATGCAACTATTTCATATGCAATGATTGCTGAGGTAATTAATCATTCTGTACTTTTTATATATTTGATGTGATTTTATAAATTTATTTGAACATTTTTTATTTTTAAAATATATTTTAAATAAAAAATAAAAAAACAATGATGATAAAAATTAGTAAAATTGAAAATAATAACTGCCTCAATTTCACATCACATTATGTGTAGCATCTAATCTTTTTTTTTTAACGCTTAAAATAAGTACTTCGTGGTAGTTTTTAATAAAAATCTAATATTTATTTTTATTTGATTATTCATTTTATCAAACAAAATCACCCCTTGCAAACATTATCTTCCACACACATACAACATTTTAAATATATAAAAACAAGTAGGTAAATAAAAAGTTATTATGTGGAAACAATATTTTTCATTTGTAAAATAAAAACACAAATTATTTTAATGTTTCTGACATAAGAAAACGTAGTTACTGTAATACTCTTGGATCTACTTTTTTTTAATGCATTGATAGACTTTTAAAGCCTCTTCTAAACAGAATATATATATGATCCTTCTCATATGTTCAAAATAAAATTTTATAATAAATCTCACATATACTTTAATAATTGTTAAATAAAATTAAGATTATCTACTTACACACACACACACAGAGTCTACATTTTTGTACCTTGCTATATTTCTTCCCTCCCCCCCTTTTTTTAAAATCAAAAATTTATATATATATAATAATCATCAAATATTTTATATATATAATATATGATTATTGTAGTTTAACATGATTATAACAATCATTATAATATATATATATTATTAAATATATATATAATTAAATATATATAATTGCTATATATATTTAATAAATTATTTACTGAAATAATAAAAAAGATATCGCTAGATTTAATGCAACCTGTGAAGATGGTAATGCTAATTAATTAAAAAAAGTTTTCACACTAACGTTACTAACTAGTAACTGTAATAGTCTTTCTTATCTTAATAATTACTATCCAATATACTCTGTACTTCATTATATTCTCCTAAAAAAAATTATCAAAACCATTTAGATCAAATTCTTATGTCTGATTTAATATTATTATTATTACCTCATCTTGCAAAAAATAATATTGATATCAATTGCTTCATGCAGGTTTCTTTGGCATTAGTATTATTATAATTCTTTATATTTGCGAGAGAACTAAAAATACTGATTGAAATTAATGAATATACAAGTCTATTTTCCGCCACAGAATAAAAGTTCAAGTAAATGTAAGTGCAATATTAATACAAATTTTATCATTTTTATACAAGTCCAAAAATTGTCCTAATAAATGTTTGCTTATAATTATTTCATTTGTATATGAAATCTATTAATTTTTACTTTTAAAATTGAAATAACTGTTATAAAAGAACTTTTTTTTTTTTTAATAAATTAAGAAATGTGAAATGAAACTCAATCAATTAATTCTGAATAGGTTCATAACTGCTTTGTTTCAGCAATACTAATAAATATATATATATATATAAATTTATATAAAGTAGTAATTTTTTATTTCCATTTTATAAAATAAAATATAGCTGCAAATCGAATTGTTTAGATTTAAAAAAAAAAAAGATTTGAAAGCAAATAAATTAACTAAGCAATAAGCTATACCAATCATACAATAACACTTAATTGCATAGGTACTAATTTACCATCACTTTAATACAATTTATCACTGTAATATTTAAAATTGCATCAAAAACTTTAATTATTAATATCTCATTAAAATGCATATCATATCAAATCAAACCTTTATATAAATAATAATATTTGAGATAATAAACAAATTTACCCTATTTTTTTTTTTCAAAATTAAAATGACATAAAAATATTATAGCAATATAAATTTTAATCAGTTTTCTACCTCTATTTTATAAACTTGAAAAATTTAATTACTTTTCTGAGTGGTCTGTTATTGCAGCGAAGTTGTTGTTGTTCGATGAGATCAGCAGCCGACGCAGGAGGAGAGGCAGCCCGCATGGTCCTAGTTACTTCAATGGTGTCTTCTTTGACTGGTGGAAGTCCTGCTTCATCTCTATATTTGGCCTTCAATTCTCTCAATTCGTTCATACCTCCAAGTGATACCAAAATTGTTTTCCAAAGAAGCAATAAAACTTTCTTCATTGGAAAATGAGGTGCATTTCCACTGCAGAACTTGGTGACCATCCCAAACAGAAGGACAGCTAATGTGTCATCTCCACAAATAGGATTACCTTAAAAATAATAGCTCTATCTAAAAATTTGTGTTTTATTTAAATATCTATACCATAGACTATAGTGAAGAACTTCATATATTGCTAAATATAAGCATATATATATATATATATGAATTTAAATGGGGTTGGGAAAGAGATACACAATATTAGCAATTTATTACATGTCAATTACAATATCAAAGTAATTTATATATAAATCATAATATAAACAGATTTAAATTATAGATTATAATATATATTATTTACAATATATTAAAATAAACATAAGTTATTATACAGAAAAATGATAATTCAAAACGTGTAAAATGCACAACAATTCTTAGTCCTTAAAGGTCACAAATCAAAGTACAATCATAGAAGCTAAATGAACATTTCTATACAGCAGTATATTGACAAAACAATCACAACTTAATAACAATAGAGTTTAAAAATTTCATAAAAGAAGTCATATGCAATTACTACAAAAATAAACATGAATAATCAGTTTTCCCTTTTTGTTGTTTGAGTGAAATGTAAAAAAACTTTTTATTAAAAAATGCACTTTATTTATCAATGTTTATAAATGTAATTCTAGTAACATCACAATATGAACTTAGATAATTATAAAAATATTTTGGCTTACACATAAAAATTCTGAAATAGAAAAATAATTGAAACATAATTTTAATACCATCTTATTATATTCACAAGCATTACAAATTTTTCCATATATAAAAATGAAAAAATGAAAATGCAATTCATACAAGAAAAATAAATAGCAGTATATGATCTTAAAATGGTTTATATTTATTTAGTTTATCTAAAATACATATTAAAATTGCTTGAAATATACCTCATATAAATCTAATATAGATTATAATTAGACTATATCTTATATATTTTTTGATTATTTTAATCCATTATCAGGAATTGTTTGATGAATATTATACTTAGTTGAGACTCTAGATTATCATTATCTCAGATATAAGATGATGAGCTATAACATTACATTTTGTAACTACTCATAAGCAAAACTGATTACAACATCAGGTGCAAAATATTAAGGGCTTAATAAAACTGTTATTTAGTTTATCTATGAAACTCCTAAAAAGACCAAAATGACCACTGAATCTTAGGCCCAACTTCTCATTCCATCAAATTAGGTCAAACTTTTTTTTACTTTAAAAACATAGTTCTCTAGTTTTCTATGAAGTCAAGTACTATTTTAATCAAAAGTTACAATACAATAAAAATTTCATTGACAAAACATACAAACTATCCTAACATCTATCTTTCTCTTCTTCAGAATTTCAATTAATGTCTACTTAAATCTACATTATAATTACTCGTATCATGGAAAATAAGACTGTTACAAATTTTCTCCAAACAACTGGCTTCATCTCTAAGTTAATGCTTATGAAGTATTCAATCTAAACCTCCTTCACAACATTTTTTACTATTCATAGAAATTGGCCATCCAGCATCATCTTCAAGCTCAATGATTTTTTTATTAGATATTACAGTCTCAAGATGAACTTTCACATCCATAAAGAATATAGATTTCATATTATTCTATAAATCTTTTTAAAAAAATATACTGTAGACTGAAACTCCAACTTTAGCGTTATTTATTCTAATTCCAATATTTTCTTCCATACCCCTATTTCACACAAGAAATCTTTTTAGGTAATAGAACGGTAATAAATTTCTAATTACCCATACTGCTCTATGGTGCTGTTGCTAGTGAAAAACAAATAGATATAACGTTACCGGGCTGTTTTTAAATTTTGTTGATTTATGTTTTTAATTTTTGGATTTGCTTGATTTTGATTTTTTTTTGTTGTTGTTGCTTTTTTTTTTTTTGTAACCGGTTTGATGCATATTTCTTAAAAATAAAATAATAGGGCTTTTTTTTTTTTTTTTTTTTTACTTTTTAAAATATTCTGTCTTTTTTTTTTAAAAAAAAAAAAAAAAAAATTTCTTTTTGTCCGGTCTTTTTTTTTTGTTGTTGTTCCAAGTCTTTTTTATTGTTTTTGAAGAAACTTTTTTTTTTATCAAGAAACAAGGCTTTCTCGACAGACTTCTCTAAGACCTGTTGTCATATTCCTTACGGCGTTTTGATACCTTTCCAACTCAGCTCTAATATGCTTCACTGTAAGCTGATCCCGGCTTCAAGAATAAATTAGCCGTACCACTTACAAAAGCCCGTTCCATGAGCGAATGGAACACCTTCGTCGACATTGACACAAATGACATTCCATTTCAGAGGTTTCACAACGCCTTAATTTCATTAAACCACCACAAAGACAGTTTTTCTGGATGGGTAAAATATTTTTTTTGGGGTTGAAGGAAGGCCACCACATCTGCTTCTGTAGCAGGTAAATCTCAAAACTACAACACCGAATGGTCATCTGCCATTGAACTGTTTTGATCTCGAAAAAGTCTCAGAAAGTGCGCGACTTGATAGTGAACTTTGCCGAATCGTGATTTACACTCCTCATTCAGTGAATTCAGACCCCTGACAATGAAAGTAGGGGCGTTTGAGAATTCATTACAATTTTTACTAACTCACATCAATTACAATACATTTAAGCAAAAAAAAAACGTTCTAATATACTTTTCATCATTACAACTACAGAAACCATCATATCACACGCTGTACAATAGTCAAGAGTAATGTCTATAGAAAGTGTCACATACTTGTCGCTAATAATGTTCAACATGCTAGAGATGTTGGGGTAAGGGTGCACTTTCAACATCTTAAGTGTTTGAACAGTTTACAGGCCGTAAGATCTATGAGCGGCCTTGTAAACAGCATATTTAGGTGCTTTAGCGTAGAAACAGCGCCATCGCGCGGTGTGGATCAACAGACCATGTATTATCAATAGCACTTGTCTATCTTTTTAGAATAACAATTTTAAATTGTGTAACAATAATCATTGCTAAAAAAATCATTTTTATCTTTTCTGGCAAATCACAGTTTTGTTGAAGCAGCTGATGAAGAATTTAAAAAGAACTGCAGATATGAATGAAGCAGAAAAACTTCAAAAAGATAAAGCGTTAGCAACACTGATGGAAACTTATTCAATCCCCAAGGTCAAATAAAGAACTTAGACCACGCAACAAACCTACTTGTAGACAATATAGAGATTAGGTTAGATGAAGAATCTCAGAAAGTGGAAGAACAATCAGATGATACTTTAATTATTCAAGTGAAACTAGGCTCACAAAACCTCAAAGCTAATCATGAGTCAGATGATGAACCTATGAGGATTGAGACAACCCTATATTCTCATGACATTACGGCCGAATACGTGAATGAATATGCAATGGTATTTCAATTGGATGATTATTATAATCGTCCTGGAATACTTGTATTTGTCATCGAAACAAAACTAAGATATTCTGCGGATACTATATTGGCGAATGGAATAACAGCCATCAGACGAGAACACTATTTATTCATACGTTTACCAAAAGAGAAGGTTATCACAATAAAAGAACCAGTTCAGAAGATCCTAATGAATTAATGAGATTAGTATACTTGATCATCTTAAGTGTGTGTTATGGTTTTTAAAGTATTTTCATAACCAAGTGGATGATCAAGAAATAGAAAAGTCATTGGAGAATAATGGAACCGATCATATCACTCACTAAGAAGCAAAATGATTCCCGGTTCCATAAGCTATGCAACACATATGAAGGTACCTTCACATTCATCAGGCATAGAAACCCCAGTGCTTAGGAAGCACTTATATAGGGATGGACCTCGAACATTGCGACCTGGAACCTGTACACCGAATGACCTGAAAAAAATGAACTCAAGTAAAATATTTTTTAAAAATGAACAAATCCAAACCAACTCATGATGTCGTGAACATAAGAAAAGGATGTTCAAAAACAGATAGGGCATGAATAGATGCACCTACGCTTTTCACTAAGCCACAATGTATGGCCAACAAACCAAACATATGGTACAAGCTAGCCAAGTAGCACAAGAATACAATGGACTCCAATATAATGCTTTAAAAAAAAGTATGCATATGTAGTACAGTCGATAAGTACACCAACTCACACCTACCCAAACCCATATCTATGTTATTTACAATCAACCCCCAGTTAATCCAACTGGAATAAATGTAGAGATAGACTAAGAGCACAAGAAAAACTCATGGCTATGGCTAATAAAAAAAAACAAGGATAATAAAGGAGAGGTGTATCGTGATTTCAAAGTAGGAGACAAAGACAATATGTATAAGTTTTTCAATCAATATAAAGGACCATTTACAATTGTAAAGCAATCTGGTCACAATGCATTTTGGATATTGGAGAAGTACGAGGTACATATAATGCCTGTATCTTAAAACCGCACTCTCCACATGATCATACAGTTGCCTTGTACAATCCACAGTCCAGTGTGAAAACAACTAAGACTGTCAGTTAAAACTTACTAAGTAATGAAGTCAATACCAAAGAGTATGTATATATCTAGTTGATTTATGCAAAATGAGGGTATACCCAAATTAATGCTTAGAAGCATTGAGTTATCTTGAAATTAATCAAGATCTAAGGTCAATCCATGGAGAGTAATAGATGTTCTAATATTTAGTTAGACCTTTGAAAAATCCAGTAAGACTCAAAAAAGGAACAGGATGAAGACTAACAAACAAACTTATGTGCCATCTGCAATAGAGACACATTACCAATTAATTATTTATCCATATAACCATCAAAAGCCCTAAGTCCAGATCACACCTTAAATGATATGACCTAGCCGTCAAAAGAAATTGTGAAGTAGCTGAAGAAACTAACTGATAAAATACAAGCAACATTGGAGTGAACTTTTAAAATCCTTCTTTAAAACCAAACTAGATTCAACATTAAACAGACACCTACTCATATGTAAGTGCTAAAATTCTGTTAGAATTTTAACCCTGTAAGGTTGGGAGTTGTAAGGATGGCTTACAACCCTGTCACACCATCCTATGTTAGCCCATACTACCAATTGGAGTCATGAAAAATATAAATTGCTAAGCACATACCAGTATTATTTTTTTTTATTAGACACATGTATATACAACAATTTTTTTTTTAAAAGCTAAAATATAAACACAGCAACTTAATTTTTCTACTGTTATAAAAATCATTAAACAATTAGGTTAAACACTCAAACATCTTACTTTTTATTTCACATTATGCTGTCAAGATCAATTTGGTTGGAAAGGCAAGTTGCTCTAGATTTTATTTAATAACAAAAAAAATATCTAGCTAAATCTAATAACTTCTCCCTCCTTACTCTCATAATAAACTTTTTCAAAAAATGTGAACACAATTGCTTCCAAGTGTGGAAATGAAAATTAAAAAAAAAAAACAATAATAGAAAATCAAAAAAAAATCAAAATTTTTAATCATTCATATGAATTAAAGTTTGATGAGTCTGCTGGAAATGACTTTCATATTATGAGTCCATCATTTTCAAAATAGATCTGAATAAAAATGGAACACTTCCCTTGAAGAGTGGCATTCACCTGCTTGAAACGATAATATAAGAATCCAGTTCAAGTGATTTTCTCTTGAATTAAGTAAAGTCATTTGTAAAAGACAATGGATGTTTTTCAGACTTTACCGCAATGAAAAGATGATCACTATGCTTTCAGGGCTCTGGGGATGGCATTCTATCTCCTATGGTATCATTGCTTTTAGCTGGAACCCATTGTGTAATAATATATATTATTTACGTAGTTTATTTGGTTCCAATTGGGTATTTAGTAGCGATATATATATATAAGAGAACAATTATTTACTTTCTTTCTCTTCGATTGTTAATATCCATTTATTTTTCTCTTCTTCTTCTTCTTGCATAAGTAAAATTAAGGTTTCTAAGAAAAAAAAAATTTTTTTGCTTCTTCGAATTAACTTGGCTATTTATAAATTTTCAATTTAATTTGCTAGTTTGGCTTCTACTAAGTTTAATGCTATTTCAAATAGATTTCATTCCGAATACATCCATCCATCCTTGCATTCGAATTTTTAAGCATAGCGAAGTTGGCTTTTATTTAGCAAGAGTATTACTTTGAAAAAGAGAAAGGATGAAGATTCGAATTGCTTTTATATAAGCAAGTTTAGCTCATTTCCATTTTTTGATATTGACATAATTTCCTATATATATATTTACTTTTAGTAATGGTATTAAAACAATTATTAATGAAGTTTTAATTCCGTTTCACACTTGGTCGCTACGAGATTAATTTTTGATTAGATTATCATTTTGTGTGTCTTATCTAAACATCTTAATTATTGTTCTAATCTAATTAATGACATATAACACAAGTTTCTAACTTTGGTGTTAACATACATAAATGTTTGAGTGTTTAACCTAATTGTTTAATGATTTTTATAATCTTTTTTATTACAATAGAAAAATTAAGTTGCTGTGAAATTTAGTATTTTAGCTTTTAAAAAAAAATATTTGTTGTACATATATGTGTCTAATAAAAAAAAAAAATAATAACACTGGTATGTGTTTAGCAATTTATTAGTTAAGCAAATATTTTTCATGACTCCAATCGGTAGTATGGGCTAACATAGGATAGTGTGACAAGGTTGTAAGCCATTCTTACAGTATATTTATAGCCTCAATCAGAAAAAAAAAAAACTATTTCAGTACTGAATTAATAAAAAAGCATCATATTATTATTAATTGATGGTAATTAAAGTCAGTAATAAGTTATCAATGTTTTATATACGAACAGAACTTTCAACTCTTCCAAAGTACATCCTTATTTATAAGCCCAGGTTTTTTCCTATATTACATCTTTATAATGGATTTCTAATACAGCTTTTAAGAGGTAACCAATAAAAAACAATATCCTACAATGTCTCTAAAACATTAGAAACTAACTTATTAAATCTTTTTCTTTGAATTCTTTTAATATACAGCAAACTCCAATTGCACTAGTAATTAATTCTCTAAAAATATATCATAGTCTTTTTTCTAGTTTACATACAGATATGATGGTTTGCTTATTTCAATAATTATTAATGTTGAACTTTATTCTCTAAACTGTAAGTTTGCCACCGATTCCATACTAAAGAATATCATTATAAACACATGCTTAATGTTTTTTGATATTTATATAAATCTATAAATACATACACTTTTTATTCTATTAGCAAACTACAGGATCAATAATATCAAAGCATAATTTTAAACAATAAAAACTCAAATTCAAAACTTAATTCTTTTTCATATAAAATAAATTTCACATAAATGTAACAAAATAATCTTTAAACAGACTTATTATTCAATTCAATAATCTATATACTTCTTTTATCTATTTTTATTACATATTCTTTAAAAAAAATAAATCTATATATTATTCAAAAAAGTAAATTTATTTAATAATTCTTATAACTCAAATAAAATCATAAATATAATAGCTAACATGACAAATTTTTTGTATAATACTTTTTATATGTATATGTAATTTCTATTTAATTTAATGACATCCTTTCAAAGTAAATACCTGGGCGGACAAATACTTCCTTTTTTCTATTTAATTTGTATTCTCATCATAAATTATATTATTCTCATTTTGATTATTTTCTTAAATCCTTATAATTATTGTCATCAAACATGGCTTAATATTTTCTGACCTCTATATATTTTGAGAAATGGCCATTTTAATTACATTAATGAACTTATTCCCTATTTATTATACATAAAGTCAACAATTTATACAATATATATCAAATTTAATAGTAAAAGATAATCATTCAAATAAATAATAATCGCTTTGATTTTCAATCATCTTTTCATATATTTTTAAACATGTATGCCTATAATATATTTGTAAAAAAAAAAAAATCTTTTTAAAAATATATCATGTTTACATTTGTATATACACTCATACATAAGTACTTTGACATTAACTATAGAATAAAGGTACAGTGTTAATATGGAGTCATCGAAGAAGTGTCATTGCATTAGCTATAAAAATACAAGTGCAATATGATGCAGTCCTTATTAATGGAGGGAGAAATACCACAGTGTTAAAAGAATCCGAGACTATAATTTATCTTCATCTTTCCATTTAATATTCTTTTATTTAATATGTTTTGCTGATTTTTCTCTATTGTCATATATCTAGTTATTTGAATATTTGAAATTTCTAATCTGATTCATTAATTTATTCTCTACTTTAGAGAATTTATTACAATTTCCAAATTCAATAACCCTTTCTTTATTTCCATTTTTTGCATTCCTAATCTATCAATCATATTTTCCATAGTGGCTATCATTTCCTTCAAATTTCTCTCATTAGCTTCAAAGACAGCCATATCAAAGAAAAAATCTAAAGCATTAATAAATTTCAGACTTTCATTTCTGATTTTCCACATAATGCTTTTTGTCACTTCTAAATTTTTGACAAAATAGCAATAATCAACAATCCTGTTTTGCTTTATACAATATTCAATACCACTGATAAGCCTGAAATAATTTTAAATATAAATTTTAATTCAAATATAAATTCTTTTTTTTTTAATAATCACTTTTCTTTAAAACAATTTAATACTTGATTAATAATTATCAAATTCCTGTTCAAAATTTACAAACATACATAAATATTGCTTTTACAAAACACCACTTCAATCTCCACATCAGATTCCTTTCCAAAATATACTTCAACTAAAAGACTTTGTATTTATAAATCAAAGTAGAATTTTTACTAGATTTTAAAATTATGTTTAAAGTTCAATAATCTTCATATTGAAGTACTTTTTTTAAAATTAAAATCAAAAAATACTGAATTCCCAATATTCACGAGTGAATTTATATCTACAAAATAATGTATCATTCACTTTTTGCTATTCATGGGAATCTAATAGCCAGAATGTATCAATCTCCATGAAATTTTCTTGATTTTTTTAAAGTATTATCTTTATAAGTTTTTAATGTTAATGCAATTTTTATTATTTATAATTGAATATAAAAGTTTTCAATATTTCTATTCCAGAATTTTTCTAATAATAATGAGAATGTGTGTTTGTTTAAATGAGTGAAAATGACAGTGTAAGTGAAAACTTATCGAAAGCACTCAGCCAATTAATATTATAATTTGTATTTAGCTTCACCATTGCCTGTGTTTTAGCGCATTTAGACATATTACTTGTTTAATTGGAAGATTATGTTTTTCTTATTCTTACAAAATATTTAATAATAATAAATAAATTAAGTTCAAGAATAATTGTTGTACAAAATCTCTAATGAAAATTAAAAAGAATAAAACAAAGAAATATAATTTCTTTTAAACTTTCAAAGCAACATTTCAAAAATATTTTTTTTAAAAAACTTTAGATTTATATTAAATTGTCAACATAATCACAAAAATCCAAGTGTTTCAAACTTCTATTCACCTGATGATTGAAAGTTGTTTGTGAAATACTGTTTTTATGCTAATGAATAGATATCATATAATGAAGTTTGAGATAAGTGGGCATTAATAAAAAAAATTTAAAATTTAAATACGAGTACGTATCTGTAAATGTGATTATATATACATTTAAAACAAATTTAGTATTCAACAATATAGGAAATACATTTATAGTAGCAGATAGAAAAAGTGTAAGGAGAACAGGATTTCACAGGAATCTATCTCTCTTTTTCATAGAATCAATAGTTCTCGAATACATGAGATTTTTTAGAAATTTAATTCCACAAAAATATGAATATTAACTGAGTTTGTTAAAAAAATGAGTAAGTTTAATACTGTTACTATATTTTTTCAATATTTTTTATTTCATTCCTCTAATATTTTATAATTAATAATCTTTTGCTCTGAATAATCAAAATATTAGAAGAATAAAATAAAAGCAGAGAAAAATGTCACCATCTTCATATCTTCAACATAATATTGAAAATGTGTCAACTAACCATATAAAATTCAATTAGTGAAAGTACATAAATGTTAGTTTTATTTTTAATAAACATTTAATTTTATTTAATTTTACACATTAACTTATTTTAAATTTAATCTATTTCTGCTCTTATAGATTATTTAAAAGAAATTAATAATATTCATATAATTTTTTAAAGATGTACAAAGTCTAAAATGGAATAAAGGAAGCAAATTTTTAATTGTAATAATATTATCTTTAATATATGTAAATAATTGTCTTAAAAAAATAAAAATTTCTAGTGCTTGAATTTTCTCATACGTCCTTGATAAAAACTTATAAGCAACATTTACTTTTGCAGCTAGAAAAATCAACATTGCTTATTGGATTTTACTATTCTTATGGTTGGAGTTAGTTTATAACTGGTGTTACTAAAATATGATTGCTGCTATAGAGTTAAATATATATAACTCTACAACAAAAATTGATATAGATTCATATGAAATTTAGAGGGTTTTGAAAGTTTCAAACTATTACTTTGAATAGCAGGGTAAGAATAAAAGATGGCTCAATTCAATGCTCTTCACCAGATTGTTGTGTATTCAGCTATGAAGCTGACTATCAACAATTATCACAAAATTATTAATTGACCAAAACGTTATTAAATAAAAATTAATACATTTATTTACATATTATATATACACATATCAATTAAGATTTAACTAAATAGCATTCATTAGATCCTTAATATACACATTAACAATTAGTCCTTGATTTAAGGTTCTAAATCTTTAATGCTATAATCACGGCAAAGCAAACAAATACAGCCACTACAATAGTGATGGACCTAAGGAAATACTAAAAGTTTATACTCGCAGTACTTAAAACACAATCTTAATTGGGCCTTCTCAGGCGTACGCAAATCATAAAAAGACCAGTAAAATCTGTAAACATTTTCCCTAGCCAGCTTTCTTTCACTTTCAGAGGCACAGGCTCTGGAACACTTCCATTATTGCAGAAAGTTTAAAGCACTTTTCCCTCAACTTTTCTCAAAAGTCCTTATGACAGCAACACACAATAGCACGTGATGAATGGAGGAAAGCTGACGAAGGCACTCTTCTGTTGCGCGCACTATATATACTGTTTTCTCTTTGCTTGAATTCATTGATAAATTCCTATCATTCCAATGTAAAAGTAAATCCATTTGACTAATGCATTTTTACAATGATGATAAGGATCTGACTTCTAATTATGACTGTTCGCATTCCACAGTAATTAGCTTCAAATATTTATTCCATTTGTTTTCTCCTAAAATAGTTTAATGGTTTGATTTTTAACAATACCCAGTTTTCTTGGTATTTTAAATCCATGAGTTATATCCGGCCTTGAAAATAATCTTTTGCATTATCTTTCGGCAATCTTTATAAAATGCTTTTAAGTTACAGTCTTTATCTGTTTAAGTCTAAATTATCTGCAAACCAATCTTTCTTCGTTGAATTAGATTTAAACTCAAATTATCAAAATAAAGTTTCCTTTATTTTTACAGAATTTATTTTTCATTACTTTTTAAAACTTACTTATCTATTTACATTTATGTTTCCATTAATTATTAGCGATCTTTTTACTGCTTTTTAAACTAGATATGTATTTACATTTTATTATTACTAATTTTCCTCTGAAGTAAAAACTTAGCTTTATAACTTATAGCTCTCGAATTACTAAAGCCTAATATATTTTCTACAAATTATAGCAAAGATTAAAAGTTGTTTTTGATAATAAATTTGAATTTAAAAAAAAATCTAGCTATTTTAGTAAATATATAAAATTATAAAAGAAATATGTATATAAATTATTAATAAGTATTTTTATTTATTTATTTTTAAAAAATATACAAATGTCATAATTACAAAAATGAATATTTTGACCTGATCTATATATTAAAATACACATACAAAAGTTATTAAATGAACTTACCAAGTTCATGTTTGAAAGCTTTTCGTAATTGCTTTATGTACTCAGAATCAACTTCTTCTGTTCTCATTACTTCAACCACAGTACAAAGTACACTGAGAATTACACGTAGATCAGTGCTATCAGCAAGAGATATAGCAGGCTTCCTTAAGGCAAAAGAGGCAGCTGTCGAATTACTAAAGAATTGATAATATTTAATTGAACATTATATTTTACAAAATTAGAAAAAATGTAACATATTAAAAAAAAGTTTCATAAATAAAAACAGGAACATAAAACTGTAATTACAATCTTGTTTAAATATAGATTAAAGTTTATTGCTGATTTATTTAAAAATTTATCAAGATTCATCTTTTTTGAGATATATATATTGTACATATATGTATGTTCTCATGTCCCACACATATATATTATTTAATTGAGAAAAAAAAAATTTCTTATATATATATAGATTTATGTGTACGTATATTATATGTGTAATATATAGTTGATAAATTAATAAGTGGTGAATGAATATAATGTTGTAAGAAATGATATTTTAATATGTTATTTTTCTTATTAAATAATTAATATATTCAGTTATTTAGTTTTATTTCTGTAAAATAAAACATTCAGAAAGTATAAAATAAGGCGATCAGATTAGTAGATTAGGAGATTAAAAAAATGTACACGTGCAAAAAAATGTGAAAGAATGAAAATGTCTGTATAAAAACAAAAATGCTTTTACACCTATTGCTAGTGACTATGGATTGCCAGCTTTATTGTTTGTGTTATTTGTGTCTAAGATTATTTTTATAAAAGGGGTGCTTTGATGTAATAAAATGTGATTATTGATTTTCTTGTAAAATCGCGATAGAACATCAAACTTGTGAAGCTTTTGATCTTTTATCTCAAGATAAGATATGCAGATGGTCAGTTTCTTTGACCAAAGATTGGCAATATAAATGAATGAAATAACATTAAAGGGCACTCAGTCAGTATTATTAATCAGAGATGTAATGACTCAGTCTTTACATTATTATTAAACAGAAATGTTTAAAGATCACTCAGTCATTATTATTAAAAAGAGATGTAATGATCAGTTTTTTTTTTTTAATGTTGGAAAAAGAAAGTGAGAAATTTGATTTTTTTTTTCACTCTTTAAAAAATTGAAAAAAGGAAGGAAATGACTCTTGTTTTAAAGCCAGTATAGACGAAGATGTGCATCTATATAAGTAATTTCCAGAAATATTAAGATAAAAAAGAAAGAATGGAACAAAATTAAATTACTTGGAAGAAATTATTAACAATTATATAAAAATGATATTAATATATCTTGCTGTGCATAATACCACGAATTTGCATTGCTAAAACCATTTTTTCTGCTTCCTGGAATAATACGGAATGGGTTAAAATCACTAATCTACTGTGGACTCATATACCAATCAAATAATAACCAACAAAATGATAGAGTTTGAAGCCAACCACACAAGCTATATGAAATGCTTCTTTTCTGGCTCCTCGTCTATTCTAGGCTCATTACCTTTGGATGGATGGAGAAGGGGAAGGAAGAGGAAAAGAAAAGGTATAAAAGCCATATATAGCCAAATTTGAAGCTATGAATCAAATTTTTGTTAAAGTTTTCCTCAGTCATCTAAAGTGTCTAAAATGATTTTTTTTTTAAATGGGAGAAACAAGAAAATCCACCAGTTCATACCTATCTAAAAGTATTTATAATAACTCTTTTTGAAATGGTAGAATCAAGCCAATCAACGAATTCAGCATTATCAAAAGTATCAACAATAAATAATTTTAAAATTGAAGAAATAAGCAGGTCAATTAATTCATGTTTATCTTAAAGTATCTGCAAGAACTTTCTTTTTTAAATGGAGCAAAGACAAGCAGTCTGAAAATTCAAACTCAGGACATTTATAAGAAGTGAAAGTGATCGGGTAACTATGAACTTTCGTTAACAGATCTTTTATTATTGCTTATTAAAAGTAAATCTTAATTTATTGTTCAAAGCATTATTTTTTTCTTTTGATACAGAAACATTAAGGGCTTGTTTATCTATAGTTATTCTCAATATCACATAACATAACACAAATACAGTTTAAATCTTTAAACTTAAATGTTCATTATTTTTTTTTATTATGTTGTAATATTGAAATGTTTTTTTAAATTGTTCTTCAGTTGTTATGATAATGAGCAACCTATAAATATATGCATTTATAATGTTTTTTTTTTATTTTATCTTGTTGCATATTAAAATTGATATAATGTATTTTATTTTCTTTTGCTAAAAGGTTGCACGAATATTTTTTATATATATGTAATTTATGTATTAATCTCTAATATAGGGGTATACATTTTAAACATATATGTTAACATTACCGAATGTGTGTGCATGTGTAATTGTCTATACAAACACGTCAAAAGAATAGGTTATACCAAGTTAGTTTAAATATAGTAAATTATAAAGCAGGAATCACATTTGAATGGAAGTGAAATAAAACACACAAGTTACATATGAAATTTATTTTATAATATAATAAGTTAGGAAAGTCTTAAGTAAGCATTCCATGAAATATATATTTTTTTAAATGTCATTTTAAGCCAGCTTATTTTAAAATATCCAAAATGACAAACTTATATATTAAGTTTATTTGGTTGTGCTTATATAAATTTTTTGTATTAGTTTTGTATTGAATTAATGTAATAATAAGCCATTTATCTAATTATTAATTTGATTTTAAAGAAAGGAAAGAAGAATAGTATTAATAAAATATAATTATATATCTTAATTGATTTAAGAGTTCTTATTAAAAATATTATGTTTTCTTGTCTTAATTATATGGTTTTAAATGATCATCATCATCATCGCTCACAGATATTAAGAATCATCATTCGTAAATATTGAGCAATCACTTGCTAATATTAAGCGCTCGCAAAATGTTAAGTAAACTAGAATGTTGATTTACATTTAGGTATTTAAGGGTTAAGCTTGATAATAACCAAGTTTTAATAATTATAGGTGTATAGTAGAAAAGCTAAAATTGGGTTGTGTCCATGAATTATGATCATCCTCATCAAAGATGGATATCGTATTATTGATTAAAATGTTTCAAATAATACCATACAAGAGTTATGATTGCCATCATCATCATTAATAAATTATAATCATTAAATCTAATGTTTAGCATAATTAATATATGTAGTAAATAAAGATTTATAGAACGATGAATATCATGCATAGAGATTCATGATGATCATTCATCATCACTAGTATTATTAAATCCTGGTTTTAACTATAAAAGTATTTTATAGTAAATAACTATAAACTTATATAAATGCTAGTAAATGTAATATTTAAATCTCAGTTTGAAATAGGATAATTTTTAATAAATGCATATGAGTTTATAAAGATTAATTTATTGTTGTGAGTTTATTAATAAGCTATGGCTAGTATCATCATCACTATTATTATCATTATTATTATGATATCACTATTATTATCATTCATCATTATTATCATCTTTATATTGTGATAAATAATCTAGTTAAATGGCCATCAATATTAATAATGGTTTTCACGATGCTTGTTTAGAAGTCATTAATAAGATGATACTTGTCTGTTCATCAATATACATAAAATGAGCTAGCAATGTCTATAAGAGTCTTTGATCTATAATATAAATTTTGGTAATATTGGGATCTTGTAATTTTATCGATATAGATAAAATGTAAGAATGTCATTTTTTCATTAGTCATCCAAGTCATGTGTGATAAAAATGTACCGAATGAGTTTGAACTCAGTACACTCTAAACAAATATTTATCTAGATTTAAAACAATCTAGTGGCGCTAGTGGGAAAACACATATACTTAGCTAAACTGAATAAAGAGTGATATAATCCCTTTCCAACTTCATAATATTAACTTTATATAATATATATTTTATAAGTTGTCATGAATAGCACCAGTGTGTGCATGTGACCATGAATGGTCTTATATGGTTGGAAAGAAGAATAGGAAGGATTCTTTGTTAAAAGAACCTAGTATGGGAGATAAGCATAATGCACTCCAGGAATCTCAAAGTGGGTAATTTTATTCAGTTGCTATATTTAATATTCTTTTATTTGATGACAATGGCCAGTATGTTTTATTGTTCAAATGACATCCCCAATATTTAGATATTATTAAATCTTTAATGATGATAGTTTTAATTGTCATTGTTGTTATTTTATATGGAGAAATGAGATAACTTATTTATCTCATTACTAATGTGACAGAATTAATGTTTAGGATAGTTGCAATCGGGCTATAATGTTATATTTAATTAATTAGAAATAGACACCCAGATAGAGCATGATATGCATATATTCTTATTTATATGTTAGCATCATCCTTATTTAATTATAAATTGTATTTTGGCTAACACAGTGAATTCATTTCTCATTTAGTTTACTTGGTTACAAATGATGAACCGCTGCAGCATATCATTATCCTGTTTAGTGTTTGGTTATTGAATTATGGCAACTATCATTTCATCACTCATCTATTTATCTATACTGTGACAATGTTTACTTACTATTACAAATAACAGATTAGATAAACATATATGTTAATAATGGATCATTTTCTATCAATTTATTATTATTTCTGTTACAAATGTCTTCTTTCCGTTACAATATATATTGAATAAAAGTAAATAAATCAATTGCAAAAAAAAAAAAATAGATCAAGTGATTCTAAACAACCAACCTTTTTTTTTAAAAAAATACACTTTTATTAATTTAGAAAAATCTGCTAAGAGGAGACTAATAATAAATTATTTATTAAATGGATAATATTCTAATATAAACTAAAATTAGATATTTATCTTTTAAATGTACTATCATCAATAGAACACTGCAGACAATATAAGTATTCTCAAAATAATAAAATATATTTGGCAATATTTAATAAGATTGGACAGATCTTTACTTTAGAAAGACACATTTTCTTACGATAAACTATTACCACAAGAGATAACCTGAAAGTTCAGATGAAAGTGAATGAAAGATGTATTTTGATATACAATTTGCAAAATTAATAAACTAAGACAAAATTATCCATATCTAAGCAGTTTCAGAACATATATTTAAGTTAATCTATTTAAAATATTTCAATCAAAACACCATGTTCTGATTTAAGAATTCAAGTCTAAGTTAGCATGCCAGATCACATAGTGTTCAAATGTCAAATTATTCACTATCAGACTTAGATAAGATGTAGTCACTGACATTGATAAATTTTTTTTTTAGACAAGAGAAATAAATATATTCATATGGCTTCATTATTAGAGTCCATTGATAGAGAGATCATAAGAAGTTTGAGAAATGGAAGTAACAGCACCAGAATTGATCCCACCACAACTTCCATAGAAGAGATTAAATTATACATCAATAACAAGCAATTCTTCTGAAAATATTTGACATCCTACTGAAATTAAACTCAGAAGACCTCTCTATCCTACATTTTCTAAGATTTAAAAGAAACCATTGAAATATGAAAAATTCATGTGGGCTGTGTCATAAGGAAGCAGAAGCACAGCACTATATTTTTCATATTTATTCCAAGTTAGATAGCATCCATAATCTTATTGCAGTAATACTTAAAAATGACTTATTCACATACTAAAATCACAAGCATATGAGCTAGCATATTCATATTATATGCCTTTTGATGCACAAGATGCATTTACATTTACAATAATAATCCCAGAAGACACCCCAACAAGCTAAAAAATAATACAACAAAGAGATAGGAAAATAACTGATATAAATACTTGCACCAACATCTGGGCACTAATACATCTAAATTCGAGCCTGCAACATGACACACCTATCTTCAAAAACAACAACAAAAAAATCAAATGTTTGCTATTTTCTGTGAAATGTATAACAAGGCAACTACAGATATAAATAATGATCTGTGTAAAACACTTGCAGGCTACTTCAACTGTAAGGTTTCAACTAAGAAACAACCATTTTTTTTTGTTTCAACCACAGGTGGTCCAAATAAAAGACTATAATCTTTTTTCATAGTCTAATAAAGTCCTTTGAAAATAAAAACATAGTACCAGTGATATTTTTTTAATATATACAAGCAAGATGAATTTTTAAGTCTCTTCAAAATTTAATGAATTCGAATTAGTAGAAGATTATTTGCAAAACATTTTAAACAGATCATTTTCAAGCAACCTATCACTAACTATTTAGACATCATAATATTTTCTCCATTAGAATTACATAAATTCTGATTAAGGTACTTTTTTTTTTTTTGTGAATTACTTGAGAAAGCATTCTTATTAGATATAAGCAAAAAATAAAACAATAATTATTGAAGATTAGATAAATATGTCAAATAATATCTTAATAACTTTTAAAATCAATTTAGAAATAATATATCTATGAGAGATGAAATTGGATCAGTATAATTGCTACTGAAAAAAAAAATACTAAATTTAAATAAAGGCTTTTCTAAATTTATTTAATTGATGAAGAGAAAATCTTTGTTAAAGTGATTTGCCATAGGTTATTGACAGTTTTAAAATGAATAGGCTGCCCAAGTTATATTATCCACATCACTATTGAATTAAAGAGCAGACAAAAAGCAAAATTTCAATTAAAAGAAGATTCAATTAAAAAGTTAACATTGGCAGAGCAATAATAATATCCAGAATTCATAAAAAATATCCATATTAAAATGGGAAATAAATTAATGAAACATGTTGAGTGCTTTGAACAGTCAATTAAATTAATTTTAAATGAAGGAAAAGTGCGACAAGATCTACAGAATAATAGTTATAGAAAACAGGTTTTCATGAGAAGCGGTCATTTTCGAAATCAAAGTTACTGGATCATGATCTCCACAAGGGTAATTATGAAATCTTATATTTAGCAAACTGCATTACATGGAGAGAGTCGTGGATTCTCTTAGCTAATGATATTAAAAGTTTGAAAACTTTTGGGATATAATGAGAGAGAAAAATAGACAAGACAAAAAAAAAAAAATTATGTCTGGTAAAAATGTCATTTATCGTTCAAATTAGAAACAAAGGTTGAACTGGAAAAATACCTGGCAAAAAATCAAAAAAGTGACCTCATTTTCCTTTCATAGATCAACCATACAGAGACGGTGATACTCAGCGCTATAGTGAATTAAAACAAGCAGCAAATTGAAGATTATAAGTATTCTCATTAGAAATTTTTCATCAGACTTTGAATAAAAGAAATAGTAAATGAATGAATTGTAGAAAGCTAGAATGACTCAAAACAGACTAGAGAAAAAAAATCCCATGACTTTTTTCCAAACTATAAATTAATTGAAATCATGATAAATGAATTTATAAAACCGCACAATAATTCAAAATATCATTATTATAAAGATTTAATTTGAAACAAAATTATTATTAAACTGTTGCTCTATTATAGCAGTGCTAAATTCATAAAATAATTGATTTTCATATCTTTCCTGGTTTCATTCCTAGATTTCTTTCTTTTTTTTTTTTAATCAAACAATTATTCTTATATCAGCACATATTGCAAGTGTTACAAGTATGAATTCTTGAAGCTTAGTAGCTATTTCCATTGTTCTGAAAATATAGTGTTATAAAATAAAAATCCAGTACTTTCTCCTGATACTTTCAAAAATACTTGAAGCATATCTTTTATCAGTCCCATCTATTGCTTTGTATATATTTTTTACTTCCCTTTAATTATAAGTTTTTGAAACCAACATTAATTGCAAAAATCATTACCCCATGACTGGTAATGTAATTTTTTAATAAATTTAAAATATTTTCAGACAACAAATACATATGTAAAATATTTATAAACAAACAAATTTATATAACATAAATGTTAAATACTTTACTATTGCCAACAACTCATAATTATTATAATATAGAATCATACAGTTTTCTTTATTTTGCTGATGTAATTCTTATTCTCACTTTCAGAAATCAAAAATTCAGTTAGAAAACTTAACGGTTTCAATTATTCTCAACTTTATTATTGAAATACAATAAATTTCTTTTTAGCACATTTGTACATAATCTGATTACTTTAGTTTAATAACATTTATTTAATTTAATTTTTCTTCCTTGCTATTCAGTTTCCATAATAAAGTTTAGCACTGTTTATAAACAATATAATAATTATATAATAAAAAATTTAATTTATATACAAGAAATTCTATTTTCCATATCTTTTCAGAAAAGTTCATTTTATCAAAAAATTATTCAAAATATTTACACTGACTAACAGAATATATTTAAAATTTTACCAGATAAATAATCAATCACATTATATAATATGTATTTTTTAAAAAAATGTATTTCAATTCCTGTATTTAATCAAATGCAAATTAAATTTACATTTAAGTGAATACTTTAACACCATGCTATTAAAGTATTAAACTAAACTTTTCTTTATATACATTTTGAATGTATTTATTTTGAATTTCATTTTTCTGAGAAAAGTTTTAAAACATTAAAAGTACTCTTCAAATAGTATAGGTTTTGCTTTTTTTAAATATTATTAATTATTTTATTTGTTTTTTAAATAAAATCTGTTTGCCTTGTATCAGTATACTTGGATGAATAGATATTTTATAATATTGTTCTATCAAAATCAAAATACAGAAAGTTAATAATCATTTTGAACAAAGATTATATATTTTTCTAAAATTAGAAATTTCACTTACTATTATTAATAAATAATTTTTCATTTTAATAGTTCTAACATTCTCAATTCTAAAATTTATTTATTTATTGCAGTTTTTCTGATCTTAATTATTATGATTTTTTTTAATGTATACTACATTATAATAATAATAAATACTTATGAATTTTCAAGTAAAACAAGAAGGTATCACATATTTTTGATAAATATACAGTTTTGAGAGCCTTAAAACAAAATTAATAAATCGATTGTTAAATTTAAAAAAGGGAATAAATTCCGATAAATTTCATTAAAAAGCTTTATTTCAATTATTTTTTATACATTTCTTTTTGTTAACAGTTTTTTTAGTAAATTGTCATAATGATAAAAATTTGGGACATTCCAGTCACAAAACATGCAGTGGACTATTTCCAAAAATACAAGATCCTGCCCTCCTAAAAAGTGTGTGTTAATGGTCACGATATGATTGCATGCCACTGACATAAATAAAGTGTAAATATTGTATTTATATATTGTTTTCATTTTTCTGTTAATAAAGTCAATCAAAAAAAAAAAAGAAAATAAACTGTATACATTGTAATTAATTTTTCCACAATGATTTCTTTTTTAAAAATAACAGGAAAATAAAAAATAAAATGTAAATAATAATAATAAATAAATATAAACCAAAATAGTCTATATTTCTATATTATAACAAAAAATGTGCCTAATTCATTATTATTTTTGTTTCAAAGATGAAGTAATGCTATTAGATACATTTTAAAAGCACTACTGAAAAATCATCCAGATTATCTCCTGACTAAATAAGCTGTAATCTAGGATCAGCCATCAATATATTATCCATCAATAGGTAGCTGGCTATTTACTTCTAATAAAAGACATATTTAAAAAATAAAAATAAAGGCCACTTAAAAGAACAACGATCAAAAATTGTGAATGGATTGAAA
This sequence comes from Epiperipatus broadwayi, assembly GCA_028023455.1. Classification (NCBI taxonomy): domain Eukaryota; kingdom Metazoa; phylum Onychophora; class Udeonychophora; order Euonychophora; family Peripatidae; genus Epiperipatus; species Epiperipatus broadwayi. The sequence goes on from JAQFVV010006254.1 coordinate 4,393,060, forward strand.
AACAATGAAATTTTTATTAAAATTAAATTTAATTATCACAACATTATTGTTCTGCAAACAAATGTGCTTATAGCATTCAGATTTTAATCATTGGAATTATTCTACAATTAAATAATAGTCATTTTATTTTGTTCAAGCAATAATAATAATGACTTACTCAGCTTCCATATTCAGCAACTCGACAAAAACATTGAAAACTCCCATTTCGTACAACAGGAAGACATTATGTCGAGACATCTGTCTCTGATCAAATTCTTCTTCACATTCACCAAATACTCCTTTTTAAAAAAATCATATTAATAACATAAATTTTAAATCTTTATTTATAAAAATTAAAAAGATCTATTTTTAAAAATTCAACATAAAGTTTTCAATAAAAAATAAATAAATTCTAAAAACAAAATAGACATAAGTAATAATTAGTAGTAACATAGAATACAATTAAAAACAATAATTCAATACCATCTCAGGATCATTAATTATAATACTAAATAAAAATAAGTCCTATATGTCAAATCAACAATGTTCTCCAAGTCATTTTGTATTTTGCTCTACTTTTCAATTATTCATAAATAGGATAATCTTTTCTTAGACATCAATTAATTCCTTTTTCTCTCAGCAGAATATTTTAACCCAGCGTTTCTTAAACTGACTAGTGACCCCATTGTGAAAATTTAATTCAGATACATGAATTTAAAGAAATACCAGTCACAATCCTCTCATTATCTTTAATTTAATATATTCCGTTTTCTGTACAGTGCAATTATAAAATCGTAATGATAGCCAAGTTGAACTGTAAATTATATTTACATATTGAAAAATAACATTAAATGCATCATAATAGTAGTGCCGCATTGCAATTTCTGCATATAAGTTATTTCAGAATCAAAATATATGCTGCAGTGGCAAGAATAAGGTTGGCGCCACTGTGATTATATAATGCATTTCCGGTCAAGTTATTTGTTTCGATTTCATTTAAATAAGTGTCCACACCACAAGAACAATACAATATTGTATTTTACTGTTTTACTCGACTAAGGTTAGTATTTATTTAAATAAATATTATGAAAGATGTTATTTTTTATATATAAAAATGCTTGTAAACTTTTTTTTTTCCACTTGTTTATTCAAAATTTATCATTCTATTAGTTATTATAAAAATTTATTTTTTATTTTAAACTTATTGTCATTTATTTATTAACAAGTAAAAACATATTCCTATTTTTTAAACTTAACAGGTAATTTATAATTGATTTATTGATATTTTTTAAATATTAAAAAATAAAACATAAAGGGATATTACAAAATAGAACATACAGGAGTAAATATATCTTCGTATAATTAAACAAAAAACACAGCTGACACTTGGTGTGTCTGCTAACTAATAAGTACTGTTATTTTATTTATATTTTAGGATAAAAATACTTTTTACCCATGGATAAATGGTTGAACTTGAGTACCAGAGGTAATGATGCAGATGGTAATGCTACAAAGTCTCTTCAAGCAGGATCTTGTAATCAGAAAGAAGCATCTAAGATACGAAAAAGAAAATGTGATGAGACATTTCTCCAATTTGGCTTTACTTTCAACAACTGTGATGGTAATGAACCTCTTTGTTTAATTTGCAATAATGTTTTGTCTATGGAGAGTATGAAAGCATCAAAATTAAAAAAGGCATTTTGAATCCAAGCATCCTTCATATGTCAATAAACCAACAAGAATATTTCAAACGACTATTAAAACCTTCAAATAAAGAAAAACAATATTTTGAGAAATTTATAACTGTTAATGAAAAATATTTACTCGCATCATATGAAGTTTCATATCTGATTGCTAAAAATAAAAAGCCATACACCATTGGAGAAAATCTTGTATTACGTACTGCTATTAAAATGGTAGAAATACTTCATTGAAATAAATATGGTGATGAAATTCGGAAAATTCCTTTGTCAAATGACACTGTCACTAATAGAATTTCTGAAATTAGCAATGACCAATTTGAGCAACCTTAGAATTAAAGAAAGCCCAATATTTACAATTCAGTTGGACGAAAGAACTGATATTTCAAAAATAGCTCAATTATTAGTATATGCCAAATACATTTATAAAGACAACATTGAGGAAGAATTGTTATTTTGTGTTCTTTGGAAGAACATACAAGAGGGGAAGACATATATAATAAAGTAGACAAATTTTTTAAAACTGAAGGTTTAGAATGAAAAAATTGCTTTGGAGTATGCACAGATGGTGCTTTGGAATATGCACTGATGGTGAAAAAGTAATGATTGGTGAAAATATTGGTTTTAAATCATTTGTTAAAGTTTCTAGTAATAATCATGTAACTTTTGCACACTGCATGATCCATCGAGAGGCCCTTGCAGCAAAAAAATTAACAATGGAATTGAACGATGTGCTTCAGGATGCTGTCAAAATTATAAACTTTATTAAAAGCCGTGCCCTTAACAGCAGTTTATTTTCAAATCATTGTAAAGACATGAACTCTGAATACAAAAATTTATTATTACATGCAGAAGTAAGATGAAATGTCAAGAGGGCGAAGTTTAAGAAGATTATTGTTGTTAAAAAAGAAATTGTTGCATTTTTAACCAAACAAAAATCTGATCTTGCTGCTCTTTTTCAAAATGACTTATGGCTATTAAAGCTGTGCTATTTGTCTGATATTTTTGAGAAACTAAATGATCTTAATTTGTCTCTTCAAGGAAAAAATAGCAATATTTTTACTTTGAATGATAAAATTGAAGGTTTTATTAAAAAGATCAACATTTGGAAGAATAGGGTGGAAAATGATTCATTGGAAATGTTTTTGACTATCGACAATTTTATAATTGAAAAAAATAATTGTAAAACTTTAATTGCAAAAATTATTATAGATCACTTAAAAACCCTAGAAACATAGTTTTGCAAATACTTTATATCGAATTTACATTTCAAAAAGTTATCTCGGATTCAAAAACCATTTCTGATTGATATTAATGAGATTAATCACCTGCCATATAAAACCCAAGAGGAATTTGCTGAGCTATTGAGTGACTCTAACTTAAAACTTGATTTTTCCCCAAAAATCCTTGACTGAATTCTGGATCGGAGCTAGGATTGAATTTCCCACAATTTCTGAAATGGCATTAAATGTTCTTGCATTCTTTGCAAAAGCACATACAATTATGCATTAATAAACTTTTTAATTATTGAATATATTAAAATATATTCTATATTAAAATATATTCTATACTCAACTATGAATAATTCCAATGCCCTTTCTAATTTTTTGACTTAAAAGAGGCAAAATATTCTGAATTATTATTACTAATACAATTCACAAAAACATTTAATAAAAGGCTGTTCTTAATACACATTTATAAGGGATACATACATTATTTTATATATTAATTTTACTTACAATATTAAACTTAGTTTACTGTTATGAATTTGAATATAGCAATAGTGAATTTCACAAAAACTTTTACCTTTAGTTTTATTTTCTGCTTTCTTTTGTTTATAATTTAGCAGTTTGAAATATATTATTGTACTTATATGTATTCGTTAAAGAGGTTGCATATTATTTTTAAGCATTTTTTGTCTGAGATTTCCCTAAGCCATTTTATATAATATCTTTGCTAGTTAACATTATTGTCACAATATAATTATTATTAATTTGCAAAGTACACAAATTAATGTTTTATCTTAGCAATTCAAACATTCATTAAAAACAACAAACAATACTTTGAATTATTTGTTTTATATATTAGTTTTATAGAAATGATTTAATGCAGTTCATTCTTGAATCATCACAAAATTAATGAGATCATATTCTTTCTCTGATTTAGCATATACATCTGACATTTGTTCATTAGAAGCTTTATATGAATAAATTCATGGAATTTACATTTAACAGCACATTAAACTTAGGTACTTCGTTAAATTTTTCTTAATAAAAAAAAACTTATTAGAATTGTGAATGATTAAATATTGACCATATATAATTAAATCTAACGTTGGAAATTGATATAGACATTATTTTTTAAATATTTGAATCAATTTATACAAATAAATTTCAACATAGTTTAAACTACAGTTCATGTACTGAAAGAGAACAATTGCAAATATATTAATCATCCTTAATTTATAGAAAAACCTTAGTCCTATATATATTTTCACTTTGATTTTTGAAACTGTCAGTTTAATATTTTAAATTAAAACTAATATAGTCCATATATAAAATATATATAAGTAATAAAATAATGATTAAATAAAAAAAACCAACTTACCTTGCACGAGATAAAGAACAGATCTGACAATTTTCATTCTCTGTTCCTGTTGAGATACCTCCAGAATATTTAAAATATGCAAAAGTAAAGTTTTTTTTTGAGTCTCTGTCATAAGAGACCATTTATCAAAACCTATAATTTGATATAAAAAAAACTATGTTTATAAAACTTTAAAAAAAAAATGCTATATTAAATTACTCGATAAATAAATCTTGAATATTTTTTTTTAATTATTTATTTTAAAATTTAATTTATTTTAACAAAATTTTTTACATGAGAACATAAAAAATGTGTATGTATATATATAATAAATTTAAACATTGTTTTATTTTACATTAAATTATTGCAAATCATTTTATTCTCTTATTAAAAAAATTTCATATCTTCTATAGTGTGGGATACTCTAATATTTCATCAAATAATATATAAAATTTAAGCCAGACTTTAATCTTACAAATAAAAAAAATCAGATTACAATCTATTACCTCACAACAGAGTAAAAACAATAATTGAGGTTCTCAACAAAATTTTGTAATAGTAATTGAATTTCATTATGAAAAATTATATTACCAAATTATACACTTAAAAGTTAATACATATTCACTCAACTACAATATCTAAGTTTTTCAAGCTGTTTAATATTTCTTCACAAAACAATCAAAAAACAAGCTCCTCCAGCCACAGTTGTGGCTGCAACTAACCAAACCTATTTCTAGTAAGAAACTTTATATTTAGAAATAGACACAAAAGCAATTTCTACAGGTTAGAATTGTTCCTAGCAAAGTTAATAATCACCAAAAATCTGATATTATAATGATTGACCTACCAATTATACTAAAATCTGAGAAAGCAAAGAAAAGTTTGGATTAGCATATTATACAAATTGAGACGGTTATAAGTATTACATATCTCATTAATATATATATAATATTTAGTTTTATTTAAAAATGCTTATGTAGTAAGAGTTAACATTATATTTATATCCCTACTAACCAAATCACTCTTCTCAGTCACTTTTAACATAGTTCATATAATTTTCATTCTATTATGTTAATAGATTATATCTATGACAAAACAAAGAATATTTACCAAACTTTAGATTAAATAAATACAATAAATAGTCCCATAATCATTTATGTAAAGAAAATCACAACTCTCTATTTGTAAGCAAGATCACCACATTAAATTGTCATTACCAGATGTGCATAGTCTAATCTTAATAAAAGAATAAAAAATTTAATTTAAAAAATAAAAAAAAATGTTGTGCACTACAGGAAATATATAAATAAGAGATGAATGAATTATAGGTATTTCTTGCCTTATAAATTTCATTGATGATATAATGGTATAACTCAATCTGTATCAGGTTCCAAAATTTGACATATCCATCAATAACTCATCAATCTAAAATTCATTTATACATATAATTCTATAAATTCTACATCAATCTAAAGCACAATTCATCTAAAATGAATTTAATCAGTGATGAAATCAGCTGGTTTATTATAAAAATTCTCAAAATTCTTAAATAGAAGTCTATGTCCAAAATTCAAACACCAATTTCTGTCAAAACACATAGAAGTCAATTGTTTCAGAAATTGTTACACTGCTTGCTCAAAAATGAAATAAAAATTATACAGTGACCCATAATGAACTCATCGTCTATGTCAGTGGTGATTTTTATTATTTTGCTAGTAATGTAAATACATTGCAAATTTTTATTTAAGATCTCTACAAACAGTTAATATAAAAGGCCTATATATCCTCTATGGTCAAACTAGCTAAATTTCATGATCTATATCTCACAATATATGAAAAAACCAGAAAGTTATACAATTGAATTTATAAAAGATTTACATTTTCTCACAAATGATACAATTACCAGAATGCTGTCTATTATTATTTAATGGAGAACAACATTTACATAAATATTTTCATTCAATTTAGCGAAAATTCTCATGAGTTAAATACACCTGAATAAAAAAGAATATCAATTAAAAGAAGTCTTTCTACTTATCAAATCACATTGTGCTATATGAAATGACTTTGAATTGAATATTGAAGGAGCCTGAAATTTTTTTATTTTGAACAATTAATATTTCGATTGATGTTTAATAGCTTCCTTCAATATATAAAAAATTTTCAGATAGTAATATACTCCTTATCCTTCTACATTATAACATACAACTGTAAAAAAAAGTTATACTCTGCACTGATGAATATGCTCCATATTTACCATCAATGTTATACTTTATTCAGCTAGCCCATTCTTAAAACTTGCTTTCAATTTTTATCTTCTATTTTGCCCTTCATTATTTCTTCAAAATTTCTCATTCTTATAGCACATGCTCAAGTAATCTTTTAACTTCTTTAATTTCTTCACCAACCCCCCCATTTTTGCTATATCTACTAATTTATCTTCATTCTCCTCTCGATCTTTTCTTCTTCCAATCCTAATTGTCAATGTTTTTGTTCTATACAAAACTTCAAACAAATTATTTAAAAACTATTCCCAAGAAATTTCAAAAGTAAACTCTTATTTAAAATCTTAGCCATTTCATTGCAATTTTTATTTCTTTATATCATTACCATTTAACAAACTTAGAAGAATTTAAAACACTAATAATTCAATCATCATTTTTAATATTTTATCCTTTACATCCATTTTCATTAATTTAATTTTAGCTGTATGTATTCTCATCCCAAACGTTTTACAAATTCCATCAGTCCTGATCAACATTCTGGCTCTCCTTTCCTTTTAGACTCATTTCATTTTTCTTTTAAAACAACATTTATTCTATATGTATAACAAGTTATATTAATGATAATAATACAATATTTTTTTAAATGTCATAATGTGCTCTTCTAAACATAACTGATTTTGAGAATGGCCTCTACATAGAAAAAGACTGGATAATAATTGCTACGCCATTAGTGCTGGAAATGTTCAACCTGCTTAGTTATAATAAAAGATAAATTTCTAAAGTGAATATTCATTATTTATCATAGCATATATACTAGCACATTTATCTACAACTAGAATTTGACAGAACTTTATATACATATAGATATACTTAATTTGCTGATAAAATGACTTATAAATTTCTAAGTCTCGATTTATTGACTATTTGTATCATTGTAAACAGATATAAAAACTTTAGAAATATATTTAAATACATCTTCCTTTTTTATATTAAAATATATCAAATATTTTTGCTTCCAATGTTGTGTTTCTCTACAATATTGCAGTATTGTACTTGTTCTTTTCCAAGACTTTTGACCTCAATTTTATTAAAAAATTTTGTACAACCATCTCTCTTTAAAAAAAAAATGTAAAAATCAATTTTAAAAAATGTTATAATACACACTACAGTTAAATAATAATATAGTTTTTAAAATTATTTCAATAATAATTACTAATTTTAAATTTATTCAATGAATTAACCTTGTTTTTGTAAAATTTCTTCAAAACATTTTCTATTTATGGCAAATTCTGGTTCCTCAGTATAACTGTATAATTCTAAATATAAAAATAAAAAATTCAAATTAGTCATATATTTAATATAATAAGTAAATACTTAAAAATAAATTATAAGTAAGATGAACTTTTCAAGATTTTTTATTCAAATTGTCACATAAATATAGATATAATTCCTGATATTTTTGCCAAATAATTTTAATCTTTATTTAACCATAAAAATTACTATTTTTTCTTTTTACTGCAGTAAAATTTATTTATTAAAAAATAATTATAATGGGGATGAGAAAGAGGAAATATCAGATGGATTATCATAACATACTATATAAGTACAGAGATTATAAAGTTTAAACTATCATCATATTTAATAACTTATTAATCAAATACTAAGTCGAAAAAAAAAAAAAAATCAATTATAAAATCAGCTGAGTATTTTTACAAATGAAAGTATTATTTAATAATAAAATAAATATCACCTGAGAAGCAAATTTGCTTATATAGTGCTTATTTTTAATTCTGGCTAATCAGGATTTCTAGTCATATGGTTATGCAAAGACATTTTTGGCATTTGCTTAAGAACTCATTTTACATTACATCAACTAGCTGTTATAAATGATTTTGGTTAAAAAAGATATACATTACATCACATTACAATTGGTTTCTAAGAAAAAGAAAAGCCATTTTTATATCACATAATGATCCCTAAAATTTTGATTCATGGTAATTTATTCTTTTCAACTATAAGTATAGGGGATGTGAACTCAGATTTTCAAGCACTCTTCAACTATCCACACTATCTCATACAACTGATACACATGACCACATATGTATTTCGTGCTAAGCCAGCACTCATCAGTTGGTCCAGATTATCATCTCCCACACATATATATAATCAGTGCTCAGTTTATATTAAGATAGCAAATCTTCATATTTTAATGGACAGGCTTGAATTCACTCCAACCTCCAACTTTTCAGCCATCCATATCATTGAAAATCTGAAAATGAAAAACTCAAACCCCATGCTGATGCTAATATTATTGCCATGCTCATGTTGACCTGAAGTCACTCTGACCCCTCATGTATAGGACAGTATCCATTTAAATACATATAAGAGGGATGGACAAGATACAAGCTTAATGTATATATATATATGAAAATTAGTAATTTCAATTTTTTTTCCAAACAAAAAAACTGAGTATTGATAATTTGATATTCTTAGTTCCCCGCCCTTTCCAGTTTAAATATTTTCTTCAAATAAAACAGGTCTTACAATAACAATTCAACAATATGCTTTTTATCCTTTCATTGTACACATCTTGTGATTTTATAGTACAAATATTAAATGTAAATGTTAAATAATAACAATAACTATTAATTTTAATAATTATGAAAATTTATTTTTACATCAATATATTTACTTTTAAAAATTTTTGCTTTTACTTTGCTTTCTTGTGACAATGTTTATTCCATCTTTTTAATGATATTAGTAAATAAAGTTATTTTTCTTATGCTTTCTTACAATAGAGTCCTTATTAGTTTTTTAATAATAATTATATAAAGAATATAGAAGATAATGTTTTTTACTTAAATAGTAAAGCAATTGGGCAATTTTTTTTCTTATAAATCTAAGTGATAAATTAAAAATAATAAAAAAAATATGCTCATATCAATGAAATCTATTAATTCATTCAAGATTAAAAAAAAAAATGATTGAATAAATCTTATATCAATAAAATCTAGTGATTATAAAATTTGAAATGTTTTCTAGAACATTGAGAAGCTAAATTATCAATTGCCAGAAAATTGATTTTAATTTGTATATGAAATAAAACATTAGTTGACTTGTGACAGTTTTTTTTATCTCCAATTGTAATCAATCACTTTGCCAAAATTGTAAAATTTGGCTGTGAATTGTAAATAGAGTTTGTCGGCTGATCATTGTCCAATGCAAGAAAACTGTGCTAAACTATGTGCACTGCAAGGCCAAGATTGCAAGAGAGCACAGAAAAAAAAAATTAAGCTAATTTAATTGTGTAGCATTTAGCACAGATGAAAAAATAAGTTAATAAAGTTATGAGTCATTTAAGTTTGAATAAGAAAATAGTCATTATTACTTTTTAAGTATATACTAAAAACCATGCTCACAATCACAAATACAATCCATACATTACTTAAAAAAAGATAAAAAGAACAAATGCTAGCACAACATTAATATGTTAAATGTGAATATTTTTTAAATAAACCAATGTTTTACCTGAAATTTCAGCAGAGTGTTTATCTGCATCATGATACACAAAATCTAAATCAGGAGAATCTGTTACACTCTTAAAAAAAAAGAAAAAAAGAAATATATATATATTATAAAAGAGCCCATCTTCTCCTCCTTTACTAAAAGGTCATAGCAAAAAGCAATGCAACAAATCTACATTGTGAATAAAATGCAAATCTTAAAACATATTTATAATATATTCTAACTACCTTTTCTTCCTTCTTTTAATTTATCTATGAAGCAAATAGTGAGATATAGTCTTATCATTTCATATGAAAAGAATTTAGAAATAAATACAGGTATCTTTTCCATTCAAGACACTTATAATACTTGAGCAATTTATCACTCTTCCAAATTATAATTCCTATGGTATGTTAAAATAACTTCTATAAAAATACAAGTGCCTCTATAAAAAATATTTTCACAAAAGCAACTACATTCTTTTGAATATTTGATTTTATTGATAAATAAAATATCCCTTAGTATTAAAAATAGTATAGTAAATTAAGAGCATTTGTGATTGTTTTGCTATTCAAAATACTTTGAAAACAATTCATTTATTAAAACTGGTAAATTAAATCTTTGTTTTATATTAAACTTTTATTAATTTTTTAAAAAAAATTGTCAATTGTTAATCATCTTCAATTTCATTGAAAATACTTATTAATTTTGAGAACCTAGTAATATAGGCATATGTTTTTAAGGGAAAACCATATTAACCTCCGATTTAAAATAAATTGAAATTCTTGAAAGACAATTATTATCAAATATTGTTCATTTGTTTCCAAGGCAACATTCAACCTTATGTAAAAACTGTGAAGATAGAAACTACTCAAAATTTTCAGCCAGGAATTCTTCCACAACTGTTATACAATACAATCATACTACAAATAGTTTTTATTTAAAAAAAAAAAAATTGAATCCTTTATTTCTCGAAAGAATAAAAAATTCAAGCAATAGAAATGACAGTAAGTGCCATGATCCATGGACCCTGAGCTCTAAGGTCCATCATTTTAATAATGCATTAAACTACAAAGCGCTTTACTAATAACCTTAGTATTATTAGATGTCATAAAGGTGATGATTCACAATTATAACTTAAAAAAGTATTAAAAAGATAGAGATTTAATAAAAATAATGTGAAATAAATGGTGTATAATATACTCAAAAGGAAAAGAAAATCACTGATGAAATCAAAAACTTGTAAATCAATATAAAAAATGGTATAAAACTTTCAAGATATTACATAAAAATTGTCAAAATAAGATATAATTTTGAATATTAATTAAAGAGACTCCATGATTTTTCTTTAAAGCCTTAAAAGAACCACGCTGACAAATGTCTAATCTATACATTCCTAATACTGCAGCTGTTATCCTATGATTATTTACATAATAAACGTGTGAAAGGACTATTTATCAATATTTATCAGTTACAATGGTGAGTTAACAAAATTTTATCTCCGAGTTTAATACTAAGAATGTATCATGATTTTTCTTCTTAGATGTCTAACCATTGTTAACCGAGATACTGGTTTGATATTCTTGAATGTGAATCAACATCACCTTTATGACATCTAATAATACTAAGGTTATTAGTAAAGTGCTTTGTAGTTTAATGCATTATTAAAATGATGGACCTTAGAGCTCAGGGTCCATGGATCATGGCACTTACTGTCATTTCTATTGCTTGAATTTTTTATTCTTCCGAGAAATAAAGGATTCAATTACATTAATAATTGTGATGAATAAAAAAAATTATGGTCTTCATTTCCTGAACGATATAATAGTTGTCAGACTATATAGTTATTAGGAATCAAAGGAAGATGGTGCTAGAAATCTACTGGTTGTGGACATATGCTACCATACAATGAAGATCTTATATTTAGTTATCTTTAAGGGACTCTACAAATTCGAATAAAACTATTATTATCATAATGAATGAAGTTAGAAAAAAAAATAGACAATTGATATGAAAGAGGACATTGTACTTTATTATAATTAAAGTGAAGTGAAATTCATTATAAAAAAGATGGAAGAACAATATTGTGGAGAATGATGGTATATCAAAGAATGAAAGATTAATTATTCAACTTAATGATAGATACCAAATGCAGATAATTCAAATTCTGCTCCAAAAAGTTCTCATTGTGATGAAAATGTAGAGAATTTTTATACAGATGTACAGAATGCTTTTAATCAGATCAAATAATATTTTAAAATTATCATGAAAAATTTTAAAGTTAAAAATGAAAAACAATTCAAAGATAAAAATGCTGTAAATAAATTTGATAACTGAGACAGAAATTATAAAAATATAATTATAGAGATATGGAAATATTCAAATAATGGTACTCTATAGCAGAACTTAATTAATTACATTTTGACAAACAGAAAATATGCATTTCAAGATTGTAATGCACTTCAGATTCAACTTAGTGCACAGGTAGATGACACACTTCTTTAAAAAACAAAATTAACAATTGATATCCCTAACCTTTAGAAACACTCCAATGAATTTAAACTAAAATTTGTAAATTGTTTTAAAATATCAACAGATTTTGAAGATGGCTTAGCTTTAATAAAATCAATAAAAAGATATCTGATAGTCTAGTAAAACTATTACAGATAGCTAATACAGAAAAAAGTAATTCTTTACTGAATTATCTACTGAATCAAGGCAATTCATGTAAAAATCATGAATATGAAATATTTTTAAATGGTCCATTTACAAGAATTGAATCTTTGAAATTATGTAATTTGATATAAAAAGAGTTAATGATAACAAACAGACATATAACTGTAAGAAGGCAAGGAAAGTTATTTTAACAATAAGAAGAGCAACAACATTACAAAAAAGAGGAAGACATTATGAAATATGTAGAACAATTCTATAAACAACTGTAATGATAAAAACAAGAAAACAAAGTAGCATCTATAATTACAACATATTTTAAAATCTAAACATTTTTAAGAAAGAAGTAATAGATATGCAAAAATGATAGAATTATTAGAAATTTTTGAGAAAAAAAATGGAGAAACAAACTAATTGATAAAGATATACTAGAAGATTAGAAGAATGAAATAGTGATAGTGAAATTACAAGTCTAACATTGATCTATGATTTCTATACAAGATTAAGATCATTACAAATCTTCTATAGAGAATTTTTGGATTCACACCTTCTAAAAGAATATGCTAGATTTAAAAATGTCTATAACACAGGAAGATCACAAGTATTCGGAGAAATTATGGAAAGATAATGATATTTATCCTCATTTCAACACTAAAACATCATTTCAAACTGAATGAAAGAAAGTGATCACAAAGTATAACTATATTATTTTAAGCATGTGTCATCAAGTAAACTGGCAATCATACGAATATTATTCTGCATATTCAAAAATGTTCTTTCTTTCATACAGCTTGAAATAAAGTTCTACTAATGAGGGAAAGGCAACAAATTGTCACTAGCATCACCCTAAACTGTGGTTATTCAACATTGTTATTAATAATAAGACATTTAAAAAATAAAACCAATATTACAAGTAAATAGGGCAAAACAGAGGCAGAAAAAAGTTAATATTTATAAAAAAAAATATGCAAATTCCTCCTATAAAGAACTGTTAGAAGGAAGAAATATAAAATTTAGAATAGATTTCAATGAAACATAAAAGAAATTTAATAAATAAAAATAGACTACATCTAGTTATGTTGAAAATTATCAAAAAGCAGATAAATACAGAAATGACAATAAAGTGCTAGACATCAAAAACCAACCATGAAAGAACAAAGAACTATAACAAAATAACAAAGAACTACAAAGAAAGCCAGGATAACAAAATTTCAAATATATGATGAGATCATCTTTACAGACGAATCCTCAGTAATAGACAAAGAGATTAAATTACTTTGAGATTATTGCCAAATATATAAATATCAGGGGTAATGGCATTACACCAAAATTTTATACAAATCTAAAAACAATTAATGAAAATAATTATCAAATTATGCAATTAACCTGGAAAAATCATTCAATTTCTACAGATTAAAATGTATATATACTTGCATATTGCCTTTCTTTTTAATTTGATAAAGATATTGACAATATACAAATTATTTATGATACAATCTCTCTTATATTACAGGCAAATAAGATTAGATTTACATTACAAGATAACTGACAAAACTAAAAACCAATTTCAAAATAGATCATTGGATTATTAAAAAGACCAAGAAATTAAAAAAAAAATATCTATATGTTTTTAATTTACATTAAGGTCTTCAGTTCAGTTCATCAAATTAAATATTTATAGTATCGTATTGTTTATTTGAAGACTAAAATATATATAAACAAATTTCAATTACATTATTATCTTGCATATAAAAATTGATGTTGTTTCTAGAGATGATTTTGTTAACTGCTACTTCATTTTAAATATATAAATTGCAGTTCTCAAATCATGGGCACAGTTTCTCTATGTATAATGACCACAAAAAAAAAATGTATATATCTAAATATTTTGACAATTCATACAAAGATTTAATACAAGTTTCTTGTTCATCTGGACCACTTGTTCTCTATTCTTTATTTATTTTGATATATTAAATTCATTATATAAAAAAACATTTTATTAGAATGCGAAAATAGAATTAAATATACCCTATATGTTTCAGTGTCTATAACTGTGAGATATTCTACAAGCGTCTTTCTCAACCAAAGTTAAAGTATCTATTGTTTTTTTTATTTATAATCACTCATAACATATTCATTTGATATTTTATTCTTTAATTAAGAGAAGCTACTAGAAAAAATTGTCAATTAACCTGCATAATTAATTAAAAACATAATTTGGTGAACACTATTATCTTCAATTTTTTTCCTTCCAGCAGTTTTTGATATCGTCTAACAATTTGTGCATTACTTATTATGTCCATGATCTGTAGTTCAAATATACACTTATAATGTTATTTATAAATAGTGTTACATACATCTATTGCAAAAAAAAAAATTACAAAAGATATGCAGAACCTTGGATAAAAATTATTTTTAGTTGGATAATGAAAAAAATAAGAAAAAGAAATGTAATATTTGTGCTCTAAACCAGTCTTAACCATGATTAGTAGTCAAACAGTGCTTGGAAAATGTGGCGTTTTATTAAACAGTGAATAATAAATAAAAAGTATCATGCAAGCTTGAGAAGTGCATATTTAAGCATCAGTAATGGATGGCTAAATAAGAATTAAATATTATGACGGAACCATAGTTCAAAGTCTTACCGGGACGCTTCGGTAATCAACATCTTCACATGGTTGTGTGATCTTTTATATATAAATTAAATGAAATTATTTGATCATCTTAATTTAAAAACAAAATCTTATTCAATAAAATTAATTAAAGACATTCAGAATGGCTTTCAATGAAACTTTAGGCATAAAAAAGTAGTTTTAAATATTTAAAATAATATAGTTTTAAAAATAATTCATTCATTCATTAACTTTTCGACTGCTATAAACATCTAACAAAACGTTATTGAAGAATTTATTTTTTTAAAATTATCACACATACAAAAAGAAAATAAATAGAGAGAAGATATTTCATTAAGTTAATACTTCAACTTAACTAACTTCTGATTCTTGTCGTTGTCTACGTAAAAGCTCCCTTAACTTTGGAAGGTCTTTTTTTCCATTCCCATTTCCATTGCCATTAGCTTCCATGTTGTTTTCAAACTCCATCTTGGCAATGATCACGCAAATGATACAAGAACGAGATTTGGAACGTGATTGGTTTCTATTTGTTTTATGGCGCTATATTACTTTTATCATTTTTGTATGTAATATTTTTGAAGTAATAATAACATGTAGAAAATTTACAATAACTTATACAAAAAAATTACAAATTTGTACGTATGTTAAGTTTTTATCTCGAAAACAGACAGAAAAATGAAGTAACATGGTATTAGGATTGGGTAGTAAAATGTTAAAGAATTAACAACTTTCATTTATTGTGATCAAGTGATAAAACTGGTTCGTATTATCCTATTACCTTCGAGCAGAGAGTTTAATATATAAGCAATTTGAATTTATATTTTATTAAATGTTTTATTTAAAAACAATAGTGTATTGACTCTAAATACTTTAAATTTTAATATAAAACAACGAATTGTGCATCCCATATTAGTAAGAAATGAGAACACATATTGTAGATGTGTGGATGATGTTTTGATATATGGGCTACCAGACATTATAAAGCAAATTTTTGATAGTTTGCAGAACCATGATGGTTTAGTTTGGACAATAGAAAGAGAAGACAATTCAAGTATTAAATACCTAGATTTGCAAATATCAAGGGTAGATGATAAATTAGTATATAAAATGATTATAAAACATATAGATAATAGAGGTTACATTCATCCAACATCTAATGTTCCTTTAGTACACAAATTAGCTGGCTTTAGAGCTTTTTTAACATGTAATCAATGTCTTTGTTCAAATGAAATGTTTAAGAAAGATAATATAAAATGTTATATGCAAGATTTAATACAAGTGGGTTATAATAAACAAATGCTATTATCTATTGTATTGAAGTATTATAAACAATGTCATAATAGTGACAATATGAATAATAAACCTTGGATGTCATTAGCTTTTATTCCCAATATTAATAAAAATATAAAAGTTTTAAGTCAAGATTTTGGATTAGCATGGAGAACTTCACCTAACCTTAATAGATTAATAAATAATTCTAAGGAAATAATAAATAAGGAGGATAAAAGCAGTGTTGTATACTCTATTAGATGCCCACAAATAAATTGTAGTGCAATATATGTTGGAGAAACCAAAACAAATAATAAATATCGTCTTCAACAACATAAATATACGTATAATACAGCAAGAGAAGATGATACAGTTTATTCAGCTTTTTATGTTCACCAAAAGAATAGAGGCCATATATGTAGTCCAAAGGATTTTACAATATTAATGCACGAAATACATGATAAAAAATGCAAGATTAAAGAATCGTATCTTATACAAAATTCATCTTGTGTTATGAATTCGAAATTAACCAGCTTTCCGATTAGTTGTTCCTGGCCAATACAATGAAATGTCAAATTCATCACCTAGGAGAAAATAGAATTTTTTATACTGCCTTGATAAGGACTCATAAGAGTTGAAAGCCCTTCGATATATTATTTAGTTATTATTTTATTTATTTATATTAAAGAAACTGTATTAACAGTTGACACGAATTGTTATTTTATATTATATATTTACAGAAGTATTTATTTATTTATGTATAAACAAACTATTTACATATACACCTTTACCCCACTTAGGAATGGCAATTGGTCCTCCAAAACTCATCGTTAAGCAAGAATATCGTATACAGAATACGTATTTATAATGGAGCTCTATGGGAAAAAAATTGTTCCGTTCCAGTCGATGTAAAATATCCACATTGGTTTCCAAGCTCAAAGATTTTCTTGATTTTTTCATGGCAATGATGAGTAAATACGGTATCTAAAAAGAAAAGTTTTATATCACTAGGAAAAAAAATGCATATTTTCACTGTTTAAAAAGTGCATTACAGCAAAATGAAAGAGAAAGTGAAACTAAATTTGAATTTAAGAGTTTTTATATTCTTCCACAGAAGTTTTTCATCATAATGAAAAAAAAAATCCATACTGAAGTGCATTTTTTTAAAATTTGTATTACAGTACATATTACTGTATATTTATGTTTATTACTTATGTGAAATTATTCAAATTAAAAAACGATGTTTAATTATAAATTATTTAATTGAACATAAAGACTTATTACTGTACTCCAGAGTAACAAAAGGCTTAATGTGTATCGTAAATCAGTCAACTTTAGAAAAAAAAATCAACTTATTTTAAAAGGAAAAAAATCTAACTTTTTCTAATTTTTTAAAACATACGCTAAGTTTATTTTTCTTACTGTATATTTTTAGTAATGTAATAGTGCTCCCTCCCCCCATTCGTGTAGAAAAATTATTTATTAACACTTATTTTAAATGCAATCTTTTTTTTTTTAAAAAAAAATGTTTTTCTTTTGATTTGAAACCACTTTGGTGTACGTAATTAAGGAACACATGCACACAATTTAATATTAGTATTTAATGTTTTCCTGAAAGTTTGTGATGATGGTATTAGTTATACTGTCTTCATCATCTAATATAAGTTGAATGTCTAGAAAAATTAAAAATATTTAAATAATCCAAGTACTGTACATTATATTTAAATAAAGTTTAATTTTTCTAAAGACATTCAACACTTATATGTATACAGTATTATAGATTCGGTAATTATATATAATTAAGTTTATATGTTCTATATTCAAAATATTGAATGCAGCACTAACATTGTATTTTATGAATAAAATATTGTATGTGCTATACAATTACAGTAATTTACTTTTGTTTTGGGGTAAAATTCTGTGATGTCATCAGTGACACAAAATTCAAGATGGCTGCCAAAAAAAAATTTTCTCGATCGTTATAGTGTTATAGTGAATAATCCATTGTAAATTGAAGTAGTGGATACAAATTGATGATTATCGCTATTGTGAAATATCATTAAATAGCCAATCGCTAAGCAGGGTAAAGGTGTATACTTGGCGAATTATTTAAGCCAGTCATTGATCAAAAACCTAAAAAATGAGAATATCTATTATTTCTACTTATAGATAATTATAAATCATATACTTAGATATGAATACTATATTCAAAGCTGTCATTTGCATAAAGAAATCATATTCTAAATGAAATGAAATTATATGACATTTAACCAGTATTCAAAGATTTAAATTATTTTTTATTCGTTCAACAAAAATACATGATCTTATTCCATTTTAAATTAATTACTTGGGGAGACTGGAATAAGTAAAACAAACTTACTTATGTTCAGCAGAAAAAATTGTAAATTGAAGTATTACTATGTTCAAATAGTTTGGAGCTGCAATACATTCATATAAAATAATGGCCAAAGAGGGTTGCCCAAATTTTGGCAATCCTACTTAAAAAAAAATATATAATTATAAGACTTTTTTGATAATCTTCATACTTTTCAGATGATTGAGAAATTATAACAACATTCATATATATTTTTAATCATCCATTATCAGTTTTTTGTGTTGATGATGTCATTGTTTTTGCACCTTGGTTTTTATATCTAAAACCACTATTAGAAATAGTACTTGGTTGTAAATGTTATGAAATTCATTACAGATTATTCTGGTAGACATTAGATGACCATTGACCTATGTAAAGATTTATATCATATTTTTTTTCATTAAGTATTGATTTCTAAGAGTTGTCGCCAGACATGTTTATCCTCCTGTCTTAATGCACTCAATACCTGATTAGCAGCATTTTTCACATCTTTACACCACTAATTGTAAGTTTTAGTAATTAATAATAGATGCAAGATGATAGTGTTTATTAACTCTCTATTCTGTGCTGTCCTGTCCAATATCCTCAGACTAGTTTCAAGTTTATAACTTTTATCAGTACAGTTAACCTGAATCTTATGATCTTTTACACCCTCCTGCCAGTGCCCATTTTCTTATCTGTTATACTATCAAGTCAACTCAAACTAAAAAACGTATAAATGTTTTCAATCTAAGCCTAATAATATAGATCTGAAAACAGTTCAGTTTTTATATATTATGGTATTCTTTAGATTTTTGATAACTATGGATACCTATATTTTATAGCCAGGAATTAATATAAACCAATAAAATATCACCTGATTCTATTACATGATTTTATCTTATATATATTACTATTATAGCAATATAATTTTTTACCATCTCTGTGCCACTTATTGTAAGATTTAATAATTAGTAATAGATGCTAGATGATATTGCTTATTAAATCTCTATCCTGTGCTTATGAAAGTCATAAGGTTGAAACTAATCTGAGGATATTGAATAGGACAGCACAGAGAAGATATTTCTATCATCTGGGAATATATTGTTACTAAAGCTTACAAATAAGTGGCATAAAGATGGGGGAAATTATGCTGCTATACACAGCATAACAGCAGTATGTAAAAACTAAAGTCATGTAATGGAGTCCGGTGATATTTTATTGGTTTATATCTTATGATTACTGGTTTTGAAACGTTAAATAGTTCAATGCACCCTGTATACAATCTTAATGACAAATACCAATTTGATCTATTTTAATTACACAAGTTTAAGAAATTAACATTTTAATGCCAAATATTTGTTATTTTCTAAGATTTCAATTTTTAAAAGAAAAAAAAAAACATTTTGATGTTTTTCTATTTATATGAATTGAAAAATATACATTAACATGATAAATGTCTCTATAATTTATCTAAATTCTGTAATAAATATTTATTTAAACTATCTAATTGTGACAATATAAAATATATTCATTAAATTAATTGATTAATAAATAATATTTGTTATAGATTATGCTTTAAGTTAACTAATTCTGATTCTAGTTTTTAGATTTTTTTATGAAATAATAAATTACCACATGTCCAGTTTAAACAGTATAAGACAAAATCAGTTTTCCACTTTAATACTATCTAATATATGTCTGAGTTATCAATGATCATTAGATTGGTTTTTGAACTTTGCCTTTATCAATGAAATTTGGAGTTTAAAATTGGGGGAACATCTAGCAATCATTTTTAACTTTGTTTTATCTGACAAGCTAAAACTTGAAATTTAAATCAATTTGCTTTAATAGTTATATAGATCTGAAATCAGTTCAGTAACTATGTATTTTAATATATTCAGTATTAGCAGTAGGCATTTATCTCGCTGGAAAAAAATGTTAATGATAACAACAAATCTTTAAGCATTTAGCTTAAACTCCACTTTATTGCGATCTAGTGTAAACTTGAGTAATCATTGGTCACCAGATACATACAAAATCCCTATTTCTAGTATTTGTATCTCCATTTTCAGATTGATTTCTGGCTTTTGCAGATTGATTTAAGTTCCAAACCATAGACTGATTTGTTTTTCAAGTTTTTAACTTAATGTTTAAAATTAAGTTAAAAATTGATCAATGGATATATATTTGCATTACTTTCAAATTTGGGCCACATTCATAAAAACAAGTCAGAAACCATCCAAAGGATTGGAGGAGATTCAAATACAAGGAATAGAATTTTGTATTCATCTGTTGATCACTGATTCCTCAAGTTTATATCAAATGGTAATGGAAAACTGACTTTGTACAATTATAATAAAATTAGATTATCATTTTACAGAAACGGTAATAGATTTTGATATTTTTGAAATCATCATTAAGATATATTCATTATCTATTAAAGAACTCTGAACTTATGATATTTCAAAAACAATTTCTTGAAATAAATATATTATTTTAAATTATTTATTTTGTATTAATTAATATTTGGAAAAAATATATGAAAATATGATTAGGAATGTCCAAGTTTTAAATAAATTATACAATAAGAACAGGAACAATAATCAGTAAATTTTGTCTGAATTAGATATTCTCATAGTTTAGCAATAATTATTTAAGAAAAAATAAAAATAATTTGCTACATAAACTTTGTTCAATGGTGCCAATATGATAATCTCAATCATAATTTTATGTATTTAAAAATATACATAAATAATATTTATATTGTGTTTATTGCAACAATAAGAATGGAATGAAAATATTAAAAAAAAGCCTGAGTGTGAAACTGAATTTAAATATATAATAATTTCTATATAAAAACTACATTTCTATTTATATCTAAAGGTATCTATGCTCACTTTTCTGCTGGCTATTCTTATTAATGATATAATTTATAAACTTTATTAAAACAGGCAAAACTCTCCATACAGTAGTGCCACTCATTGCCAACCTGAGCAATCAATGGATGCCAGAAGGCTTGTCTCTGGTTGGAAATGAGTGGCACTACTGTATGGAGAGTTTTGCCTGTTTTAATAACAGATATGTGCTAGCATAAGGAATAGTGATCATGTGATGTTTAGTAATTTATAAACTTGTATTTGTGATAATGATTAAATGAATACTTTTCAGAATTAACTCACTTGTAGTTAACTTCTTTACAAAATACTGATTACATTTCCTAATTGTCATTATTCCTCCAAAAAATAAAGAAATAAACTCAATATTGAGGAAGGAACTAATCTGCTGAGGATAACATTGATATGGTGATCTTGAGCACTACTTTTTAGTTCAAAGTACTATCCTGTTGATCCATGTTCACTAATTTTTCACTGATAAGCATTGATTTCTAATTCATGATTGCAAAAACCTTAAATATGATGTCGCACAAACTGACTAATTTACTAACTAACAAATCACTATGGAATGTAGGTATAAAAATTTAATGATAATAGGCTGTGTTTAATTTTAACTATTGCTTTATTAAGTCAATATTAAATATATTTCAATAGTAAATATATCAGTTTTCATAATAGTTAAATTATAAAACAAACAGATGTAGAAATAGTTCATGTATCCCATACTTTTATGAATATATTTTTAAAATATTTTTTCCTATTTTCTCTCTTCAATGAGAAATTCGGCTTTAAAATTTTTTATTTAAAAATGTGTATAATTGATGATTCTGGTTTGATATTTAAACAATCCATTTGAAGAGAAAGACATTTAGAAATTTACCTTTTATGTAAAAAAAGGTATGTAAAACAAAATAGACTCATATTTATAGGAGAAAATAATTTTTAAAAAATATTATTTTTTAAAGATATGTTACACAAAAAAGAAAAAGTTTTTATATTTATAGTATGTATTGTATGTGCATATAGGTAACTCAAAGCTTCTTATATCTTATTATAAATGTTATATATAGAGCTCGCAAATAAGCTCTTAACAAACCTTGCAGAATATCCCCAATCCTAGATTGGTTTCTGTTATGGGCTTCCTCAGTGAGGTGCTAGGATATTCAAGCATTGCATTAGCTTGAATATCCTAGCACCTCACTGAGGAAGCCCGTAGTAGAAACCGGTCTGGGATTGGGGATATTCTGCAAAGCTTAAGAGCTTATTTGCGAGCTCTGGATATAACATTTGTAATACAAGCTTGTTAAATTAGGTCATGTGACATATGACTTGATTTCTTATTATAGATGAATATTAAACTTAAATATTTTTTCATTTTGGGTTTTGGCATTTTTAGGTTTTACAGATAGAACCCATAATTTACTTGATTTGTCGCTCTAAACACAGTAAAATGTTTCTTTCAATTTACTTGAATGATGATGATGCAATATATTTTACAACAGTTTTTGATCTTCATTGAGTTGAGCAATATTCAGGAATCTAGATAGATAGCTTCAGAGTTAAGTCAACAGTTTTTGATGATGACAGACAATAATCTAAATTTCATTTTATGCTAAGGCTAGAACAAATATTTTTTTTTATGTGCTACAATGATAAAGGCAGATACATCACATAGAGGGTCTCAGCCAGACATATTAACTAAACTAGAACCATAAGCTTGGATTATTATTGCTTCTACATGATTATACATAAAAAATATTAGTACTGTCCAAATTTATGGCTAGATAGATTGTCTTAACTTGTAGTGAGGTTTATTATATTAAATAGCCAATAGATGGTATTGAAAACATACACTTTTGTTTGAATCCTCAAGAGTACCTTGAGATTTAGTTTTTAAAAATAAACTGTTAATAAGTTTTTTTTTTTTTTGATTCACTAACTCTGGTGATGAAATTATTACAAAGTTTTTTTCTCTAAATTTCTAATATACTGTCTCTACTCCTTTTAAAAAACGTTTCCCTTAACTTATATGTTAATTTGGAAATCTGCATAGAATGTTTTTCAAAACATATTAAAGCTTTTAGCCTATTATTAACTTTAATTATTTCTTCTTCTCTTGGAAAACAATTTTAATTCCTTCTAGTTTATTTTGAAAAATAACTTTAATGACTTGGTTTATTATTGTTTTCAGAATAACATTTGACTTTCAAGATATTGCACGCATACACATATATACATACATATATATCCTCATTTATCTATTTGTAAATTTTTGGTTCACTCAGGGTGAGAGCTTAGATTTTCAGTTATTATAAGCTCCCATTTGCTTGAGTCCGATGAATGATGAGGCTGACCACATAATTTTTTTTTCTTATATTGTAATTATATTATAAAACAACAACAAAAAAACACAAGAAAAAAACAAAGTAATTTGCACATGAAAAAGAAATACAAGTATATTGGTGTCCAGAGTGTTCCAGGGGATGACCTAGCACTGTTTGTACTGCTTTAGAAAATAATTGTATTTCACATAATAAG
This sequence comes from Epiperipatus broadwayi, assembly GCA_028023455.1. Lineage (NCBI taxonomy): Eukaryota > Metazoa > Onychophora > Udeonychophora > Euonychophora > Peripatidae > Epiperipatus > Epiperipatus broadwayi. The sequence goes on from JAQFVV010006254.1 coordinate 4,417,417, forward strand.
TTTATTGCATTTAAAATTTTTAAAGACTAATAAAATGAAGAATGAAAATAAAAAGAATGAAGAGCAGTAGGAAATAATCGAAGCAAACACTTCTGAAACAAGCTGTGAAGAATATAGTTTAGAGACTTTGGATATGGACAATGTCCATCCAGATAGTGATTCATGCAATCATATAAAGCATAAAGACAATAAAAAAAATAAAAATGCATGACAATACTGCAACATCATTCCAATTAGACATGATGCAGATGATAAACACAATTTAGACAAATGGAATTGAGATTAATGGATCATAAGCAAAAACAGATGAAACAAATAAATCAAACTATAGAAGATAATCAAAAACATATGAAACATAACCAAAAGCAGATGGAATCAAAAATCAGAACAATCAAAAACAAATGGGATTGAGATTAATAAAGCAAATAAACAACTATAAAAGATAATCAAAAATGTATAGAACATACTCAAAAACAAATAGATTCAAAACTAGAAACATTAGACCAAAAACATATATACCTATAAATAAGATAAATTGAGCAAATTCAAGAAGAAACAATGAATCAAATCATGGACCATGAACAGGTTCAATTGCTTTTAAAATCAGAGAATAACTCAAAAATATGTGATGAACTTTTAATTGAATCAGAACCAAAATTACTTGAGAAAAATATATAAAATGAACATTAACTCCTTCAAAGGATTGAAAATATGACCAAAGGCTCACAACAAAAGTTAGATTAATCAAAAGAATGTGAGTTACTATATCAAGTGCAAGCCATAATCTCACAACTGGATAAACAAATACAAATTAAAATAGAGCAAAGTTTATTTTATCCCCAAAATGAAATGGAATCACTGTTAACACAAAGACTAAATGAAGACTTGTCTCTCATGTTGATTAATTTATTGGATAAAGAAATCCAATAGCATCAATTAAACATTAAATCTATATATTATATGAATGTATAGTATTTATACAAAGTTGTGCACAAGAATTTTACCGATTGTCAACTTTACTTATAACTAGGAGGAAATAAAACACAACTTTCTCTCACATCAAATGTTTCTCCACATTTGCCAGAAAAAAAAAGAAGCCCCAGATAGACTATTATCAAACTACACCTGAACAATCAGCTGGATAACCAACTTGTAAAATGCCCAATGGACTTTAAGAAAACTTTTAATAAGTACAATCATTTTGTTGTATTTTGTTTTTATGTTCGAGAATTTGGAATGAACAATCCATTATTCATTTCAATAAAAAAAAAAGAAAACATTTTTTTTTACTTCTAAGCAAAATGATATGCAAATTTGACTTTTAAAAAAAAGAACTAAAACAAGGTTCAAGAAAGAAACTAATTTTTGATATAAAAATCAATTTTTCTCTTCTTTTAATCAGATTGGAATACTTCATTCAAATCCCAGGATTTCACCATGCCTTGTAAATAAAAAGCAGGGACATCACTAACAGTTAACTAAGATCTAATGTGAAATACTTTGAATGATATTTGAATAACTTCAAGTGAAATTAAGAATTAGCACTTATTTAAAAGACAGCTAGAAATTATATACTTAATATTTATCAGAAAAGATTTTTGTTTGATGAGTCTTATATGTAAAGAGTGATTTGTACTTTGTTTTAAATAATCTGAATTTATAAATAACAATTGTTATCCAGATATTATTTAAAAGTGTCAATTAAAAAAAAGGAAATTAATTTGGAATAACTCCTCTTTACTAGTTAAAAGTATTTTTTAAAAGAAAAAAATAAATATATATCACATGTATGGTAAGTTTATGAATTTGATATAAGTTATTACTAAGAGAAAAAATTAAAGAAGTAATGATAATCATGTAAATACAATGCACACATAAATTGCCTAAGTCTTAAATAATCCTAGTTAACATGTAATTATTTTTATTAGACTGATTTGTTCATAGTTAAACTTGTATTTGATTACTGAAAATTGGAATTTATGTAGATGGATTTATATATGCACAGCACTAAGCCAAATTATGAAGCCATGGAAAGAGGATTCAAACCCCTGGAAAGAAGAATATGAATGTCATACATTTTGGCCCTTATAAAAATGGTTGGGATGAAAATAATAGATATAGATCATTGCATAGTCCTAGAAAAAGGGGGTTGATGAACATACCAGCAGTAACCCAGAGATCAACTGCTTGGAACAACCAGATCAGGCCTAGGGGTAGGTCATGATTTCCTGGCCTGAATGGATATGCAAGAAATGGATATATAAGAAACTTGAAAGAACTGCCTGGAAAAATCTATGTATGTCTATAATAATTGGACGGAGCCATGGGTGATGAAAAAAAAATTTTTGTTCTTAGATTATGAGATTGGAGAGTCAATATACAGTAATAGAAATAAAAATAAATAATAAAAAATTAATATAATAAAAATAAATAAACAATAATGAAAAAAGGAATTCTATCCCCTGAAAAGAGAGAAGAATATGAATGTCAAATTTTGGCCCTTATAAAAATAATTAGATATAGATTGTTGCATAGTCCTAGAAAAAGGGGAATGATGAACACACCAGCAGTGACCCAGAGATCAGCCACTTGGAAGACCAGGTCAGGTCTAGGGGTAAGTCATGATTACATGACCTGAATGGATATATAAGAAACTTGAAAGAACTGCCTAGAAAAATCTATGTAGGTCTATAATAATTGGACAGAGCCATAGGTGGTGAAAAAAAAATTTTTAGTTCTTGGATTATGAGATCAAAAAGTCAATATATGGTAATAGAAATAAAAGTAAATAATAAAAAAAATAAACAATCTTTTGTAATCAATGGTTGCGCTGTAGCTGATTGAGTTATGTGGTGAAAGGTTCATGGAATAAATGAATGTGGATGTAAGCCATTGTGAAATCAATGACCTGCAAAGGGAATCCGGGGGGTGGCATTCCATATTTTTTAGAATGAGAACCCAGTAGAGAAAATCCTGGGCCCATCCAATGTGCTGGTAGAAGGATTCCCAGCCCATTATCTAAATGAGTGTGCTGGAAGAGTAATTTCAGCATATGCCACAAATTAGTTTCCTGAAAAAAATTCCCAGCATATTCATAATAAATATATTTTTAACATAAGTTGAATGGTCAGTAGATGTATCCTGCCATTTGCAGCATCCATTCATTTTTTAGGATGTGGACCCAGTAGAGAGAGTCCTGGGCCCATCCAATTTGCTCGTAGAGAAAGTCCCAGCAAGTCAATAGTAATTAAAGTTTTTTTGTGTGCAAGTCAAATGGTGTCCTCCCATTTACAGCATATGACTCCCTGTTGCATCCCCATAGGGATGAATGTTGTCACTAATGGTTTTCGCAATAGAAATAAATGTTATATTTAATGTAAAATATAGTGTAGAAGATAGGTCAGTAGGAGAGAGGCCACCTTTGTAGCTTGTCTATTTTTAGCAATATCAAAATGATTTGAAAAAAGAAAATAAAATCAAATATCAGACCTAAAATGGGTCAAATTGACAAATTTTATCTCTCAAATGGTGTGTGTGTGTATATATAATGTAACACTTGCAATATATATGTTGTAAAACACACATATATATCTACATTACATATGTTTAATAATTTAAAAAAATAAATTATGAAGAATAAGATAAAACAATAGCTTAAAAGTAGATTTTAAGAATGAAATTAATAAAAAGGGTAAGTATTGCATCTTTTTTTTTTTTTTATATATAATAGATTGTTTTTATTAAAAATAAGAGTGGGGAAAGAGAATTCTGCAGAAAAAGATTTAAAATCCGCTCTCTTTTTTATAATTGAAAAAAAAAAAAGTAAATGTTATAATGAAAAAAAGAATAATAAATAAATGTAAAAGATTTTAAAATAGAAATTTTCAATAAAATTAATTAGTGAAAGAAATCTTGTAAGGAATGCACTTTATATTATTATTATTGTTGATTCCTTGTTGACAAGATAGTAGATGAATCTAAAAAAAAGATTAGATAAATGTATAAGCAAATTTTTAAAACAATAATAATATAATTATTAATAATAAATTGAGGGGACATATTTACATATATTAAGCTGAGCATATGTTCACTCATGTATTCACTGAAGGAGTGAAAATTAAAAAACAACTAACTGTCCATATTTTTAAAACAAAATAAATAATGAAATAACTGACTTTTGTCATTTTTTTCCAGTTTTTTTTCTCTTATAGAAACAATACTGATCTTGTTATCAAGAAATTAGGATTTCTCTAATTGTTTTGATGTTTCTAAATCAGTATCAACTTTTAGTATGTTCTAAATTTTTGTAAAACTTTTGGCACTGCACTCTGAAAATATTTTATTATTCAAAATACTACACATTACATTCCGAAAAGATAATAAAGAATGAATAAAATGTAGGTAGTTCCAACATCAAAATGGAAAAAAAATTGTTTATAAACATATTTGGGTATAGCTTTCCAAGAAGGAAAAATGGTTACTGGCATATTGTAAAATTTATTTACAAATTTTACTTGTTTTTTTTTTAATATGATCATGTATGGTGCTTAGAACTAAGGAAAAATAGTCAAATATAAAATTTGAGAATTTAAATATTTTTTGTTTATTTACTTACATTTTTATTTGTTTCTTTACATTTTTTTTTTTGGATAATATAAAATTTGAAGTCATATAGCTAAATACAGCATAGTTCACAGCTAAATCATTAAGACTATTGCTTATCACTTTCTTGACATAATTTATTCCAAAATTTCAATTTTAGAGCTACATCATTAACTTTCATGAACTCATTTTAATAGTATAAAATTTTGACTTAAAGTTAAAATAGCTCATTACAAAAAGCATAAGTAGCTGAGATTCATCCTTGAACATGGAATTTCAAGAAAGAGAAAGTTTATATTATAATAAATAGACCTTTTTCAAAAGAAAGTTAAGGGAAAGCTATTGAATTTATAACTTTAAATAAATAATTTGCCATCTTAGTGCAATAAATTCATTCGTATTGATAAAATTTTCATAATATTAAAATCATATATTGGAACCTTCACATTTTTTGTGATGATCAAAATTTATGAAAGAAAAAAATATAAAAAAAGATGAACTAAAAAAAATTATGATTATTTAACAACCAAAATTTCAGAAAGCTGAAATTATAAGATGTAAAAAAGTTATTAGGCTCAAAAAGTACAAAAGTCCAAATGCCTAAACTGCAGTTTAGTCAATCTCTCATTATAATAACATACTTTTCCACTTTTCTGCCACTTAATATGTGAGGAAATTTAGATCTTGGAACAGTGCAACTGGATTTTATGATCTAATGCAACTTTCTTTCATCTCCTATCATTTACCTTTATATTATTCCATAAATCTATTAGCCCAAATTGAAAAAAAAAAACATATAAATAATTTTCAATCTAAGCCAATTTGCTTATGTAAACATGAATCCATTTCAGTTTCAGTCTCTTTAAATTTTTAATAACTGGATTTAGATCTACATGATAACTATATGACTATATAAACAAATTGGCTTCGCTTGATAGCATTTATGTTTTTCACTTGGGGCTGATAGCGTGATGGTATAACTTAAAGATAAATTATAGGAGCTAGAAAAGAAGTTACATTAGGCCCTAACTAAGATCCAATTGTATTGTTCCAAGATCCAAATTTCCTCACTGATGAAAGCCATAAGCTTGAAACCAGTTTGAAAAATTTGCATAGGAAAACACAGAATAGGGATTTATTAAGCACTGTCATCTTGAAATTATCATTGTTTTCTAAAATCTACATTAAGTGGAAAAAATAAGGTAAAAAGGTATGTTACTAAAACAGTAGTATGTTAGCTGAAGACATGTGATAGGTTATGTGATGTCTTATTGATTCAGATACATTATACTGCAATGTTGTAGTTTTTTTTTTATATTATTTATAAAATCTGATTATTTTAATATATTACCATCACAAACATGTAAATGATATTTATATTTGTTTATTATGAAGACACAATTTTAATCTTTTAAAAAATATGCCATAGGGCTGATGAATATTAGTTGCTAATGCACAAAATTATTATTGAATTATCTATAAATAACTCGTATAGAATAAAAATTCCAGTATATTTGTTATATATATTTTATTGCTTTTTTTTAATGATGTAACTCTAAATTTAAGATGCTATAAATTTATGCATATAGGGGTGAAAAGCAATGATAAATTATTACTGGTGATGATCATCTATTATCACTTAGTTATTAAGTTATTGCTGGTTTAGCATGAAATGCACATCTAGGGATCCTTTTTTTCACATGCCTTTTGATCATGTTTCAGTAATGGAATAGAAGTTTGGAATATATTTAACACATATTATATTGTAATGGTCAAATTTGTACATTCATGCAACAAAATCCAGAGTTTTGGCAAATTATACCAAGACTGATCTAGATGAGGGGTTGAGACCTCAAATGTGATTGCACTTCAGCTTCTTCACCAATGCTCCTTTATTTACTACCCCATGAATGACATAGGCCACACTCATACTCTTTTAGTTCACATGCCAGTAGTAGCAAAGGGTGAATCAAGAGACTTGGGGAGTAATAATGAAATTACCAATAAATTAACATGACCCACATATATATAACTGACTAAATAATGTATGTATTAATAATTAATTCTAAAGAGAGTAAATTTGGATTGAATTTGGTAATGAACTGTAATAACACACTAAACAGTTATGAGTTTTAAATATTTAATTATTAAAACATAAGTTAAATAATATAAAACATAAGTGCATTAGTATTTACACACAGATGTTTTTAGTGATGAGGGGGTTTAAATATGAATTCTACCTTCTATGCACTTGAATTTAGTTAGGTTTAATGTTTATTACAAATTTTATATCTTTGGTTTCCCATCATGCCTTAATTATAGTGTGTCATCCCTATGAGGTTTGCTAATAGCTAAATCTTACAAGAATGATAACTGATAAGTATAACTAATACTAATATATTTGTCCTGAGTAATAAAAGTCTATGCATATTGCTTCATGTAACTAGATTGGGGATTCAGGTCAATGCTGAATGAATAATATTATGAAGGACAAACTGGCAATTTGTAGCATGACTTCTGAGGCTATGGCACTACATAACTAAGCAAAAGTTGTGGCTCAAATGCATAATTACTCATGGGATTCAGTACCAAGTACTTGGTTCCCATTGTCCATATGACTGGCTATCATAAAGCATAAGTACATTTATTTCAGGTGATCAGAGTAGCTTATAATAATAACCTGGGCTTTCATGTTCCAATTTTAAAAGAGAGCTGTATGAACTAGCAGCTTAATATATGGTTCTGGATTCTCATGTTCCAGATCTAAAAGAGAGTTATCTGAACTACGAATAATGGGGTGGCCCTTAAAACCAAAGTCCATTTTAAGAAATATATTTATAGCAAGGCATATAGCATGTATATGCTCTATAAGAACACATTTGTAATGCGTTTTAAATTATCAAATATTAAAATTAATAAAGTGCTAATCTATAGTTTTGATCATGAAACTACCATATGCCGGTTCATAAATTAGCATACATAAATCATGTTAAAAAGGATAAATATAAGTGATCTAGTTTATTAATTAATCCACATAGTTCATAAGAATAAACTAAGGAGAAATAAAGCATATTTGGGACTTAATTAACCATTTGTTTATAACATGGTTTAAAATATCATTCTTGTTCTTACTTAAGTAAATATAGTCATTTAATATGTAAACCTGAATTCCAATAAGCTAAAATGTAGTAGCTTAACTAACATACATAAAAGTAGGTTTTCAGACTGGAGATTTGTGCATGTACTAAAAATCAACCTTAATTAGCTATATGAGAGCTTCTAATCAGCTCTCCCAAATTATTAATATTATTGATCTCCACTCTAACTTAAGGCATAACATAAATTAATGAATTAACAATATAAAATAAAATAAGATAGGCACAGATTAGAAAGATACAGATATAACAATAACTGGCTACAGTTATTATAATTTAGAAAGATTATTAAATTAAAATTAGGTAATTTTAAAGAGGCAAGATTCTTACAAAGATATTATTAAATTAAAAACATTATAGTTTCCTTAAAATTATTTTACAAAATTGATTTATTATAAAGTTATTATTTATAAATGTTCAACATTACATAGCTAGCTTTTGGGAGTTATGAAATTAGCTTAATTTTATATTTAATTTTTTAGAGCTCTGTGGGAAGATATATTTACCGATAATCTTCTAGCTGGGGCATCTTCATGACATCTGGCACTGACCTTCTCTGCTGGGCTGGCATTCTTGGTCTCCTTCCATTTCCATAGACTGGTCTCCTCCATGAGGAAAATGTCAAGTGGATGCTTCTAGCCCCTAGTTTCCATTGTAAACATGGGAATAGTGTCTGAATACAATTGATTTTTTAAAAAAATGATGAGAGAGAGAGAGAAAGTGAGCCTCTTTCATTAAAACTGGTGTTTTTATATAAACTCTTTCTCATCCCCTCTTACAAGCCATTAAGTTGTTTACAACTTTTAATTTTAAGTTTTAATAGCTTAATAAATGTTTAGCAAAGACAAAAGATTCAGCTGTAGTTATTGACAAGCATTGCCGGATTAATGATTTTGTCTTTGGTTTTTTTTAACTTTATTTTTAAATCTTTGAAATTTTGATTCACAGTTTACAATTTAATGGCAGGTATTTCTGAGAAACTGATGACCTTGATTCTCTTTTTTTAAAAAGAAATTTAAGTTGTTAACATTCTGCTATATGCTTAATGCAGTCACCCTGAACTTGTATGTGAATACCAACAAATTTATAAATTTAATAACTTAAAAGATATAATTTAGAAAAGTTGTAATGTTCACAAAATCTATCACATCACAGTTTCCTTTGCATATATACATAGGTGTGTTTCTGCACATACAATGATCTTTACAAAACGTAATGTAAACAATATGCATACAAACATTACTATTAGGATATGCATGCATATCCACACATACATGCAAATATACGCTATTATACATCAAAATACATTATTATAGGATTATATATGTGTACTGGGATGGGTTTGAATTAGAAAAAGAAGACTACTATGGCACATAGTAGGTGAAATGGGAGGATAGACAAATAATACCATTCAATATATATATATAATTAAGTTTAAATATCTCTAAAATAATGCATATATAAAGTGAATTGTGGCATGTGCTATATGAATTGCTTCAGGGGTATATGTTGCTAATATATCTATATGTGAGAGATTACTCTTGATTTCTGGGCTGATGGATAGTTGTGATAATATTGAGCAAACATTTGTAAATGTTATATAACTCAGTGAAAGTTTCAGTTACTTCTTGTTCAGTTATTAAGTTATTGTTTATATACATCTCAAGATTTCTTTATTTAAGCAGAAGACAACATATAAATAGCTATGCACACACAGATACTCAAATAATGCATTCTCTGCTGTCCAAAGGCTTATTTATAAATTGAAGTGTGAAGTATAATGAAAACATAAACCATCACCAAGAATACATCTGCTTTCAGAAAAGAATTATTGATATACTTTTAATTTCTTTTCTTTTTTGTAAAAGAAAATATTATATTGCTTCAGATTCTTTGAAAAAATATTTAATTACAGATTATAACATATCCAATTAAATAAAAACAAAATGTTTTGATTATTTCAAAATTCATGTACAAAAATATTAATTTACTTTAATAAAAAAAATAAAAAAAAAGATAATAGGATAATAAAAAAAAGTGCAAGATTTTATTCTGTCTTCAATGAATGCATAAAAGAAATGGGATTTTTTGCTGAAGAGAGGGGAGATTAAAAATAGTTTACATATGACATTCATATATATGAATATACACAAATATTATAAACAGGCAGAAAAGACATTAATTAATAGTTCAGTAATTTTATGTTTTAAAATTCTTTAGCTTGCATGTCGTATTATGGCTTTTAGCTTATACTGTAAAAAAAGAATACTTATTAGAAATTTTGGTAATTTTGCACTCCAATTATCCACTGCATTATAGTGCCAATATTAAAATAATTTCTTATCCCCCCTTATATTTATCATTATTTTTCTGTTAAAAGTTAAGAATCTATCACTAACCCAGAGGACTTTCTTCAAGCTTTCTACTTTTTGTTCTATGTCCCAAATATTCACTATATTTCACCTTAAATTTAAATGTTATTTAACCTAGAAATTCTGTTTGTTAGTCCATGACAAATCTTATAATAGATTTTTAATATATTTCTGACAAATAGATTTCCTTTACATTTCATGTGGATATTTGATGACAGTGTTATATGACATAATATGTCAGAATTAACCAGTCTAATGATATTGGCAGGTCAAATTTCAAAATGTGAAATATCCATTCATCAAGTTTTTATGCTCATGAAATGACTATTTTTTTAAAAGGTATTTTCATTAAATATTCACTAAAAAGCATTTACAGTTAATAAAAAATAGAAACAATAAAATCTTAATTTTTCTTGATTCTTTAACTAAAACTTGCTTTTTAAAAAAAAAAATTGTCTTCATAAACAAAAAAAAAAATCTTGTGAATGATGTTTAATGTAATTCAATATCTAGAATTATTATTTCTTTTTTGTACCAACTGTAATGCTAACAACATCGAAAAGGTAGACATATGTTTATAAATTTTAGCTTTTATTCATGCTTTCAATCTTATGATATATAAAATATCAAAAACATGCTAAGCATGAATAAAAGCTAAAATTTATAAACATATGTCTATTTTTTCTATATTAAATATCCAAACATTTATATAGATAACATTAAATGATTTTTAATACAAGAATTTCATTACAAATGCTAAAATATAGTCGCATTGTTTACATTTTGTTTTTAAATATATAAATAGATGCAAGAAGTTTCTTGCAAAATATCTGGGTATTAAAAATGATTAAAATAATGTACTAAAAACTAAAATATATATATAATTTTCAGCTACAATTTAACTTGAAATAAAAGAGGGGAATGAAATCTATAAAATAATTACTTTGATCAGTATTTTTAAAGCTAAAGATTGAATTAATTAATTTATGAATGCCCCTAACTTTTATTTTAAGTTAAATATATTAATTCAAATTGTGATCAAAGAAAAAAATATTTTTTTTGATTTTTAGTGCTTTAATACTGAAATTAAATAAAAACATTTTATATATACATATTGTCCTATTACATTTTTTTTTATTCTTTACAGACTCTTCCAATACATTACTTATAATTTTCTTATCTTGAAGTACATATCCAGAATAATTTCTCTTTTTCTTCAAGTTTTATCAATAAAAAATAAATATTTTTTGTTTATCTCTTTTCATCATTTCTATATTGCTAATATTACTTTTGTAGTCTATGTTTCTAAATTATTCTTTAAAGCTATATTTATAAAACCTTTAGCTTTTTTCTTAATTGTCCATGTATCTGATTTATATAAAATACAAACAAAATATTTAACAAGCCTCCTTCTTAATTCAATTTTAATTGAATCTTTATTTTATTAAAAGTCTGCTGAACTGTCGTATTTCTATTCTAATTGGAGAATTGTCTTCGGTTATCCAACATGCCATATTATCAACAGATCTGAAGTAATAAACTTTTTTATAACTAATTCTAAAGCATCAATACAAAACTAAAAACACATTTCACATCATTTGAATCACAATTTAATACTGACAAAATTGAGAATATTTTGTAATATGATAAAAAGAGCTAAGGGCAAAAAAAATAATAATAAGACCATTGAAAAAAAATGAGAGAGGATATCAGAGAAAGTCAAAAAAGAGAATTGTTGGATATAAATATATATTAATAAATAATAGCTGGAGTGTTATCGTTTATTTAAATGAAAATGGAAAATAATTCAAGTAAAGTTTAAAAGATGGATATGACAATAAGATTGGCATCAACAAAGTGGCTAATTAAGAACCACTGATTGGTTATGTCATCAAGATTCATATACTAGTTTCTGATTCATCCTTGATGAGCACAAGATCCACATATTAATTCAGTTGGTATTTTTGAAACTTTCAACTGGTTAGCTTCGGTAGTGTAATAGAAGGCAGCTGCTAAATGGTTATATGCAATTAAGTATTCTTCACTGACATAGGCAATCATACAGAAACTAAGCAAAGATTATCATGGATCTCTTATTTTGATATTTCTTTTTTTTTTTTTTGCCAAAGATTCAAAAAGTGCTTGCAATTAGCATATAACTATATAAAAAATAAAATTCCAAAAATAAAAACATTTACAGGAGCAGCTCTTTTAAATAAAAACAATACAAAATATATGTTAAATAAAAGAAAGCAAAAGAATACCAAATTCATTACCAATCCTGACTTAACAAGTTGACTGACATAGAGCCAATCTGGAATAGATTTTGTTTGGGGGAAGATTTCTTCTTATACATAAAGATCTGCATTGACCATAATGTTCTTTCTTCATTACATATTAAAATAGGTAAAACTCTCCATACAGTAGTACCCCTCCATACAAACTAGAGTAATCAATGGATGCCAGAAGACTTATGCATAAAACCCCTATCTAGTGCTTATTCATCCAATACTCCCAAACTAGTTTCTAGCTTGTGGCTTTCATCAGTAATGAGCATTGGATCTGAGAGCATTGCACCTAGATCTTAGGATCTAATGCAACTCTCCAGCAACCACCTTTTGTCTCTACTTATCTACAAAACTATAAGTCTAAAATTTGAAAACAATAATATTTTCAACCCAAGCTCATTAGCTTATATAGTTATATAGGCTGAACTCAATACAGTACCCATACATTTTGGTGTCTTCAGTTCTCTTAGATCCAAGCCTCCTCACTGATGAAAGTCACAAGCTAGAAACTAGTCTGGGGATATTGGATGAGTATGCACTAGATAGGGATTTTATGCACAAGCCTTCTAGCATCCATTAATTATTCTGCCTTGCACTGAGTGGCACCACTGTATGGAGAGTTTTGCCTGTTTTAATAACAGTTATGAGCAAGCATAAAAAATGGTGATCATGTGATGTTTAGTGGTTCATTGTGTATTACTGGATAATAATAAAAAATCAATATTTACTAATAACACAAGAGAAAAGAATTTGCACTACAAAAAATGTTAACACTATGTCAGCTATTAAAGTGATCGTAAAAGATTATTATCATGATGTTTAATATTATAGTGTTATGCAGTCATATAAGGCAAAAATAATGAAACATGAACATTATTATTGAGTGCAATTTAAAATATGTAAACATTGCTCTGTGTGCATTTTATAACCTGTATGTTTTGCATTATTTCTTATTAGTATTAATTTTCAGCTCATTTGAGGTCGCTTTTATTTGATAAGCTTGAACAGCCTTAATTGATTTCATTTTCGAGAATTTCATTTATTTTAGATTTGCATCTCTGCATACATTTTATTTTTTAATTACTATTTTTTTATATATAAATTCAAAAATATATATATATAATTTTGTTTAGCAAAAAGCTATTTTTTGGGCCATTGAAAGAGCACAGTTATGTTTACAAAGATACTTTCTAAATGTGAATTCAAATATAATATCTACTTAATGAATAATATTTCTGTAGTGGAATATTCACTATACCATTCTCACAAAAGATAGGAACTGGTTTCTATTTTCTTCTAACACCTTGTGGATTATAAACATCAAAGACATGTGCAAAAAGATGTATTATTCCAAGATGCACATCTCATGCTGAAACAGCACTCATTTGTTGGCCCAGATCACAATCTCTTAAGCATATCATTCACCACTATTCAGTATACAGAAATAGCCAATTATTATAGTTCAATTGACAAGTGTTAGTCTTACTGCCTTTATAATTTTGACACAAACCACTTGATAGGAGTATATTAATAATTTTTATTAGTCATTCATTAGACTAGAAATTATCTACTTAATGAATAATATTCTTCCATCATGTGGTTGGTGTTAAAGTTGTGAGGGCAATAAATTTGATACTTTCCAATTCATTTGTAGTAATATACTAAATAATGATAAATATATGTATAAGCAATTGTAATCCAGGCTAACAGATAAGTGCTGTGTTCCGCATGAAATCTTAGGGAACATACATCTTTTCATGTCTTTGATCATATGTTTATGATTATGTCCATCCACAGGATGTTACCTTGTGTGAGAGTGGTAAGTAAAACCACATTACAAAAATATTATTCATTAAGGGTATATTCTCTATTCTAATGAATGACTATTTCCATCAAGGGGTTTGTGACAAAGTTGGGAGGGCAATATTTGACACTTGATAAAAATATATCTAAGAGATTCTAATCTGGTACAACTGATGAATGTTGGTTCAACATGAAATGTTCATCTTGGGTATCATACATCTTTTTCAAATGTCTTTGTCATATGTTTATGATTACACACCTTAAAAAGTATTAAAAGTTTTAGATACAAATCCCAATCCTTACCTTGCATGAAAGTGTTGTAGTGAAAAATACACTACAGAAATATTATTCATTAAGTGGATAATCCCTAATCTAATGAATAATTAATAAAAATTATTAATATATTTTCATGAAGTGGTTTGTATCAAATCTTGTAAGGACAGTATTTGTCACTTATCAATTAAACTGTATTAATTGGATATAGGCCAACTGATGAGTGCTGTTTCAGCATGAAATGTGCATCGTGGGGTACATACATCTTTTTCACATCTTTGATCATATGTTTATCATAACATCCCTCCACAAAAAAAGTGGATAGAAATCAATTTGTACTTTGCATGAAAGTAGTGTAGTGAATAATATACTACAAAAATATTGTTTATTAAATGGATAATGGTCTCTAATGAATAACTAATAAAAATTATTAATATACTTTCATCAAATAATTTGTACCAAAGTTGAGAGAATAATATTTAACACTTGTCAATTAAACTGTAGTAACTGGCTATCTATAGATACTGAACAGTGAAAAGCTATGTGTAAGAGATTGTAATCTAGGCCAACTGATGAGTGCTGATTCAGCACAAAACATATATTTTGGGGATCAAAAATTTTTTCACAAGTCTTTGCCATATATTCATGATTACAACCCTCCACAAGGTGTTAAAAGCTGATGGAAATCAATCCCTACCTTGTGTGAGAGTGGTGTATCAAAAATTACAATACAGAATATTACTCATTAAGTGGATAATATCTAATCTAATGAATGACTAATAAAACTATTAATATCTAGTTTATTTTATTAATAGATTATATTGTTACTTCAAAGATAAATGAAGTAAAATTAAGGTTTTTTTTAAAAAATAAACTGACAATTGTTTGGAGGGCACATAGGTGTGTACACATGTGTTGATTTATAGTGCTAATTATATTATTTACTTTGGTCGTTTTGATGTAGTGGTGGAGTGGTAGACTTTTGAGCTCAAATTCCATTAATTAAAACCCATTTCTGTTACTTCAGATGCTGCTCAAACTTCTTATTAACCTCCAATCAATAAACCATTCCTAATATTTGTTCTCTATATTGATCATCTAATTTAATGTTAATACATTATATTTTCGTTTATTATGTATAACTTTTTTTAATATATATTATAAACAAATTTGCTTTTTAATACAAAAAAAAATATTCTAGTTTCTTATTACAAATAAAAATTATCTTTGAAAAAATAATTTTTCAATATAATTTTTCAAATAACTCACAGTAAGATCAATTCAAAAACTCATAAAAGCACAAGCATTCTATACATGCTAATTAATTAGTCACGAATTCTTATAATTACTTATGCTAGACATTTTTTTATTATCTTGCAAAAAATTCACCAAATATATTCTTTATTAATAATAGGAATATTGATTAAGTTAATCAAAAATTATTCGCAAGAAACATATTACAGTATTTAAACCAAATATGAGAGCCATTAAAAAATTCAAAATTTTCAACTTTAATTCTACACAAACAGAATATAGTAGAGGAAATAGTTAAAAATAGAAGGAAAAAACATTGATAATGTTTTGTTTTTCAAGAAATTAAGATAATAAATTTAATTAATTAAAATAAAATATAAAAACAATATTTGTAAAAAAATATAATATATTTAAAAAGATGAATAAAACCAGAACAAATATAGGATGTACAATTATTACATAATTTAAAAATAATTATATGTTTAATACTATAAATTAAATTTACAAATTATTTGAAAAATGAAAGACTATTTGATTAAATGTATATATAAAAAAATATATCTGAGTTAGTGTATATAAAAGATATTAATATATATATATATAGTTAAAAATAATCATTTTAAAACAAAATTGAAACAGACAATTCACTATAAATTTAAAAAAAAATATCAACCCAGCTTTCATTTCTTAATGGAATCTTTTCAAGATGTTTCTTTTTTACACAGTCACATGACCAATTATCCTTCAGCAACATCTCCCCAATGAACATTATTTACATTATATAAATGCTTATTTACATATGATTAAGTTTCAGTTAGAGTAACATTTAGTAAATTCTAGACAATTTCACCGACGTCGTATATAGTAATTTAAAATGAGTGGTCCATCCTCATGCTTTCCTTGCCAGTACTTCAGATTTGCTCATATATAAGCATTTGAGTTGCAGGAATAAGTGGATTCATTTTATTCCTGCATAAATACTATATCTTGTATTGGAGAGAAAGTATTCATTTATTATTATTAACACTCGCAAAAGCGTATGCACAATTAGCTTGAGAGGTTGATATTTGAATGTAATACAATTATATTATAATGAATATAATTATTATTGCTTTAGGATAATTGGACATGTTATTGTATAAAAAGAAACATCTTGAAAAGGTTACATTAAAGAATAGGAGCCAGTTGATGTATTAAATTTTTTTTATATTTATAATGAGTTATCTGTTTCAATTTTGTATTAAATTGATTATTTTTAATATTATATTTATAGAAGGCAACATTATGGACAAAATTTAACATTGGAATTTTATCATTTAAGTATATGTATATATATTGTACCAGCAAATTTACTGTGTACAGGAGTTTGAATCCATTGATTATTTTTGCCAGATTATCCAGTTCTATTACCAGTGTGCAGAATGAAAAGGAAAATGAAAAAAAGAGAGAGGATAAAGTTCCTAGCTGGTGATGTATATGTTGTTTGAAAATCATGTGTTTGAACAACAGTAGTTTTGTATAAATAGATCTGAAACAAGAAACTAGGCATTATCATTCTAATTCTAGGAGATCAGCAATTCATTTAATATTGCTTTGTGTTAGAGTGTAGTCTATTATTGAAGCTTTGTTGATGTGATCCATGCTGAGGAGAGAAACAACTGCTGAGTAAAAATTCTTTTTCCACTGTACTCCAATTACAACAATCATTAGGATGATTTTATTTGGAAGAAATCCATTTATTATGTGTGGCTAGATAACCAAAAACCATACCAGTCAAAATGCCTGGAAAATGCAGTCAGAACTAGAAAGTGGTATTAAAGTTTGAAAACCAGTTTGTGCAATGCCTGTATAAGGTCATGAAGAAAGAAATGGATAGTGCTGTATAAAGACCTACAGACATTATACCTCATATAACATTATCTGTGCTGCTGTGTTTACTCTCTTTAACATTGCCATGTTCAAGGAAAAGACCATCATTGATAAAACTAAGGAAGACAACAGTAAACTATTAAAAAATCAGTACCTGAGAAAAAGATGATTTGTGAATGTTTCAATATTTAAAGTCATAAGATTGTATCATTATAAGCACTATAAGGCTGTAAACTTAAACAATTTAAATTTAAAATATCTTTTGTTACTATGATATATAATATTTTTGTAAAAATTAAATACTGCCTAATGCTATATTAGCAATTAAAAATAAAATAGAAATTCATATAACGTGACCATACTAACGAAAACATCAAAATTTTGCCACAACTCTTCCACAACTATGGTTTTATCTATTAATAAATAGACTTTCTCAAGTAAAATTCAACTAAACATACAACATATATACACAAAACAAGATAGTCTTCTCATTATTCATTTCAAAAACAACTTCCTTTAACATCCAAAATTGTCTTCATGAGATTATTGGCCATCAATCTCATGAAGATATTCTTTGATGTTAAAGGAAGTTAATTTTTGAAATGAATGATGGGAAGACTATTTTGCTTTGTATATATATGTTGTATATTTAGTTAAATTTTATTTGAGGACTATTTGTTAATAAATAAAGCCATGGTTGTGAAAGAATTTTGGTAAAATTTTGTTGTTTTGGCTAATATTGTAATGTTATATGAATTTCTATTTTATTTTAATATTGTATATGTGTTGATAGTTACAAGTATATAAGCAACAGTTTTATTTATTCATTATTAATTAAATAGTTACATTTTTAAATTTTTATTAATACATTTAGTTTGTGTTTGTAATGCAATCCAAATATATATATATGTACACACATATACGAGTTAATATTCACAGTTCTGAGAAATCATGCTATCCTCCATAGAACATGTTGGAATGGCGGTATTAATTGTGGATGATCGTTATTTTAAAATTTTCCAAGAATAAACTTTCTTTTTTTAAAAGGTACTTTATTTTATTTATTTGAACCAAATTTATGGTATATAGTAAATCTATTATTACAGAATATCTTATATATATATAATTGATATCCAGATTCAAACCCACCTTTCGTCCAATATAAATATAAACCCATCTACTGTTATATTCAATCTGGCACTGTCTGAAATACAGTTACAATATATGTATATATCAGCCAATAATATTCTATCTCATAAACAAGTCCTGACAGTAATTGCATCATCAATTCATCCATTTCTCCACTTAGTTCTCTACACTGCCCAGCTTTTCAATTCCACATGATCCTTCCCATCTTTTATATCATCCAGAAATATTAATCTTTTTCACTCTTTTTTTTGTTTCCACACCATTCCCTCCAAAATATCTTTCATTAAATTATACTTTCTTCTTAATATATATCCAGTCCAGTTTTTCTTTTTATCTTTAATCTTCTCAGTCAGTCCTCTTTTTTTTTTATCTATTCTTTTTAAAACTTCTTCATTTGTTATTTTATTCATATATATATATATGTATATATATATATATATATATATATATGTATATATATTAACAGAATGGGCTTTTAACTGGTGTGATAATAGGTTCAACAGGTCTTCACAATGAATAAAAAAGTCTATTTTTTGATCCTTGCACTGATAGATTCACATACAGTTTAATTTTATTCCTGGGAGAGGAGAGATTAATAATCAACTAAATATTAAACTATATATTTATACTAACTTCATCCTTACTGTCATTCATTTCTGTTATTCTCTGATTTCAAACTCATGGAAAATCTGCATAGTCATCTAGTTCAGGGTATATTACTATCATTTAAAATGCTGGTATGCATGAATGTGTTTAGGTGTATAAGAATAGGTGTCGATTAATGAACATATGTGTAAATATGTAAAATTATATGTAAGTATGTGACAAGATATGACTAAAATTGAATATAGAAAAAGATACCCAGAGTTTATAATTTAAGCACTTATATATATTTAACACATATATTTACAATTAATAACACTTTAATATAAAGATTTATAACAAATTATAAAATATTTAATTGAACATCTATGTTTACTCTTTCCTTATAATTTATTGCAATTATTATTCCAAATCCTTATCCCCTATAAAGAATAGCCATTTGATGTCCATTTTAATATAAATGAAATTTGTTTTATATTTATGATTGTCTCAATCATCCTTGCTTGCTATATTATTAAATGGAAATCATATTTCATTTCATTTTCATTAACTTGATATATTAAATTTCTATCTGTCATAATCATGGTATGGGATCTCCTTGTTGCATATTGTAGTTATGATACAGACAAGAAAGACCATTTATAATAGAAATAGTTAGTCAAGTATACTGAAAACATTTAACAAAAATATTAGTATAAACAAACAAAGAAAAAGATAAAGTGGTGCAATTGTAGAAATGTTTGGAATAAAAATGTATTAGGTAAAATCTTATCTTTCCCTGAATGATGATCGGATCACAAACAAGTTCTCCTAATCTATATTTTATTTTACTTACAATAATGGCAATAATATTTATCCATTATGTTATGTCTTTCACTTATTTCTCCCCTTTGTATCCACATTAAAAGAAAGACATGAACAAAAACATTTATCCAAAATATACAAATAAATAAAATTCATGACATCAACCTAAATGATGTTTTAAAGTTCATAAGAAAAAATGTCCTAGAGAGTCATTCAAATAATTCTCATTAATCCATTTCAGGGATAGATGGTAAAATGTGTGTTCTAGAACATCCATTAAATCACATCCTTTATATCCTTGGAACTTCTGCTTTGAAGTGGAGAATTGTTGGATCCATTTATTAAGAGTCAACATGATGTTTCATGACACAGTTGTAAAGTACTAGGTCAATTTCATCCTAATTCTGACCATTATAGCTCCATGAATGACTACTTTCTTACCCCAATGTCACTTTTGCACTTAGCAATGTATGGTAGACTGTATGGATATTTATATAATTTTATTAAAATATCTTGAATGAATTAAAAGCAATATTTTTTATACTATATCTTTAATTCTAGATGATTCGATTTACAATTTAGAATTAACAACACTTTGGAAATTTGAGTAATCCGAATTGGATTTCGAAGATTTCACTTTCGAATTCCTTTGTTGGCTAGTTTTAATTCTACATGCTTTTCTTACTTTATCAAATATTCAAGTATTTGTTTGTATAACTATTTTAATTCAATAGTGGCTGGTATTTTTATTTGAATTACAAGTTCCAATGAAAGGAAATTTGTAGTACTTCATATTTTTATTAAATATAAAAGATTCTTAAAGATTTATTTTTAAAATGCAATTAAGTATCATTACAAATGGAGAGCATATAATAAAAATTAATATTATATTTTAAGAGCCACATTTTGATTTTTTTTAAAGTGTCATAGCATCGGCCGGGACGCGAACCCGCAACCCGGACAACTGCCTGCAAGTGCAAGGCAGTCACGCTGACCTCTCGACCACCAATGCAAGACACATTTTGATTTTGAAATTCAGTTTTGAAATTTATTTCATAGAATAAATTTAGAAATATTATATTATTTCAAAGTACAAGTTACTGATAAAATATATTATAGTGTTTGTAATTTTGAAAGATACAATTACTATGGTTAGATGCTAATTAATTAAAAAATGCATTTAATTGAGTTAGATTTAGGAGATAATAAAGGTTTTCATTATTAGAGAATGGTTATTCTATGGTGATTGTTATTTGTGTATGGATAAGAATAAATCTTAGGAAAGCAAATTAAATTATTTTAAGTGAAAGTAAGACGTAAATTGTGATCGTCAATCTTAATGTATTATTATGATCGTTAGTTAATTTTAAAATAGGAAGTTAGTTAATATTTTTTTTAATGGTGTGATTTTTGTTTAAATGATTGAATCTCAGAAATATTCCTCTTGCGATTCAATTATTTAATTATCAATATGATCGTTATATTTTAGGACAGAATAATCATGATCCCTGAGATATCCATAGGATAGTGTTAATTATTTTAATTTAATTTTGTTTGTGTTTTTATTATTATTATTTTTTAGCTACTTAAATTATAGAAGAATGGTTAGGTGATTATTTAAAATAAAATATTATATTAGTTATTGTTTGTTGTAGGGATTTTCCTAAAGATTATATTAGTATAGTAGTTGGAGAATTTTGTAATTTTGAAAGATACAATTACTATGGTTAGATGCTAATTAATTAAAAAATGCATTTAATTGAGTTAGATTTAGGAGATAATAAAGGTTTTCATTATTAGAGAATGGTTATTCTATGGTGATTGTTATTTGTGTATGGATAAGAATAAATCTTAGGAAAGCAAATTAAATTATTTTAAGTGAAAGTAAGACGTAAATTGTGATCGTCAATCTTAATGTATTATTATGATCGTTAGTTAATTTTAAAATAGGAAATTAGTTAATATTTTTTTTAATGGTGTGATTTTTATTTAAATGATTGAATCTCAGAAATATTCCTCTTGCGATTCAATTATTTAATTATCAATATGATCGTTATATTTTAGGACAGAATAATCATGATCCCTGAGATATCCATAGGATAGTGTTAATTATTTTAATTTAATTTTGTTTGTGTTTTTATTATTATTATTTTTTAGCTACTTAAATTATAGAAGAATGGTTAGGTGATTATTTAAAATAAAATATTATGTTAGTTATTGTTTGTTGTAGGGATTTTCCTAAAGATTATATTAGTATAGTAGTTGGAGAATTTCTACAATAGCAATGCCAATGTGGAGTATATTTTATATGCTTTTCAATGTTAAAACCTCTATGTTGTAATTGTCCCTGAAGTCTATCTTATGTTTTTTTTATGTATTGTAAGTTTCAAACCAAATAGAGAGTCTGAAGCCTTATTGTTATTATACTTTATTGTTTATCATTGAGCTAGTATAGTAGAGTCTATTGTATTTGTTGAACAATGGAAAGAGAAGGTTGCAGATTACAATATATTTATATATGTATCAATTATATTTTCAATCTGCTCTTAATTTAATTAATCTGTAGATGGAATTAGACTAATATTGCATTGAAAACTACAGGACTTCTTTACATGAATACCAAATTGATTTAAATCAAATACCACTTACTGCTTTTATCAAATTTTGATTCAAAAAATAAGTTTATTATTTTATTAAATTTTCATTATTTCTTTAACAGAATATTATTTGCTCTCATATTTTATGTGGTTTTAGATATTACTAGAAAGATTATTAAGATAACTTTGTGGATCATTATACTGTTATAATCAATACCACTTAGCATGTGGAAATGTCTACTTCATCATGTAGGAAGCAAATTAAACAAATATCTTCAGACAATTCAATATTCTGGAAATACTACATTTGATGTCTTTATATTATCATTAGACAATGCACTGTGACTCTGTGACATAAAACTAGAACTTGTTTTGGATGCCAAAGATATACAATAACATTTGCGTATAGTAAATTATTATTTAACTAGAAAAAAAAAATGTTGTGATTTATTTTATTAATTACTTGGCACATGAAATGAAATATTAAACTATATGCTGTTAACTGGTAAATACTTTTGCACAATGTTTAGGCAAAGATTCTATGTATTGTGTAAGGTAGTTATAGTAGATATCTTTTGATATCCTAAAGTATAAGGATTTAAAATTAAGTTTAAATATAATATTAAATTGGATAATGCAACAAATTGTTTCATTATGGATATCTTCTAATTATTATTACTTCTTTAATAATGAGCTTATCCTTTTTGTGAGTTGCTTTTGGTAAAAAAAAATATATTTTTGAACAATGAATGTCTTTGCAAACTCTTCAAAAACTCTAATAATATATATAAACTTATAGTTAATTAAAAAAACATCATTATTTTAATTTCTTACATAGCATATTTATAGTAAATATTATCTTTGCTTTTTCTTTTGATTAAATAAAGTATATAAAAAGTGTGCGCTCTCTCTCTCTCTCCCTCTCCCTCTCTCTCTCTCTCTCTCTCTCTCTCTCTCTCACTCATCAAGATCATTAGCCAGAAACTAGTCAGGTGATTTATTTGACTGTTCCATCTGTTGCTTTGTACTCATGCTTACCAAAATTGCTCTAGAGTAGGAATGCAATAGAACAGATTATTGCAGTAATGCAAATGTTAAATGTGAGCTATAAAAATCATATGATGCTTTATTTTTAATATGAATCCTCAAAATTATAAATGATGCAAGAGCACATGTAAAAAAATACAGCATATTAGAAATTGTAGTTTCTCTACAAAGATAAGGATGATATTTTCTGCAAGCACATTTACACACACATTCTAACTGTTCTCAGATACAGATGCATGTGGGTTGCTATTCTGCATATAAGAAACTACTGATAGCTTGAGAATTCTAATATTATTGTAAAAACTGAACCTAAATAAAAATGAAGTGAACATTTTAGGAAAATATTATAGTAGATGGACAAATCAATTATTTTCAAAAAGAACCTACATTAAGATGGAATGATGATAAAAGAAGGGTTTTTTTTTTAGATACTTGATGGCATTAGTGTATACACTGGTGTATATATATATATATATATATATATATATATATATATATATATATATATATATATATATATATATATATATATATATATATATATATATATATATATATTATAATGATCATTGAAGAAGTCACTAGTGTGTTTGGAATCCTCTAACAGAGGACATAAACTGTATTCACAATATAAATTCCAATATCTTAAATTAAAGATTGTATGGATATGATAACATATAACACTGGTTGCAATCTGAAATTTCACATACCTATTTATCTAAGAAATTTGAAGTTTTCTGGAAAAAATGGTTAAATCATGATATTATATGGCTTTTTCATCTAACATTAGTATCTTTATTTATACTTCTTAGATCAATTCTAAGATTCTTATTAATTTCCCGTAATAAGAAAATTGCCACTTTCCCTTTTATCTATAATAACAAAAGTACTGAATAATCTTCATAAAGATGAATTGTAATGATAAAAATGAACATTCTAACTTCTATCGTGAAATTCATTGATTAGCTTTCTTCTATTTAACCTTCATAAAACTCATTGACTTATCAGAATTGAATCTCAACAGGTAATAAAATCAATTACATAATGTGGTGAACATCACATACATGCAGTATTTTTCTTAAAATATTAAAATATCCTACTCTGAACCAGATAATATAATAATATCTATCAACATATCTGTTGGTTCTACATATAAATACAAAGTCAGATGTGTGCATGAAAATATCGCTCCATAACTTGATATGATAATATTTATGACCAGTGATGTGACACAGATTCCGGTCACATAAATTTACAATAACTATACATAATGTATACCAAACTAATTATTTCTATTCATCATCTAAAAAGTTTATATAAATACTAAAAGTGAATATCAATGGCATCATCTGGAAATCATCATTAAATAAATTATGGCCATACTTCTAAATAATTTCTTTATAACACCAAAATATAAGGGTACCCATATAAAACAGGCAAAACTCACTATATATTTTGCCACACACAGCAACCTAGAGTAATAAATGGATGGCAGAAGGCTAGTGCATAAAATCCCCATCTAGTGCCTACTCATCCAATATCCCCAGACTAGTTTCTGGCTTATGGCCTTCATCAGTGAGGAGCCTTGGACAAGCATAAGAAGAGGTGGTCATGTGATGTTTATTGGTACCCATATAAATAATATATCATAAAAATTAGATTGAGATTGTTGCTTGTTATTGATATTGGGATTGTTTAAGTGATGACCTGATTTTAATTGATTATTTATATATCCATTTAGCTGTGAACATTATTACAAAATACAGAATCTGCTATGAAGAAACTTTTGATTTATAAATTCAAAGCTATTCTCCATTGATTAATACTATGTGCACACATCTTCGTAAGCTTCTATATACTATAATCAGATCCTTATTCTCTATCTCCCATTTTCTAATCCTAATACAACATTCACATGGGATTTAATAATCCTGAAACATTATTATTGACTATCAGTTCCAATTCTTTATTTTATATATTCACACGTATATTGATTTGTTTTAAGTTTCTCTGTAGGATTGCTCATTACCAATTCTCATTAATTCTATTCTTAAAATTTTTCATTGTTTTATAAATATTTTATTAAAAACATTATTTCATACCGTGGAACTATAGAAATTCCATCTGCTGGGAACGAGAGCGATCTTTTCAGGTCAAATTGATTTGATTATTGTCAAAGAATTCTATAGGGAAAGAAAGATAATTACAAATGTAGTTCAGCCTCCTAAAGTTCGTCCTCTCGTTTTGAAATCTAATAATCACTAGATTTCATTTAAATATTTTCTTAATTATTATAACAATCATTAACTCAAACATATAAGTAGAAATATTCATTAACTCAAATTCGAAATTTAACATACAAAAAAAAAAAAATGCAAAAGAATTAATAATTAAAAGTCAAATATTTATATATAAGAAAGTTCATTCGAAATCTACTCAAAGTTCACAAAAAAATTATAAATTTCAAAATGATTTTAACAAAATTACCCTATTATCTTCAGAAAAAATTGTTAAATAAGCATTGAAAAAATATCAATATTGAGTGCAATTTATGTGGGCAATGAGGTTGACTAAAGGTATCAGTCCACTGAATATACCATCTGTTAACAGAATGAAAGTCCGATATACATAGTAATTCGAGGAATTCAACCTCAGTGTTATAGAAGCTGGGACCCTGGCCATTTAATTAGAGCCTGTCCAAAAAGATTATGCACAGAATGTGGGAAAAGCTATAGTGGATTCCACAAATGTACAATAATATCAAGCAATCCTTCACTAATAAATCAACAATTAGAACTGGAATTACAAGAATCTCATTTAAAAAATAACAAGGTGAAACCAAATAAGCTAACTTATAAGGAAAATCAAAAAACCTTGCACAGTAGATTTGGAGTTGGGGACAAATGCAGGTCAAAACAGAGATACGGCCAAAAAGATAAAGGAACAATCAGCACAGGCAGAACTGACCAGCTTCGAATCAATACAATCTGAAGAGTCTGAAGGCACATTAGAAGTAATTAGTCAATTAAAAAAAGCTAATATGTTCAGTGATACTGAACTAAGTGAGAATTGTTCAATTCAAATGGGTAAAATGGCACAAAATGCAAGTTTCAAAAGGAAAAATCAGAATGGCTCTGGCTCGCAAAGTGAAGCATAGGGTTGTGGGCTCAAACATTGAGCTGTGTGGTGAGCAAAATGAGAAAAATGAGAGTCTCTCAAAGAGAAAGAGAAAAAGGAAAAAAGATGGAAGAAACTGGCTCAACATGAGTCAGGGGATGAGATGGAAACTGAATCAGAAGGTCAGATAATCAATGACCCAAAGGTAATGGAACATGATATTTTAGCTCATCCCATGATCTTCAAATGTAT
Organism: Epiperipatus broadwayi; assembly: GCA_028023455.1. Classification (NCBI taxonomy): domain Eukaryota; kingdom Metazoa; phylum Onychophora; class Udeonychophora; order Euonychophora; family Peripatidae; genus Epiperipatus; species Epiperipatus broadwayi. The sequence continues at coordinate 4,444,602 of JAQFVV010006254.1, forward strand.
TGTTGAATCTAAAGGGGCATATTTTTGGAAGAGGTACGTATGTAGCAAGAGTGAAGTAGGGCAGGTAATCTCAGAAGAGGCAGACAATCCAGAGGTAGAAATCGATAACATTTAAAAGCAATGGAGTGATGAGGCTCATAGTAACAGGTCCGAAAGCAGGCAAGGTGAAGTGGTGCAGGTTATCTCAGAAGAGTTTGATAATCCAGCAGAAGAACTTGATAATGTAGAAGAGCAATGGAGCAATGAGGCTCATAGTGACAGTTCCAGAAGCAAGGAAGTAGATGGCTGTCCAAAGGAAATGCAGCAACATATAAGTACTAGCCCTGTGTGTACTGATGAAATGAGGGAAATCTCAGATGATGAAGAAATAAGCTCACAAAAGGAAAATTTTGAAGAAGACTTGGAACAGGAAAGTGATGGAAATCCAGGAATGGTTTAAAATATGAATTCCTTAGATGTGGTTTACTCAAAGATATGGCAACATAGATGAAGTTCAAAGGATCTGTGAATTAAAGGACTTGGCAATTCAAAGATTCTTATGAATCAATGAAGAAGACTAGGGTTATTGACTGTGGTATGATCTCAAGATCTCTTTAAACAAATGTATTTACATCATCTAGCGGGTGATCAATCACCTGCATTTTTTTTCTTAATAAAAAAAAAGAAAATAAAAATAACAACCATTATTCCATTCTATTTTTCTCTCATTGAATAATTATAAGTTTAAAGGGGTTAATTAATATTTTAATAATCATAACTATACGTAAATTTAATGCTATGGTGTGCTTTCTTTTTTTGACACAAAACATCAAAATAAAAATCTATCAATTTTGTTTATAAGTGCATTTTATATTCAGCTTTTAATCGATTTCTCTATTTTGTTTTTGTTTTTATATGATTAAAAATGATTATTTTGCATAGGTGACCTGAGGTAAACACAAAAGTTAATCTGATGCAAAAGATATTAGGATCTATGTGAATTTGTAACCAAAAACCAATAGGTTTTTCTGGTATTTAATTTTTATTGTTGAATTTATTGAGATTTTTTGAGGACTATATGATTCCAATTTCTAAAAAGAAGAAATCTGTTAAATGTGAAGATTACAGAATAATACAATGGTAAGTTTGTTATCTCATGCTTATAAAGTTTTGTTGAGGATTTTACTGCAAAGAATTTATTAGAAGGTGGTATATTATACTGAAAAAAAAAACAGTTTGGTTTCCAGAGAGAAAAAGATACAAGAGATGCTATTGGTGATTTTAGAATAATTGAAAACAGATATATTGAAAAAAATAAAGGAATTTGTATACGTTTTGTGGATTAGGAAACAGCATGTGACACAGTAATCTGGAATAAACTTATGCCCATCTTAAAAAATAAAAGTGTATTTGGAAAGAGAGAATATTGATTTAGAATATTTATCTTGGGCAAAGAATAGGAATTAGTTTGGGGAATAAGGATACTGATGAAATGAATATAGAAAGAGGAATTAGGCAAGAATGCAGTATGTCACCTGTGTTTTTTAATAGTTATTTAAAAGGCATGTTAAATAAATATTTAGACTATGGAGAATCAAATGTTGGAGGTAGAATAATAAAATATCTAAGATTTACAGATGATAGGGCTCTTATAGCTGACAATGAAAATAGATTTCAGAATATGTTGAATAAATTGAGGGAAGATGTATTAATGTTGAGAAGATCAAATGTTTATGGATAGAGAGGAATACAAAAAGGCTGCAAATTGAAATCCATGATAATATAATTCAACAGATAAATGGACAAATATTTAGGTAGTTGCTTAAGTTATTGGAAGAAGTAAAGATTAAATTAAAAGAATAGCATTTGCAAATAATACATTTACTGAAAAAAAGTAAATATTTTGTAGACCTTTGAAAAGATAGTTAAGGAAAAGGTTAATTAAATGCCATAAGCAGAATGTACTATTTACAGGGACTACAAAAATTAGGAACAGATTAGAAGCCTTTGAGATATCTCAAGGAGAAGGATGGAAAAACTCAGTTGAATGAATAAAATAACAAATAAGAAGTTTTGAAAAGGGTTAATGAAAAAAAATTGATTGATAAAATTAAAAATAGAAAGAAAAACTGGATTGAACATATATTAAAAAAAAAAAAGAGTAGTTTAATGAAAGATATTTAAAGGAAATGATGAATGAAAATAAAAAGAAATGCTTAAAAAGAATAAACTTTCCAGATTATATAAGAGTGGGAAGAGATACATGTAATTGAAGAGCTTGAAAATGAAGGAAATGGAATGTAGAAATAGACGAGTTTGTAATGTGACTGCTCTCTGTATCCATCAATAAATTTGAATACTATTGATTGATTGATCAATAAATGGTTCTCTTTTCAACATTAACAACTAATATGAAATACTGTTATTCTGAATGAATTTTTAATTCATTAATAAAAATTAATTTCTTCTGTGAAGTATCTTTTGACAGTTTTTTTTTTTCAGTCAGGAAATGTGTTTTAATAAGTAACTTTTAATATTGTTATCCAAAATCAATTCATTTTCCATTAAAAAACTATTCATTTTATCAAACACTGTATTGAAGAACTTGAATAATTATATTATAAAAAACTGTATAATGATGTTATATTTTGAAATAAAGCAAGCGAATAAATATACTTATTGTTCTCTTTCCATAAATCCAAGCATGGCTGGGAAGCGAACCCACAACAACTGTCTGCAAGCAACTGCTTGCAACAACGCAGCTATGCTGACCTCTCAGCTACCAATTTATTATATTATAAATATTAAGTAATTATCATTAGCTTTCTTATATTTTTAATTTTGTGTGTGTGCATCAACATCTTTGTGCTACAAGAATTCTTTATATTATATAACAGACATAAATTAGGCGAATATGTGCTGTATAAGTACTATTTTATTAATATTAATTCAGACAAATGATATACTTCATGATATGTAAGCGGCATATACTGTATATTATAAACATTTTATTATTTAATTATCATCTTTATATTTATTATCAATAAAAGTGAATTCAGTTAAACAAATAAACTTGTTTCAGTGATCATTTAAATTAGTTATGCAAACTTATTAGCTAATAAAATTTTAATATTAGTGGTTATGTCTTGATTTACAGCTTACATTTTATAATAAATAGTTATAAAATAGTCCAGAAATCAGTCGATTGGATTGCTAAGTACATATATTTGTATGTATTACTTTCTCTCTAGTATAAATTCAATATACTGTATTACTATTATTTGAACTGGGTTCATATTTTATATAATAATAGATTAAGTAATTTATTATAGTTATAGATTCGTAATTGATTAGTTTAGACATAATTATTTTAATGATTATATATAATAGTTATTTTTAACAAAGTCTGTATTTGAGCTAGATTAATAGTTTATACGACATAAGTATCTTAATTTATTCAAGGTAAACAAAGGTGATTATAATTAAATGTTGGTGTATCACTTAAATTATTATTTATTGGATGTGTATTATCATAATTTATTATTCGTTTAGAAAGATAATAATTTTATGTGTTATAAAATTGGTAATTGTATGCATTAAGATTGATATTCTAATTATGCTAATTAGAACAATTTAGTTTGTTCTGATTTGAAGTTATCAATGTAGTCTATGTTTAATTTAGATAATAAGCTTTTAATGTTCACACTTATCTAAAATAGATCATTAGCATATTATAGTTAATTATTTTGAAGGATAATCTATTACAATTCACTAGCTGTATTCATATGAGTATTAAATAAGAATCTTATATCTATTTTATGTTGTTATGATTTGGAAATCAGAATTTATAAACCATTGGAAGTGTTGGCTCTTACCTTTTACATCATTATAATTTGGAACAAGTCATGAAGTTTGTTAGATAAGCTGATCTTGCAAATTTTGTTTTGTTATAGTTTTAGCATTGTAAACATTTTATTCCATCACAATTTGATGCTGAGAATTTATGGGATATTCAAAGACAATGATATGTGTTATAACAGTTATCATCTGATACATAAATCTGTGTCATAATGAAATTTCTTATAATAACTTTATATATTCTTATGTATCATTACAATTTAGGTATTACAACTCGCGAAATGTATTAAATAAAAATGAACTTTGCTTACCATTTTGGTACCATTATAATTTGGCATCACTAACTGAGGGCTTGAATGTGAGCTAGTCAATGAATCTTGCACACCTGATCATCATTACTATTTTTATTCCATTACAATATATATATATATATTGTATCCTTTCCATTAGGACAGAATATACTTAAAAGTTAATTTTTTTAAAAAAATTTAAATTAAGATAAATATAAGTACTATAATTATCATAATAATGTTTATAGGGACTTAAAGTTCATTGATATGAATTTATAAGTAGTTAAAGAATATATAAAAGCTATTCAAAATTTTAAAACTATAAAAATATAATCATAATAAGTTAATATTGTATGGTAGGAATAAATGGTCATAGTTATAAGTTAAAACATGTTGAATATCTTGTTAAATAAGCATTAAAACACTAATTTTTAATTAATATTCAAATAAGTTATTAAACTTGTCTTCTAAATTATATTTAAATTATATAAAATTACTTATTAAAGTTTTAATTCTTGTAATGTGTTATATGTTTTAATTTTAGTAATGTTTAAAAATGTCAAAATGTATTATTCCAAATTTTTATTATTCTATTTAATATTTTTCTTTAATATATTTTTTGTAATTAAATATTTATTTAGTTGATTTCAGATAGTGAGTTTTAAAAAATTGCAACATTTCTGTCTGAAATAATGGTCATGTGATGCTAATGTTAGAGGATGTATACATGAATTTAGAGAAAGTTTTTTAATTACTTTAAAAAATTGTTACTAAAATTGAGGCATCTGTACATGATAAAAATAAATATAGAATATTTATTTAATTAATTTTTTAAGATATTTGAAATTAGTAAAGATAAACTGAAAAATGGACACATTTTTATTAAATGTTTGTTAAATTAATAAAAAATATTTAAAATATGTTATTTAAAAATATTTGGTTAGTTTAAATATAATTATAAAATTGAGAATTAAATATTTTTATGTTATTAAATAAAAATGATGATTCATAATTTTATTTTTAATTTTAAAAGTACATAATTGGCAAATATGTAAATGAATTTACAATTAGGTGATGTATCAACCAATCAAAATTGTTTTTGAAGCAGGTATAAAAACTCTGTGTAATTAAAGTTATTGCTTACTATTGTTATTATCTAATTAGTCTTATTATTATTATTCTTGTTATTTATTTTTTTAAAATAGTATCAGTTTATTAATAGTCAATTATTTAAAAAATTAAATATAATTTTTTTAAAAAAAATTGAAAGAATTTTAAAACTTTTAGTTTGTTTAACTAAAAAGGATGGAATAATTTCAATTGGTTTTCTACTAGTAAAGCTATTCTGAAGCCTAGTTAAAGATTCATTGGTAAATTATAGAATATAAGCCTGTAGTTTTATGGATGGAAAGGTTGGCAGTGAACGCCCAAAAAATTTGTGGAAGTATAATTTTTTCTATACTATATGAAAATTTTTATATTTATTTATGTAAAGAACTTTGGAATCACAGTCAAATATTATCCAGAAGTGTAACATATATATTTAATAAGTCTGTGTTGATAAAGTTAAGAACTTTAAAGAAAATATTATTTAAGAAAAATAACTGGAAAAGTTTAAAATGCAGTTGACTTTAAACCTTATAAAAAATATTCAAGATTGAGTTGTAAAAATATATTGCTCTCTCATTTTTATAATATGGATTTTTATTTAAAAAGATTATGATATTTTTAAAAGAAATAATTATCTTCAAAGCAAATGATATTTTTAAAACTTTTTGGAAGTAAAGCATCTTAAAGAGATAGCTGTTATAGTGACTATGAATTGTTCATAAAGTTATATTAGAAATACATGGATATTTTGGTATAATAAAACCTGTTATCTTACTTGTGATAATTGAATTATAAAGAAGGAAAATAGATAATAAAAAAAATATTATTATGCTAGAAACAAATGATTTTTTTATAATTTAAAACCTGGATTTATCTGCTATATTATATGTGCATAATTGGAATATAATTTCTAAAAAAAAATGAAGACGGTCTGTTTTTGTTAATTTGTGTACTTATGAAAAGTGACCAAAAATTATGCATCTCTCACTGAAGAAGAAATTCACATGCACAGAAAAAATGAAATTTACATAAATCAAATGTTTTTTAATGATATCATATTAATTATTGTATCCTGTGAGAAAGTGACAGAAAATAGACACTTTGAATAATTTTTGAAAGCAGGATGAATAATTATTTTCCAGATTTTCTTGGATATTAAAAGTTGACATTATTTTTTTTAATTGAAAGTTTATGTGCCGAGGAGAGAAAAGCTGGAAGGAAAAAAACTTTAGCCAATGTCCGTTGCTTAGTAACAGTATTTTTTCAGATTATTAACTGAACTTGTTATATGAAGGAATATGTAAAAAATGTATTATTTATTTTAAAATATATTAACAATTAGAATTATAATTTAGAGATGTAGTAAAGGTTACATTTTTTTTTTGATATTTTTAAATTCTAACAATATTAATATTTTTAAAAAATCTTTTAAAAATTTTTTTTAATTTTTTTTTAAAAACATTTTTTATTAAAGTGCATTAGTTTATACTGAGTGTGGTATGAATGATATTTTAATTCTTATATTTTATGTAAAACTGGACCAGAAGACATTAAAGATGTGATTTGCAAATAGTAAAATCACATAGGTAATTTAAATTATTATAAATATTATATGATATATATATATATATATTTGAAAGTTGCTTGGAGATTTAAAAAATATTTATCTTATGTTACATGAATAAATGAACATATGGAGGTGTGAGTTAATAACACGTATAGATTTTTTTATTAAGATATATGAGCTATGAGAAATATGCATATATTTATTTTTTATTTATTATATTATAAAGTTCATTATAACTTTATAGAATGATCATAATTTTATATGATTCTTTGCTAGGTAAACCATATATTTATTTCAAGATATGAATACTGAATGAATATTTTAAAATCAAATCTTATTTGTATTTGTAGATAAATTTGTGTGTAAAACCTTTTCTTATAGTAGTCGTGGTGTGATAAAGTAATATGTAACTTTGTTTATTATTGGGAAATATGCTTAGTTATTTTACGATGTTAAATGTCTAAATCTATTTTGAAATAACAAATGGTAGTGACAGGGAAGTTGAATAATGAAACTCTGAATGCTTATATAATAGGATGTGTTAAGAAGATAGGATAAGTAGCCTATATTATATCTAAGAAGTTATTATGCAAATACAGTTAACATAGCCCTGTACTTTGTATTTATTTCCATGGTCAGTGTTTTGATTTTTGTATTTAATTTGTTTGTAAGTGTTCAAAAGAAAACCTAGACATTATTTTTAAAGGTATTAGATGAAGCCATACCTATTGTTTCTTCACACTGATTTCCATGAGGTGTATTGAATTGTTTTATACTATTGAGTCTTTACTCTAGTTATTTCTTCATGTCCTATACATTGTGTCACTATCTGAATTTTATTAGTAAAACATCGTGTAGACTAGTATTTTTGAAAGATAAATAATGGATAATTTTAGTAAGATGATTTGTTTAAAAAAGGCAAGATAAGTTTTTGGTGTTGTGAAGAAATACAAGGGACGTTAAATGCATAATGTTGGTGGTGAATATAACAAAGGAATCATAATTTTTTCCTAAATATTTTTGATGATAAAAGAATCCTAGCTATTTTTATTTTTTTATTTTTTTTGGTACTTCAATTTTTCAAAAATCGACAACATTTTTGTAAAGCAATGCATATTTTTACAATGAAACATCAAATGAAGTATGTTAGTGTATGATGTATGCTTATACTTTATTTAATTATTATTAATTTTTTTAAACATGAAAGCACATCATAAAATTAGAATGGTGTCAAGCAAAATTATATTATTATTTAGAACATAAATAAACATATTTCATTAATTGACTTTTCATTAACCTAAAATAAACCTAATAATATGTTTTGGTTTATAAAATTTATGCTAGATATTTTTTTTGTTATTTTACTGAAAGTAAAAATGATATTGATTATTCATTGGTCTAGAAATAAGTTTAATATAATACTGTAGGATGAATAATGGAATGTTTTTGAATAACTAAGTACATGATATGTATTTCCAAATAAAAATTTCTGCTCCGGAGTGAAGGCTTATACATTAATAATTTTTGAGATTGTAAATCTGTAAATTCAATCTTTTTTTTATTTGAATTCTATATTTTTTTTTATTTTAATATAATATTTGTCAGTTCTTTTTTATAAAAAAAAAATGTAAATATTTTGTATATAATTGTTTTCTAGTATAGAATAAATTTATTAAAGTTGTTGTTATAAACTGGTTGTTTGTGTTATTATTGATCAACCCACTACAGAAAATAATCCGATCCACAGAATTCAGAACTAAACATATTACATATTTTGCACATTATGATTTTAAAAGATATTATTTATTTAAACAATATCAATCATTATTCAGAATATGATACAGCAAAATTATATCATATAAAATTATTTTGGTCATGATTTATTATTGAAAATACTGCCATATAATTAAGTATATTTCTTATTGCCACATATTGTTCAGATTATATCATACTTATAATATGCCACAAGAGAAATGAGGAATAAGAAATGAGAGAATAGGAATATTATTATTATTATTATTATTATTATTATTATTATTATTATTATTATTATTATTATTATTATTATTATTATTATTATTATTATTATTATTATTATTATTATTATTATTATCATCATCATCATCATCATCATTAGTAGTAGTAGTAACCAGATTATTGAATAGTAAATATTGCACCAAATGTTAGTTAGACTAAGTATAGGAGTATTATTTATTATTCTTATTATTACTATTATTGTTTAGGTGTAGTTAGGAATGATACAAACTCCCTTATCATACTTGGCTACAGGAGTTTATAAATTAATTAGAGGTTTTATTTAAAGAACCTGAGATAATTAATTATATTTTAATAACAGAACTATTATATTATTATAAAATATTATTTATAATATCTTCAAGTCTTAAGAATACTAGAGTTTTTTATACTATTATTTTGGAATAATAAGGGGGGATAGTGTTCTTATGCGATTGAGATCGTATCCTTTGGGATATATACTCAATGTAGTCCTACTACTTTACCTTTCACCATATGTCTCATGATTATTATTATATTATCTTATTATTATTTATTTAAATCGAACCATATTTTTATTATTATTATCAATTTGAGCTAGTCTAGTGATCAAAATTGTCATAATATATTATTTGTATTTGATTTTATTATATTAAGATTTAAAGTTTTAGCCGGAGCATTCATTTTATTTTATTTATGTTTATTTCACCCGATGGTGAGGATACAGTATATATTATAAAATTTAAGTTTATTATTAAAAAGTTTTGTTTTTTTTTTGTATAAAAGTTTTTAGGCAGAACAAAATATTTAAATGCACTTAATTACATATTCTTATAATTATTCATTTGAAATGAGATAGTTTCAATTATATGAATAATAAAAAATAATAGAATAAAAATAATCTATTTAATTTTATAATCATACAACAATTTCTGATATTTATCCAAATTATTATTATTGTATTATGTTAAGCTTTGTTTAAAGACAAGTTGGATTAACTAAACAATAAAATATTATAACCAAAGAATAATATTTAATCACTCATCAGTGATAATTTACCATTGCTTGAAACTTTTTAACACAATTTGTTTAGCATCTCCAATCTATATCTATATCATAAAATAACGATTTTTCCCCATATAAAAATGTATAATTATTATAATATTTAAATACAAAGTATAGTATATATACTTAAGCTATATGTAATTAGAGGGTATTTGAACTCAGGTTTTCAAGCTCCCTTCCTTTCCTATACAGCCGATACACATGATCACATGTGAAAAAAATAAATTTTCTCCAACAACCGCTTTTTGTGCTGAATCAGCACTCATCAGTTGGTCCAGCTTATTACCTTTCAGTTTATATTAAGACAACAAATCATCAAACTTTAATGGACAGGGTTCAATTTTCTTTACTCTCCAACTTAAGAACTGATTATACATATGTGTGAGAGATGATGATCCAGACCAACTGATGAGTGCTGGTTCAGCACAAAATACATATATTAGAGATTTATTTATCTATTTCATATGAATGTAGTCATGTATATCAGTTGCATAAGAAGAAGTGGTTAACTGAAGGAAGCTTGAAGGTCTGGGTTCAAATTCCCTCTAATTACATCTAGCTTAAGTTTTTAAACTATACTTGTATTTAAATATCACAGATTTTACTGTATTATTCACATCCTTCTATCTGTATGTATTTAAATGGTCTTAAGATCTACATGTAAAGGGTCATAATGACTTATGGTCAACATGGGTATGACAACAAAATTGACAAACAAGGGTCTTTGAACATGCCATCATCAAATTTTCAATGACATGGATGGATAAAGAGTTTGATGGTAGAGAAGATTGAAGTTTGATGATTTGCTATCTTACTATAAACTGAGCACTGATTGTATATGTGTGAGATAATGATCTGGACCAACTGGTGAATGCTGATTTAGCATGAAATATGTGTATCCATTATATAAGATGGGTGGATGACTAAAGGGAGCTTGAAAAACTGGGTTTATATCCACTCTAATCATTATAATAAAGTAGTTAAATAGGAGTTATATTTACTTAGCAGTGTGTATTATAATTGAGGATTAAACTTATATTTTTTTTCAAATCAACAAATCCAGAAGGATTATGTTGTCATAATATATTATATCAGTCATCATATATATATTCTGACTTTATTAATAAAAGAAATGTATTAAGTTTTTATTATCGTCTTTTCTGATAATTCTAAACAATTTATATCTTGTAATTGTTCATGAACAGATAAAATTATATTTGATGAATACTCACAGGTGTATTATAGCAAAAGTAAGCAGTGTTTCCATACTGCCACATACATTAATCCATCTCTTATTTCTTCCATTAATATATATATAAATTTTATTAAAGTTCTCTACTCTTTGTATAAATGTGTGAACAATTCTAGTCTTTACTTTTTTATTATCATGGGACCACTATTATACTCACTGTTACATTGAATTTGATATGAAGATCTAATGAATAATCACAGAGTAGTCAGTTTTATGAATATTTTCTTTACAATCATCACAAGTATGTTATTAATAGTGTTAATGATTTAAATAGCTGAGTTTTGAAGATGATTACTAATATAAGGATATTAAATTCATGCTTAAGATAACTTTAAAAAAATCTCACCTTCTTCAATGAATGATCGCAATATTTTTTCTCTGAATGAAATCTTAATAAGCAAAGAAGGTTAGAAGTTATGCATATCATGTATTCTGACCATTACGTACTTAGAAAGCTTGATCTCGGAATAAGTATTCTAACACTACTTAACTTTTTGGAATACAGAAAACGTCTTCTACTATATTCAGTTTTGTGATAATGATTTTCTCTAATGCTGAAACCAAGCATTTTTACCCTCCCCCGCCCGCCCCCAAAATGTATATTACTGGCCTACATAAACTTGTACAGAACATATAGATGTAAAATATGAACAACAAAGTATTAACTTTCGAATTATTGCTTAAAATGTTTGACTTTATTAAAAATTCATTTCGGTGTTGACAAAGCGGAATTAATAATGTTTATTTATAAATGGTAAGCATTATCAAATAGCTTAGCAATTTTTATGTAATTTGTTTATTTCATTTTATACTTTAAAATAAACCAATATTGTAACTTATAAGGGACATATTACACCTGTTTCTTTTCAAACCATGGCTTTTCCCCCTAACTGAGAATGTTTATTTATCATTTGTTTGGAAATGATTTTGATAGACTCCAAAGGAGAATGTTTGTTTGATTTTGACGACCTTGATCTCAGCTAGTGTTTTTTGTCATGGTGCTTTAGAATCAAGTTTCAAACTGTCTACTGAATTATCGCAAGTATTGTGTAAACACAAACTTCAAATACTTAGATTAATGTTTTAACTTGTAAAAAAAAAAAAAAAAGTAAGGAAAAATATTTTATTAATTAGCCTGATTACTACAAGATTCAAAAATAGGAATTTTAACAGAAAGTGGATATTAAATGACACTTTATTAATGTTATTTAATATACAAAATTTTTATAAAAGAATACACTGTATATCATTTTGATAAGCATTTTTTTCTCAATTTACTAAGTGCTTGAATATGTAAAACAGCTGGCGTTAATTTAAAATCGGCTTAATAAGTTGTGACTTATTTTGTTTCCTCGACTTATAATTAATCTTTTAGTAATATTAATTCTTTTATCTATTGCTTCAATCAGTTTTAATTTTACTTTTTACTTAAATTTAATCTATTTATTTTTAAACTTTGTGTATGTATATAACACAAATGTTTATAATTGTTTTCTAGCTATATGTGTATGTATTTTAACATACACATATAAACATAGCAATATATATATACTGTATTCTGAAATATTTATATACGTTTAGTACAATGATGGTTAGGGTGTATGCTATTTATCCAAGCAATTTTTAAATTTGCTATATCTGCTCAAATTTCTTGGGTTGTATTTGATTATAAAAGAAAAAATAATAATCTACGTGGACATAACAATAATATTGGTATCTGCAAGGTACTTGGGCATTTCGTCATCAGATTTACAATGGTATGGATAGTTGAAGAGTTGGAGAGTGGAGTAGATTGAAGCATGCCTATTAAAGTTTGAAGATTTGCTATCTTAATATAAACCGACCACTGATTACATATATGTGTGGGAGATCATGATTTGGACCAACTGTGAGTGCTGATTTAGCATGAAATACATATATGGGAGATCATTTATCTTTTTCATATATGTGTAGTCATGTGTATTGGTTGTATGAGATAAAATGGATAGCTAAAGGGAGCATGAAAATTCATGTTCAAATTCTCTACAATAAATATTAAGAATTATGAATCTAATTGTTCACATTCTGAGCTATTTTGTGAGCTGTTATAGACCAACTTTTGAATGAACAGATTAATCTACAAATAATATTAGTCTGGGTATATTTTTGGCATTTCATCTATTATTCCTTATTAGACAGTTATAGAGTCTTGTTTTACTTAAATGAATTTAAAAAGTGGCATAAAAAAAAGGTAAAATTTGAATTCTAAGGATTGTTTCCTGTATCAGATTTCTGGCAATGCTGCAACTATTACAAGTATTAAAGATTAAGTTTGTAGAAAGTTTGGGGTGCAATAAAAATATGTGGATCAAGTAAAGGATTTAGAATAAAAATCAGAAATTAAAAAAAAGGTTGGAGATGCTGAGTATTTTTAGAATACCTTGAAAGTTTATTAGTGGTGATGGGAGCATTGACAAGAAAATTAGACGGAAAACAACAATGTATAAAAAGGCTTATAATAAGAGCTAAAAGTTCTTTAAGGCCATCCAATTAAAATTAGAATTATATGAAAAAAGACTTTGTTAAATATTTTGAATAGGATGTAGCTTATATGGAACAGAAAATTGAGTGATTAGTGAAAAGAGGATAAGAAAATTGGTGATTGTTGATGAGGATTTTTTAGAGATTGCAAAAAATATATTGGAAGAATATTGTCATAAATAAAAAATGAATTGGATTAGACATATATATCTTGAGATAAAAAAAATATAAATTGAAAGGACTGTAGACTGGTGAAAAAAATGTAAAAAAAAGAATTGATTGATGGTTTAAAGATTATCTATAAATGAAGAATGTTGAAAAAGATAGTCAGACAATGTTTAACTTATTGACAGTTTCACAACTAGGATCAAAAACAATTATTACTTAATATCTCTTTAATAATGAGATTAATATGCCAATCCAATTCATTTAATCATTCTTATATGCTTTTAAGCAGTTCCAACACATTATAATAAATAGTTTTTAGTCTTTTTTTTTTCAAGAGCTTATTAAAGTTTATGGTGAAGTTATATAATTGATATTCTATAATAAATTATGTTAAGAAGATGCCAAGTTGTCATTGCTGATTAACACCATCTTGATAATAATGCTCAGTTATTTAACTTATTTTTTGGTGAAAACTTCATATATATATATATATCTTCAAATTTTTGTGACTATTTTCATTCTTTAAATTCCTATTAATGTTTTTCACATTTTAAAACATTCTCTGTTATCTTTTATTAAAATATTTGTTATATATATATATTAAACAATAGAAATGAGAAATATCCATGTAAAGAGAAATAATTTTTAATCTTTGATTTGACCAAGAAATTATCTATTACCATTAAAAAATATATATACAAACCATACACAAACTTCTTTATAAATCTTAAATTATTATAATATGACTTATTATAATGTACAATAATATACTCCAATGTTTTGACTATATTATTTTATAGTCTTTATCAAGGAACCTCTAAAAAATACATAAAAAGTGACAAATATTCCATAATATATATAACAAAATACAAATACCTCTTACATTAAACCTCTTGTAATTTATATTTGTTTTTATGTATTTTTCAGTAGTTCCTTGATAAAGACTATAAAATAATATAGTCGAAACATTGGATATATTACTGTATATTATAATAGTTCATATTATTATAAATCAAGATTTATAAAGAAGTTTGTGCATTGTTTATATTTATTTTGAAATTAATGGGCGATTTTTAAAGTAGAAGACTGTGTTTGTTTGTTATTTTTTAATTTATTTCAATTACTAATAATTGACAATACCTAAGACCAAACCAGTTTTTCCTATTAAACCTATAGTAGCTTTTTTGTTTGAGTTTTTTGTTAAAGTAACTCAAACAATAGAGCTATTATAAGATTAATGAAAAAACTGATTTGGCCTTAGGGATTGTCTATTAGCAGTAACTGATAATTTTTTGGTAACATCAAAGGTTAAAGTTTTTTTCTATTTACATGGATATTACTCTTCATTTTTGTTCTTTATTATAATAACAATTCATAGAAATATATAATTTAATATATATATATGTGGAGTATAGTGGGGATTTTTTTCAAATATTTTTTCTTATTCTCTTCACTCCTCCCACTTTTTTAATATTCCTAGCCTAATTTTTTTGTATTTTAAATGTACATCATTATTATCTTCTGTATTTGTTTGCTTTTATCCTAATCATCCAAGTGACTGTTGCATATAACTACTTTTCAACAACCCTTTTAACCAGCATCTTTTTTCCAAATCTATCTTCAATAGGCTGTAATGTAAACTTTTATTTCTATCAAAAGCCTCTTTGCAATTGGCATTTTAATTATTTACATAACACAAAGAATAAAAAGAAATATTACTGATGATGATGATAAGTCTAAAATTGCAAAATTAAAAACTGATATTAAACAGTGATACACTAGTTCCAACTTTACTAATATATATATATAGTAGTCTTTAGAATAATTTAAAGAGAGTTTCTTAAAGCAGACTCAAGATTATAAGTAAAAGCAAAAACTTCATGTTCTTTGTTCTTAGATTTACAGTATGCTGATAATTCTATTATTTTAATTAGTTATGGAAGAAAAATCTTTAGCTTGACAATATGGGTAAGTTTAATTATCTTGATAGATTTTTAGTGAGAATGGCAGTCTTGGATACTAATGTATGGCACAAATTTTAATATGCTTCTACAGCCTTTAACACATTAAAAATATAAAAAGATGCATCTTAATAATCTAACTATTTAAGTTAATTTGTATGTAGCATTGTCATCCTGCAAAATGTATTGCACAGAAGTTCAACAGACACTAAATATCAGTATAACATAAAAGTTCTGGAAAATTTAAATTTAATGATGTCCCATAATATTCTGATAAAAAGTACAAAATGGCAAGATAGCAAAATCAACTGGTGTGTTTTAAGCTTGATAAATGTGATGATATCAAATTGATAAAAGCAAAACATGTCTTAATTAAATTAAATTTAGAGTATAATTTTTGAGGAGACAAATCACACATTATAAGAATTATCTCAAAACACTAAAGAATAATAATAAATGATAACAATCAAACCATTAGCTATCATCTATATTTATAAACATATTAAAGCCTTGAGTAATTGGCTTTATTGTCACTCTAAAGAATGGTCATATCAATCAATTTCAATAGAGAATTATGATTGAATATAGAATTACAAAGGAAAGTTACAATTAGGCAACGGATTAAGTCTTTCAGAAAAAAATTAGCCCCATAAGAGATTAAAAGATGCTGCTGAATAATGTGAAATAAATAAAGGACTAATATATATATATATATGATATGTGTAGATATATTTATGAATTATAAATTAGTTTGTATAGTCATTTCAAAACTCATCTTTAAAATGTTCATCTCTTTCATTTAGGGAGGGGGGTGGATTAAGATAGTTTATAAATGGCTACTAATGAATAATGATATCTTTTAAATAGTCAAAAATTGATGCACTATATAATGGATAAAAATTATAGTGTATGAAAAAAATAAACTGGATTAAAAAATTTGATTAAAAAAAAGACACAGATACACATGTACTTTTCATGTCATTTAGACCTGAGATTTAAATCCTAATGATTTTTTTCTAAAAATCGGATGAAAGCTTTTAAGTAAGTCTAAGATTTTTTAGATAGTTGGTTTATTGTCAACCTAGCTAGCCATTCTACTACTAGTTGGTAAATAGATATTTCGCTATTTTTAGTTAAAGAATAGAGTTGTTCTGCAAGTGCTAAACTCAAGATTGATGTTTAAGTTAGTTACTATATCTAATCTATAAGTATATGATACTCCAATAGGAAACACACATTGTCCATATACATTATATAATAATGAAATAAATATTTAAATATATTATAATTTTATAAAAATGTGAGCTGTCGTTTGAGATTACAAGTACTTTTCATCCATTAACATAGTATTAGAACAATGATAAATTGTACATATCTTTTTACTATTGATTACAAGTAATTGAATTAATTGTTTTATAGATCTCTTTTGAATAAATGTTAACATCGAAATAGTAAACATTTATTGAGATGATTCTATTTTTAAAGAAATTTTAGAGAACGTATTTGTTAATAACACATTATTAAAAAAAAGTCATTTACTGGAAATGATAAATCTGTCACTCTATCACTGAATCAAATCACACATACTTAACACAAAATTGGTGATATTGGCCAAGTATTCTTGTTATTTATTTAAACTGGAAGAGTGCATGTGCATGTTTTGATTAGCTTAAATATATATGTGTGTGTCGAAATGAATGTTGTCACAGACAAAAGATGTTTTATAAAATCATCAAAACATCATATTACTGTATGGAGAGCTTGGTACTCTTATTATGTTTTATAAAACATGTTTTAAAAGCAACGGTGTTTAATAAAATAATATTAAAGTAAATATACTGATATTTCGACAAGATAATACTTGACCTCTATCTAAAGGTGTTTTGAATAATTGGAAAATAAATTACATGTAACTTAATAGGAAATAATATTTGATAATTGTCAATGATGGTTTACTATATATACAAGAAATAAAATAGAAGCAAAATTTTTGAAACATTACCTTGAAAATATATATTTTTATTCATGATTTTCAGAAGTATAAACAAATTAAAGGACTTTCTATGGGATCTCCACTGTCATTTGTAATTGCTAATCTCTTCATAAATAATTTTGAATGTCAAGTATTAAATGCAGCTACTAAAAAAACCTTCTATTTGGCTCAGATATGTGAATGATACATTTATTATATGACATCATGATATTGATGCTATGAACTCTTTTCTTGTGTTTTTTAGTGATTAGCATCCTAATAATAAGTTTACTATGAAAATTGAAAATAATAAATCAGTTTCTTTTCTAGACGTTTTGATTGCAAAAGTGTGATGATTCCTTATCAATATTGATCTTACAGAAACTCCACACACATAAACAGATATTTTAATTTTCATCATCATACGGTATAAATATTTTCTGTAGCAAAAAAAATCTTTTGATGAGAGCTTGTAGTTTGTCAGATAAAGATTATCTTACTCAAGAAATAGACCTAACAAAAATATTCTACTTTGTAATGGTTACAATCAGAATATCATGTATAAGGCATTACATAGCATTAATATTAAAAAGAAGAAAGAGAATAAAATTGATAATTCAATCTATTATAGAGTGGTTTTATATTATAGTAAAGGAGTCACTGATAAAATCAGTAGAAGACTATATAATTTTAACACAAAGACTATTTTTTTCATTAGCAAAAAAAATGGTAATTTTTTTCATAAACCTAAAGACAGACTACTTTTGGAATATCAGGGGATTTATGAAATGCCATGTTTACAATACTCAAAAAGCTATATAGGCAGTCTAATAGATGGATTAGTATCAGAATTAATGAACATAAAATGCTTTTTATCAGAAGTTAAATACATCAGCTTTTACTTCATACTTTTTAGAAATTGGTCACAAACGTAATTTTGATAATATAAAATACTTGCTAATTTAAAAAATATGATTTGAGAACCATAAGGGTGCCAATTGAAATATTAAAAAGACTAACTGGTTCAAGTAGAGCTGATGAAACAAAATGTATCCCAGCCTTATGGAGACCACTTATTTTATCTCTTCTAATATAAACTTGAAATCAATTAATGATGAAAGTGAAAAAATAAATAATTCGTTAATCCACATATTCTGAATGCTCAACTATTTTACACTCAATCTTATTCTTTACCTCACACTCAATCTCGTTACTATTTGAAATCTAATGGGTTTTTTTTTTGAAAAACTAATCTTGACAATGGCGGATGGTATTTCATCGAAATATGGGGGAGTAAGCAAAAATAACACAATATAACCACCAAAATATTTTATTTACAGCATATAACTATAAAAACATTATATATATATGTATATATAATGATTAATAAAGGCTTATTAAACAACAGAACAGCTGCTTTTTAAGTTCATTCAATAAATGTTATTTAAAAATTATATCAGACCGAAAAATAATCAAAACCTTCACATAGGACTTGGCATCATTAAACTTTAGCTGTTCTATTTATTCAATGACATTTAATCATCATATGTTAGATATTTATTCACATTAAAATATTTTATTATTACAAAAGTAGAACAAACATGTGTTTGTTTAAAGCTATACTTGAACAATAATAAACTAAAAATTTTAATTACTTATTAATTTTGAAGCTACTTAGTTATTTTACATTTATAGCTATTTAACTATTGCTAAGGACTATTTAAATTAAATATCACACAATTATGTATATATATGTTAATTAAGATTTTAAAATTTGAAAACATTTTCTTGATGGCTTATATAAATTTGATTAAATATTTTGATGCTGATTTGAAGATGAAACATGACATCATAGTATTATCAAATTGTTCTATAGAAATGATACATATTTATTGGTTAAGGTCCTTTTTCTACTTCAAATAATTATTGCTAATATCACCATGTCTAAGTGAAAATGATTTATTTTTATAAAAGTTTTGAAATTAATAAAGCAGTAAGACATATTGCTATCATTGAATAAAAAATTGACTCTAAATACAAAGTACATTATTTTTATTGCTTGAATTCAATAACTACAAAAGAAAGATCAATGAATTGTGATTTCTTTTGAAACAAAAATAGTGCTAAATATAAAATTAGAGAATTATGAAAATTAAAAGACCAAACTCTATTCAGAATTATTGTAAGAACTATAAAATAATAAAAGTGTTATTAACAGTGAAGAGAAATTAAATCATTTTAATTTGCTGATAGTAAATTTTTACTTAATAGTATTTCTGTAGGTCTTTTCACTAACATGATTTTATATTCTTTTTGAAAATGTCTTTGAAATAATCTATTATTTTTTATATAAGTGTTGTTTTATGGATTTAAATGATTTAAGTGAAGTGTCTTGTAATGTAGTGAATCTAGAATTTAAATCTATGTGGAATGAATATGGAACATTTTTTTCAGTTCACTAGCAAGATTAGAAATTCTTCAAGAAGTATAATAACTACCCATTCTTATTGCATTGCCAAATGTATACCATATAATACTAAATTGTCCAAGCACTTTGCTACTGTTACACAATGCTTTATTTACCACCCTTTCTTACTGTTTACAGAATTTTAAAATTTGATTGTAATAGTTGAGATTAGGAGATATAAAGTTCTGAAGAAGATTGGTGGAGCAATCGAAACTGTAAACTGTAAGAAAAGGTGGTAAATAAAGCATTGGGTATCAATAGTAAAGTGCTTGGACAATTTAGTATTATATGGTAAGCTTAAAAATTTGTGTGAGGTATCTAGTAATAGCCAAGCTATATGTCAGATATTTAACATGTTAAAGTTCTTAGGTTAATCTGGAATGATCAAATGTGCACAATATGATATGATCATCACCAGTAATAGATAAAATATCATACCTCTAAAGGCACTGAACTCTTAATCTATATTTATGTAATCTGATATTTTTTAATTAAGCTAAACATATGCAAAATAGATTCAACCCAATTTTGATCTTTCCAGTACTTCAGTTTCCTGTGATCTCCTGAGCAATAAGTTATTTGATTGTTATCATTGTGTAGTATTTAAATTTTTATTGATTTTTCACTTTTTAAATTTTTTAAAATTTCTAATACCTATTTAATAATTTTATAAAGTGATTTCATGCTAGAAAGAAAATGATATGACTGCAATTAAATTATTTTGTTGTTGCTGTTGTTATTCCAATTCAGTTATATATTAATTTAATATACTATTTAATATTAATTTAATATGCTATTTTTAACAAAAAAATATTTGAAACAAAATATTACATATGCAATATTTCTTCCCAGTTTCTCTTTTACGATTTACTTTTTAAAACTTTTTAATGGTTTTTATACAGATAATGTTATTATTATATTTAACTGATGTACATTTAGAAAATAAAAGTGTACAAATATGTGTATAATATTTTAATGTCTACTTTTATATTTTAAGGTATTTATTTACATCTAATAAAAATCATATAGTAGCATAGAGACATTTTACACATCTACATTTTCTAGTTATCTTTTTAAGAAATCTCATCTAGTAAAACCATCCTCTGGAACATGATACATTCTTTCATATCTTTTTTTGTAAACATTTATATTAACAATTATTGAACCTATTTTAGTTTTATATAGAATATAATCACAGCTTATTTTCATATTTGTTTATTATTATGCAATAACTTTACTGCATATTAAGTATAGTTAAACAATATGTTAAACATTAAATATAAGTATAATGATTGCTAAAGTTAAGACATTTTTATTTGTTTAAAGTATATTTTTAAAATATATTTTTAAATCTTTCTTTTAATTTTTATTTCATCATTATAAACTGCTTTATTGTAAAAAATTGAAGAATTCTGTCAAATTATTTTTTATTCTATGCTGTCTTATTATAAACATTATTATGTCCAGGAGAAAGTTTGGATATGCAAGTCATAAAAAATGAGAACCTAAATGATATAAAGGCAAAGAAGATTCAATAAAGTGATCTAATAGACTTCATATTAAGTGGATAAATACAGTATAAAGTTTAGTGTTGTTATATTTATGAGAACTCTTTTCATAAATGTATATGTTTCAGAGAGATATTATAGTAGGGTTTTATACTTGGATATCAAATTTAAAATAATCAATCTAAAACAAAATTGAAACAGATAACTCATTATAAAAAAAAAAAATATATTTAATACATCAACTTGGCTTTCATTCCTTATTGGAATCTTATCAAGATATTTCTATTTATAAAATCACATGATTAGTTAACTATTCTACTATAATTCACACAATGGATATTATTTACATTACATTACTATGAATATATGCAATTTAGCCAATATTTTGAACATTTTTTAGCAAAAACCTTTTATTGTTCCTGTATGCATACACAATCTTACATTTTGACTGTTCTGAAGAAGACTGCCATGTAATGTTGAATGTTCTCAGTTCTATCTGCTTTACTGACATAAATAATAATTGTGGTATTGTTTCTGCATTATTATTTAACAATTGTCTTGTATATAATTCTGATACTTTTTTATTTTTTTTTTCTGATTTCCTGAGATTTTTCTTGACATTATTTTATTAGGAATAAATTTTAAATCAACATTATCAAAAAAAAAAAAAAAATCCTATCAGAATATTGAGTTTTCCATTTTTGAACTTCTTTTTTTAATTACTGTAGTGCCCTTAAAGAAATACAAAATTTATTTTGAAGACTCCATATTGGATCAAATCACAGTGTTTTCTATGTGGAGACAGATCCCATCTGGTCAAAACTTGTCCTCAAAAAAGACCAAAAACCATAAATGTCAAGTTATGGAGAAGCCAACTGATTTTATTCAACGTTCAACCTCCAAGTCAGCCTCAATAACACAGGACTTAGCTGAAAAAATGCAAACAGATACACAAAAGAATAAACCTCAGCAAAACTTAACAGAAACTCAGAAAATCAATATAGAAGGTAATCCAAATCTACAGCAAGTTGATTCACAATCTAAGGAATGTCTGGGAAAAGAAACATCAACTAAAACCCAATGGAATAAAACTAAACATTCACCCTCCAAAACAAAAGCAAATGATTACACAAGCCAGAATATCAGACCAAAACCCCCAACTAATGATTCCTCCAGCTCCATGGCTGATGAATTAAACATCTCAAATGCTGACTCAGACACTGAAAACCCTAAACATAATGCAAACATGAATAAAGCCCCAAATTACAAAAGAAATAAATAAAAGAAAAGATTTGAACTAATTGATGATAAACAGGATGACAATACATATATACCTGAACCCTCGATGTCAGCAAATGAACAAAGCAATAACTGACTTTGAACATCTCAAGATAAGAAGTTAAAAATCCCAATAGTAACTCAATTATTATCAGTATTAAAGAACAATAATGAAAACCCAGATGAATCACACAAAAATAGTGAACATTTTGACCTTGTTTCTTTCAAAACCAATATCATCACTAGGGATCATTCCATCATTAGTCTGGCCAGTTTTTCACTCATTTGATGCCAATTAATATTGGGGCAAAACACTCTGGATGCACAGCCTGATTACATTGCAATAGTAAAAACATCAAACACAGTAATAAAATGCTATCAACTCTGTAATTAACTCAGGAAACTTTCAATAAGGTATGATTTCTGTAAATGAACTCAGAAAATACATTCAACAGACAACAAACAAACAGCCAAGAGCAGATCTTTGAAGCAGCTATGAATCTAGAACTATATCCTTTGTAATTCAAGAAAAAGAAATAATCAATTGTAACAGATTGTACATGATAATAAATTATATTATTTTTTTAAAAAAAAAAAACAATTACTTTATCATTAAAAGATTTTTTGTAGTTGATTACAAACATTTGACAATTTCTAATAGTTATAGAATGGCCTCTGTTGATGTTACATAATGATTGGTTAATTATAAAGAGTCAATAAAAATTATCATTGTATTAAGAAACAAGAATATGAATATATATATATATTGTAACAGTATGGTCACTCTGCATTCGATCTGGCAAATTAAGTTTTATTAGAACTATTATTTTAATATTTTTTCTGCAAAATGGACATTTTTTTAAAAGTAGGGTCTCAACAAATATCAATGCTTCCCTAGTTAATTCAGAAAAAATAGAGGAACTGAATAGAACTTTCTTATTCTAATTCAAGAGTCAGATAAGTTAAAGTAATTTATCAATTTAAATTTTAAAAAAGAAAGTATTATGATTTTTGTTTAAAAGAAATAAAAAAGAAATCAGAACAGTTGATTTAATTTAATGTTTATATAGCCAAAATTATAAACAGTAAAGAGCTTTATTCTGTCTATAAATATATTTTATTAAATGCAAACTGCATATATATTTATATAAAGCTATATATATATATATATATATATATATATATATATATATATATAAAAAAAAAAAAATCAAAAAAATAAAAAAAAAAAAATTAAAAAAAAAAAACACAAACCCTCCCCCTATTAAACACCAAAACACACACCACCCACCCAACCAATAAAAAACAAAAAAAAAAAAAAAAAAACCCTCCCCCCCCCCCAAATCAAACTTATATTTTTATAAAAAAAAAAAAATAAAAAAAAAAAAACCCAAATTAAAAATAAAAAAAAAAAAATTATAAAAAAAAAAATAAAACTATGCTCACACATATATATATATATAATTAAAATATGAGATACATTGGCTAGAAGGCTTAATTGTCATTGGGGTGAAGCATTTTTTATCTACTATGGCAATATGAGTATTAATATTTAACTGTCTACAATTTAAGTGCCTGAGAAGTTGCATCTACACAAGATGAAAATCTACGTGAGGAGTAATACAAAACTACCTACTGCCAACTTAAATAAATTTAGGATATGCTATATAAAATTAATCAGGAGTTCTTCAACATCTATAATAAAAAAATGCATAAACCGTAAGAACTTTGTGTAAAGGGGACTCTGAAAAATAATTATGCTTTAACATATTGATTCATAAATATTATAAAATTATGTTTTATTTTCTGTTGTATAAATCTGTATTTTTTTATTTTTTTATTATCTCATCTTATATTTGGCAAGTGCTATTTCCAATTCTACAGGGAACAGTCCAACATAAGAAAATATCAAGAAAGTAGGGGAGGGGGAGGTTGAAAAGTCTATTTTTGTTTGTTTTTAATAAAATCTAGGTGGTTTATTTTCTACCAAGAGACATAGTTATCAACTATGCACATAAAATTAAGTGCTCCACTGGAATATTTAACAGTAAGAGTTTTTTTAAAGCCACTGAAATAAACTATGCTATAACATGACATGACTATTTATTATATATGTGTTACTAATAGTAATCTTAAGATATAATGGATAAATGATTAACACTTTTAAAATAGTATTCTTTATCATTTTCTATCATAATATGTGTTGTTTTATAGATATGGCATACTATATCTGAGGTTGCATTTACATTTTCATTGAGTTAGCAATCTCACTTTTAATTAATAATTTTTTTTATTATCGTGGACATATAGATGTCTATCTTATGAGTATCTATCATGGGAAGTAAGGATTATTAGTTTTAAATTGTTTAAGTAAAGAAATGATAGATACTCATCATAGACATAGAAACTGTAAATACATAGGGATATCCAAGTAATGTATGGGCATTTGTAAATATTTTTCTTTATTGAAATGTTTCTTTTCTAAATTAAATGGGAATTTATTTTATGTTTGAATATATCTAATTTTTTTGTAAATAAATATTATGAAGTTTTGTTAATTGACAAGGTCTCTGTAGTTTTGTTGATCCAGCATTTACATTCAATCCAGCACTTACAATGCATTCTATAACCAATATTTTATACATGCACACATCTGCATTATTGTTTAATAAGCATGTGAGAGAATATTAAATAAAAGTTTTTTTTCTAATAGATAGGATGTATTATTTTGGTTATTGATTAACAGTTTGCATAGATACATACCTGTTAAGAGAGTCGAATGTGAATTCTTCCTGAGTTCGAATATCTGAGGCAACAGTTTTGGAAAAAAGTGGTGAGATGTGAGATGAACTGATTTGAATTACATATAGATTTGATAGTTAATGCTTAGGCTAGTCTATTAAAGATATATGTAATCATGAGTCAGGTATTTCATTGTGTTATCTCTAGCATCCTACAGGAAGACCCTAGATCTGACAGTAGTTAGATGTGCGCTTGCTCTCTTTCTCCTATATACATGTATGAACCAAACTGTTGCATTTGGGCACTGTCAACTTTAGGATATGAAAGATGGGTGTACTAGCACTTTTAGATTGGATGGAAGTTGATTATACATTGTAGTCAAACCAGCTGATTGTTGAAGTTGATATGTGTGTTCAAATGTATTTTGCGGACCGGAACATCTGGGTATATGTGACCATACCATTACACCTGGCACCCAAAACATGTTAGTCATGAAGATATTATAGTTGCAAGGGAGGTTTAGCCATTTGACAGAAATTTAAAAAAAAATTTTTTTTTTATTGTTGAATAATTTTAACCTTGCCACTTGTATAACAAGTTCAATTAATACAAAACCACTATTGTATATATGCCTACAACAAATAAATAGTATATCTAAATATTAAATAAAAACACAAAACACCAAAATTAAAAATTAGTAAATGAAAAAAAAGTGCATATAAAGAATGAATGCGGGATCAATAAACAGAGACTTGTAAAACAATTAAATTGAGAGTAAATTGACACTAAAGTAGAGGAGTCAGGCAATGTAAAAACTAATCTAAATGTAGACAGTCAAAACCAAAAAAAATTTGATATAGAAATTAAAGTTACATATGGTATAGTTGGGGAAAATGTAAAACCCTGAGACAATTAACTATTATAAAAAAAATTTATAAGTAAAAGTTGTTTAAAATAATTAATGCTATTAAGAAATAGAAAAAAATTATTGAGTATGGAGACAGAAGTTTGCAAAGGAGAAATAAGTGATATTGAGGTAGAGAAGAGTGAAGTTAGTGATGTTGTGATAGGTGAAGATGAGATTAACCATGAGGGAGGGTCTTTGCCTAGTCAAACATCTTGGGGATCTGCAACTGAAGGTGATCACTTCCCACAAACATGTCAAAATGATGAAATGATCATTGAGACACAAGAAACTATTGTTGAAATAATTCAATCACCATGAAGTGAAAAGGTTCAAGCTATGGAAGAAACCATAACCATGGCACAATTGGCCCAGATACTCAAAGATGTGGACACAAATCTCAAAAATATGATGGAGTAATATGGCAACCAAGACTGATTTTGCTGATATAAAGTCTGAAATGAACTATGAGAGAGATAGTATTGAATTAATTGCCACAGTTTCTGACCATGAAGTGGGAGTTACACCGGAAAGTGGAAAACTTCACAATAAGGATACTATACTCAAAGTTGGAAATGAAATTTTATGTGATAAACCATATCATTGGCATGATTGGTGCATTATTCATAATTAATGTAGTCTGTACATTTGGAATAATGCTATAGTTTTCAATATTGAAGTAATTGCCACAGTTTCTGACCATGAAGTGGGAGTTAGACTGGAAAGTGAAAAACTTCACAATAAGGATACTACACTCAAAGTTGGAAATTAAATTTTATGTGGTACACCTTATCATTGGCATGATTGGTGCATTATTCATGATTAATGTAGTCTGTACATTTGGAATAATGCTATAGTTTTAAAGCTGTCCTATTTTAGTATGGGAGGTTTCCCCATCATTATGGATGGAAAATTTACTACTATGTTCTCAGCTGGCAATACGGAACATGATTCAAATGATATAGAAAGCTATGAACAATGTTTAGGTAGACTGCAGAGAGCACATAGTCAAGTTAAACCTCATACTCCTAGTCAACCTATTCTATCTTCATATGGTTCAACATGTTCACTCATTGTAGATTGGTATTTTATATATAAAAAAGATAAGATGATTATCCACAACTCAAATGAATCTCAACAAGTCATTATCTTACAAAAGAATATGCCTAGTTTTATTTTTGAAACTAATAATGGCACTAAACAATCTTTTATTGCTGAAACTTCACTTGACCATGAATTTTCTATTGGTTGTACTCTTCAGGTCTCCAAAGATAAGATAGAAAATCATTCTATCAATTTTAATTTGGGAGAAGTGATTCCAAAAATATGTCGGAATGACACTGATTCACATTTATTAAATTTGTCCATGAATAATGTAGAAGCAGAAAAGTTATGTAACCAAGAGATGCAAGTTAATATGAGCATCCAATGTTCAGAACTTAAAGTTTGTTCTAAATATAAGGTTCATGAATATAGTATTAGGATCCAAAGAGAATTACTATATGCTCAAAGGCTTACCGCAGAAGAAGGTTGTCACAATAGGCAATAAAGTTTAAACATAACATTTATAATTATAATAATTACATCCAGAGAAAGCTTTTAGCTATTAAAAGGATAATTAGTGAAGAAAACTGTCTTTTTATGAAAGATGATTGCATTAAAGCAAGTGAAATTTATAGATTTGATCGTCTTGAAAGAATGTTATGGGACATAATATATTTCCATAATCAAAAGGATGCCCAAATCATACAGAATTATGAAGTGATAAGGGAAACAGCCACACTAGACAGCAGGAGCAACAAAAGTTCACAATACCATAAATTATGCAATATGTATGAAGGTCTGTTTACATTTATTAGGCAAATGAATGGTGATGCCTAGATTAAAAAATAGCATACAATATGGGACGGACTTCAAAAGTTGCAGACTTGAAATGTGAAATGTTTTTTTTGAAAATGGTTGAATCCTAATATAGTTTTCCAAAAAGTAACACAGATTAAATTATTGTACATATGTAAAATAGTTAATAGTGATGTGAATATTTCAAGGAATGCTGAAAGTCAATTGGAGCAAAGATTTTATATACATGTGTTCATAAAGATTAAGTCATTTCAACACAATAATGCTATGAGTCAACAATACCATTTGTGAACGTATATATATATATTTACCCACAGCTGTACATCATGATATAAATAATGAAGTAGTTAAAAAAGGAAAAAAACTCATGAAGTGTTACATAGTAAAGCAAAACTGAGAAGTAAGGATGAGAGGCAAAATTCATAGAAATTTCAGATAAGGACTGAGTACTTGTAAGGACTGAGTACTTGTAAGGACTCACCATCAAAACAAAACCCCCAAGAAAACAAGTATAAGAAATTTTATGATCAATAAAAGGATCATATGTCATAGTAAAACAGACAGATCCTAATATTTTGGGTTAAATATGAAAGAAGAGATTAGAGATACATGCACTGCTAGATATATTGACAACATACCTCAGTCACTCAATAGAATA
The DNA here is from genome assembly GCA_028023455.1 of Epiperipatus broadwayi. NCBI lineage: Eukaryota > Metazoa > Onychophora > Udeonychophora > Euonychophora > Peripatidae > Epiperipatus > Epiperipatus broadwayi. The sequence continues at coordinate 4,473,774 of JAQFVV010006254.1, forward strand.
GTATGAGATAAATAATTTTATCACCAACTAATAGTTAGCAATAGAAATGATAGTGAAGTTAAGAAAAAAGTGAGAGAACATAAAAAAAAAAGTTGTTAGGGTTATAATGATTAAGATATTGTATTTATGAGAGTATACTTTAGTAGACACACTGGTATACCTAAGAACTGACCTCATTTTTTTTTGTCATACAAATAAGTAAATAATATCAAACTAAATTATTTAACAATAAATATTTTATTTAATACACAAAATATTCTTTTTCATTAAATGTATATTGTGTTCTTGTGCTTTGTCCACCATGCTAAATATCCAGTTATATAGTTGCTCAGTATTAAAAATAATATTTTTTTCATAGTTTAATTTTTATAGTAAGCAACAACTGTTATAATTTTAATAACTTTAAAGGCTATTTTAATAGTGTGTGTGTGTAATGCTTTAAGCACATAAATAATTGTGTATGATTTTAAAATGCTTAGTTTTAGGAATATCATTACCCTGAAATGTTAGTAAGTTAAATGTAAAAAAAAACATTAAGAGTATAACTACCTTAACATTAACTATTAGTGTGTTAAAAGTCAATATTAGAGTTAAAATTTAAAGCCAAGTTTAAATCTTTAATGTTATTAATATTTAAATTATCTGTTAATAAATGTGCATTTTTATTTAAACAATTTATTACTAAGAAGTATGTTTTACTTAATGATAATTATGATAAAAATATTTTTAAACTAGTTAATTGAAGAAGATAATTAATTAATTTTATTAATTCAGGTTTTTTAAGTGAAAGAATGCATTAATGTGTGAGAATGCATGGGGTGTAAATTTTTATCTTACTTTCTTATTAGTAGAAGGTTAAAAATTATTTTTAAAAGTCTTTGTTTTAAAAAGTATTACTTTAAAATGTTCTGAGTGCTTAAATCAGGGTAATGATATTCCTAAAACTAAGCATTTTAAAATCATACACAATTATTTATGTGTTTAAAGCATTACACACAAACTATTAAAATAGCCTTTAAAGTTATTAAAAATTATAACAGTTGTTGCTTACTATAAAAATTAAACTATGAAAAAAATATTTTTTTTAATACTGAGCAACTATATAACTGGATATTTAGCATTGTGGACAAAGCTCAAGAACACAATATACATTTAATGAAAAAGATAAAATATTTTCAAAATAAGTTTTGTGTATTAAATAAAATATTTATTGTTAAATAATTTAGTTTGATATTATTTGCTTATTTGTATGATCAAAAAAGAGAGCATATTTTATATAAATATTTTGATTTTGCTTTAATAATTGAATTTATATTAAAAAATATTATGAGTTTTAAATAAATTTTAATGGTAATCCAGTATTCAGTTTTCACTTTATGATAACTATATAGTACTTTTAACTTTATTATTTGTAGACTCACAGTTTTTACTTATTAATTTTGTAGTGATATTTATCTTTTATTTTCCTATTTTGCATCTAATTTTCGTTAATTATTCACAATATATATATTACTTTTAACCTTTTTTTGCCGCATATCACTATTTTGTGTCCTATTTATTATTTTTTTTTTCAAGATTTGTGGACTTGCAGTTTTTACTTATTAATTTTGTAGTAATATTTATCTTACATTTTCCTATTTTGCATCCAATTTTAGTTAATTATTCACAATGTATATATTACTTTTAACCTTTTTTTGCCGCATATCACTCTATTTTGGGTCCTATTTATTTATTTATTTTTTCAGGATTTGTGGACGCACAGTTTTTACTTATTAATTTTGTAGTGATATTTATCTTACATTTTTCTATTTTGCATCCAATTTTAGTTAATTATTCATGATGTATATATTACTTTTAACCTTTTTTTTGCCGCATATCACTATTTTGTGTCCTATTTATTAATTTTTTTTTTCAGGATGGACGGCACTGGCATTATCCTGTACTATATGCCCTTTTCTCTGTTTTTACCTCATGACCCTGTACCATGTGCCTTTTCCCCCACTTTTCATTTCTATGATGTCATTACCCTGAGGGCATCCTATTCTAATCTAGCAATCTTTGACGTAATGTCACCACGTGATGTGCGGCAAAATTTTAGCGATTACATTTGTCCGCAAATCACTAGGTAACGATATCTTAAAAATTGGATGATTAGAGTGGTATGCCTTCAGGCTAGTGACATCATAGCAAGGTAAATACTGGACTACCATTATTTTAATTGATGGTTTAATTTAGTATGCATGTGAAAAAAGGAACAGAAAATGAAATAAAATGCAAACTAAAACACTATTAATGCCTATTCTATACTGTTGATTACAGTTTAAAATGACATTTATAACTACATGGGCAATCTTTGCTTACATATATAAAAACATAGGAAAGGAATATATGGCAACTTCTCCATTTTAATATAAAACTTATTAAAAGTATTTGAGTTACATTGAATTTTAAGAAATATGGAAATTATTGATCTTCTATTGACTTTTTTATATAATAAAGTATACAGTATATAATGGCAATTTATAATATCAAATTCAAATTACCGGTGTGTGCAGAAAATATTTTTAAACAAATCTAAGGAATCTAAATAGTATTTTATGATTCCATTTGATTTCATTTTAACTATTTTTCACGTTTCCTGATTGTAATTAATTTGAATATTTTAAAATGCAATATTTGATAGTTCTTGCAATTTAAATTCTAATGTAGAATTAGTTTTAATATTTTTTAAGACTTCTTTTTAAAATTTATAAACATAATTTTATAAACATAATTTAAAAAAAAAAAAAAAAACAACTGCTAATTTGAAAGTATTTTCAGAAAAACACTAAATCTAAATTTTAAAATACCCTTATTAATGTTACTTAAAAATCAGTCATTTTGTAATTAAGTAATTGAAATTCTAACCAGAGGTTATTATGATGTTTTGTTAAGTAGTTTGGCACATTCAATTGGAGATAATAACTGTTGTTTTTTTTTTTAAAAAAGATGTTATTACCAGTTATTAAACTTTTATCAGAAAATCAGAGAATTTAGATTTTAATTACAAATCACAAAAAGAAAAAACAGAACTTAAAATATAATAAATTTAAGGTCAAAGATTAAAAAAATCAAATGACTTGATTACCGATTAATTGCAGAATTTATATTATGTAATTTGTTTTAAAAAATAAATTTTGACTTTAAAGTGCCTTTAGTAAATTTGAAGTAAATTATGAAAGAATTTGGTGATGTCAAATGCTTTTTTTTTTTAAAAAAAGTAAAATCTTTATTAACAAAAAACAATAATTATATACATTTTTAAAACAATTATTTACATATAAGTTTTAGATTATAGATCTTTATTTATATATTTTTTATAATTTTTTTTCTTAAATTAAATAATATTTATATTTTTCAATTTATTGTTTTCATAATTCACATGGAAACAGACTGGTGTTTAGCTAATTTTTTTTCCATTATCTTTTTTGAGAGGTATCTTATGAAGTTATTAAAATATTTATTCTAACCATTATCAAGTTTTTATATTTTATACCATTTTATTAAGTATAAAAAAAAACAATTAAAAATTAGTACTCAAGTTACAAATATTATTTCAAGTCATATAGTTACCTAGTTGCTGTTCTGTATATTTAATTATTAAAACAGTTTTTTAATTGCTATTTTATGAGTGCTACAGTTTTATAAACTTGCACAAATGCCTTGTAAAAACTATGGATAAAATTACAATTAATTGTACATTTCAAAAAAAAAAAACTTTATTTATAGCATATTGTACAAAATTTAAGGATACAAAAGAGGGTGACTTCTGAAGGTTGCATGTAATATATATTGAGGGTTTCATGTGTTACATAATAGAAACCCCAGGCAATATCATTGCCACTGAAAGTAAATTGAACAGATTAAAGTTTTGAGGCAAGGATGGAAAGTCCATAATCACTTATAATGTAAGCTGGTACCAAGAAATCTGAATTAAGTTATGGTATTTCTGCTACCTCTTCAATTGACTCCATGTATGTTCTGCCAATTGGTCAGGACAAGTTTTTTTTATCAATTTGTCTGACTTCCTTGATGTATTTTATCAGGAGATCCTCTAGACAGAGATCTGTTCCCATCTCAAACAATACCTTACATCGTATTGTCCAGATCCCATAGTTGATGTAAGTGGCAAGCCATATGTTGGCAAAAAGCCCTTCTATAAATTTCTATAAATTTTAAAATTACAGCATTACTTGATAAATTATTATATTTTTTGGCTGAGTCAAAATAAAGACAGTATAATATTTAATAAAATATGAAAGTACTATGCCTTGTATTTTATTTCATTTTAAAATTATTTTTATTGTGTTCTTAACTTAGCAATAATAAAGTACCAGTAATTAAAAAAAAATTACTTATTAATAAATATTTCAATATACATATAATTAAACATACAGTGAACTAATTAAATAAAGTCATTCATATTTTTAAAATGGTTTATCCTCTCACTCTCACCTGCAAAGAATTTCTTAGCATTGCCCTTTAATATATTAGATTGTTTCTAAAAAAAACTATTCTGCCTACTCTCATACCTTACATCTTCTCAGTTCCTAAGAAATTTATAAACAAACACAGTCTCATTATTCATAAACTTTGTTTTGGATACTAACTGCAAAACTTTTAATTATGTGTGAATAACATGACAGTCAATTGTGCCTTCAAAAAAAAATCTTTGTTAACTAGCAATATTATTTTTAAAATGTAATAAATAAATACTTCTTCAATTCACTGGAGAGTATTTGCCCCCAAATATTTTCATGGATTATTTTATTTAATAATACTGTTTAAAATTATGCTGTGGAAGCTCTTTTCAACATACTACACTAAGAATGATATTTTAAAAAGCATTACATACAGTACTAATAATATAAGAGGTTGTTCCAGCCAAGCATTTCATACTTAGTAATTACTTTGTGGTTCAAATAAACTTAGTCTTTGTTATTATTAAATAAAAACCTTTTTTTTTGTGTGTGTATGCATCACCAAAATGTGATTTCTCAGCAACTGCAGTTAATTCTAATTGTAAAAATATCTATCCAATGAGTCAGTAATTCTTAAAATGTATATATATATATGTTTGACTTTTTTTATCTTGACCAGTGGTCTACCAAGCAGGATTTGCATTCAGATATCCACTAGTCATTATTATGCAAATTAATAAACAGATTTAATAGATAACAATTTTTTTAAAATTACTTACTATTTTTTAATTAATAATAATGCAAATACATTTAATATTTTGTTAAAATCTTAGTTTCTTTTTAACAATGTTTCTTCACATTTTAAGAATTTTTAGGCAGATTAAGTGCTGTTACTGAGATGTTATTGCATTATTTGATACAATTGTTTATTATATTGGAATCAAATAATCTACTTATATTGTTGTATATGTTGATTAAAATACACTAATATTGAATTCTTACTTGACTATATTTCAATAATAATAATAATAATAATAATAATAATAATAATAATGATGATGATGATGATGATAATAATAATAATAATAATAATAATAATAATAATAATAATAATAATAATATATGATGATGATGATGATGATGATGATGATGATGATGATGATGATGATGATGATGATGATGATGATGATGATGATGATGATGATGATGATGATGATGATGATGATGATGATAATAATAATAATAATAATAATAATAATAATAATAATAATAATATATGCTAGTTCAGCAGCAAATGGTTTATCTGTTCAGAGTCAAGATAACAAACTCCAGAGTTTTACATTTAGAAAGTACTAAAAACCTAAAGCTGAAAAGGTAAAAAACTTCCCTATGCATATTTTGTTCAATTCAGAATTAATTCACACCTTTTTTCAATGATCTGTGATAATTTTCATTCAAAATTTTAACAAAAATCAAATTATTAAATGATAATTTTAAAAATAATATGGCAACAGATATCACATGACCAGATATCTCCATAGTAGTCCTGAAACAAGCAGTTCACTTGTTCATAATCAAGGTAACAAGCTCCAATGTTTTACTTTAATAAGTACTAAAAACCTAAACCTGAGAAGATGCAATTCATGCTGAATAGTATTTTTCTATTTTATCAGGATGTTATCCATGTTAACTAATATTTTTTTATTTCCCAAATTACAATTCATGCTGAACTAGATTTTTTTATTTTCCCAAGATGCAATTCATGCTGATTAGTATTTTTCCTTTTTCCCAAAATGAATTCATTCTGAATTCGTTTTTTTTTCCATTTTCACAAGATACAATTCATGCTGAACTAGTATTTTTCCATTTTCCCAAGATGCATTTCATATTAACTAATATTTTTCCACTTTCACAAGATGTGATTTATGCAGACTAGTATTTTTTTATTTTCACAAGATGCAATTTATGCTGAACTAGTATTTTCCCAAGATGCAATTCATGCTAACTAGTATTTTTCCATTTTCCCAAGATGCAATTTATGCTGAACTGATATTTTTCCATTTTCCCAAGATAAATTCATGCTAACTAGTATTTTTCCATTTTCCCAAGATGTAATTTATGCTAAACTAGCATTTTTTCATTTTCCCAAGATGCATTTCATGCTGACTAGTATTTTCCATTTTCCCAAGATTCAATTCTGGCTGACTACTATTTTTCCAATATGAAATTCATGCTGAACTAGTATTTTTCCATTTTCACAAGATGCAATTCATGATAACTTGTATTTTTCCATTTTCTAAAGATGCAATTTATGCAGAATGAGTATTTTTCCATTTTTTAATTCATACTGACTAGTATTTTTTAATTTTTTTCACATGGAAATTATGTAACAAATGAACAATAAGATTTAGTTATGAAAACTATAGTACTCTCAGTAAATGAGTTTTATTTTTATGGAACCATATGTCAATCTAACATCAACTTCAATCCCTCCTTCATATTTTTTCATTTATACTATCATGTGTTTTCATGTATTTTTCTCAATATCACATTTAAAAATTCTATGTAAATCTATTTTGACATTTATCTTGTTATGTAATAATTTTTTTTCTTTCTGCTATTGTAAATTGTGTTTTCTTTCTCATCAAAATTATAAACCTTTATTACATATGTAGTATCATGAGTCAATTTGTATTTAAGACCTCATGTTTTCAAATGAAATCCTTTTTGAGTCTTAATAATAATAATAATGCTACTAATGATGATGGTGATGATGATAATAATAGTAATAATAATAAATTTAAAATAAAAAATAAATTTCAATATCTTAGTTTTATATTTAAACATTTCAGCTGTATATATCCATCACCATTAATATTCCTAATCATAACTAAGTGCTTTTTACAATCCTTTGATTTTTTATTTTACTAATATTTTGTTTAGCTATTTCATATAAATAATTTCAATTCTGACTTTCTATTACTTGTTGTAATATAACAAACTTTATTCTAAAAAAGAAATGTGTGTGTAATATTAATATTTTCTTAAAAATATCTTATTACACTTCAAATATTTTTTTACAGAGAATATATTTACAAAGAAAAGGTTTTCCTTTTTCTTTTTATAATAAATATCATTATATAACAACAAAAGTCAAATAATAATTTTTGGACATTTTTTTCAAAGTGTATTAAAATTTCCATAAAGTCTTAAATCATAATAAACATGAAAACATTAATAATGATAACTCAAACATACATATTAAAACAAAGTGATATAAACTAATACAATTCAATTAATAATGAAAAGTACAGAATGAGCTCATCTTACTTTAACTCAGTTCGTATTCAAGCATTCGATTTATTGAAGTATTTCAATGCAGAGTGTAAATTCTATATATTAATACATTCTCAGTACAACCATAAGCTATTCTGAGATCACTATAAACAATCAAAGGGAAAAGCTTAAGATTGTACTGAGATTGCAATAACATATAGAGGTCATGCTCTACATTGAAATACATCAATAAATTGAATGCTTAAATACGATCCGAGATAAAATACAGCTGAGCTCATGAGTTTTACAGTAACTTCTGCTTTAATTTTATCTACATTTGAGCTATCACTATTAATATTTCCATCTATTAATAGCTATTTCATTTAATATCAGAAATTATTAAATATGAAGTGTAACCTTTTCCTCTGTTTGTTTATGGTGATTTCAGAATAGCTGATGGTTGTACTGAGATTGTTTTAAATATATAGAATTCACACTCCACATTGTAACATACCAATAAATTGAATGCTTAAATATGATCTGAGCTAAAGTACAGGTGGATTCATTCTTTTTTCATTTATTAAAGGATTTGTATTAGTATATATATATATATATATATATATATATATATATATATATATAATATATATATATATATATATATATATATTATAATCCTTTAGGAGTGATAAGTTCTCCAAGCACCATCTGTAATTAAAAATTAATTGCTTCTAAAAGCTTGTGTGTTAATTGACACTATTTAATATTGCATATTTATAATTAATATAACAATTTATAAGGTTGTTAAAATGAATAATGAAAGATTGGGCCTGAGTAGCAATACATATAGAAAGTTTTGCCTGTTTTATTAAAAGAGATTGTGCCTTGTACATGTAATTTAAGATACAGGGTAGCCACAAGCTATGCTGTATCTAACTACATGATTTCAATTTACACACTATCCAAAATAAATGTAAACAAACAAAAATGTAAATAAGTCAATAAAAACCCATTTAAATTCACAATTTTTTCCTTCTCTGAGCCAAGCACATACAAATTACATACATTAATAAAATATCTTTAGTTTATGATGAGAGCACATATTTGTTAGTCTTTCTTTATTATCCTTTCTGAATTTGATGTACAGTATTTTGTTTAATAAAATATTTTCTAAAAGTAAAAGTTTTACAAGATTTCAGAATATTCATTAAACATTAACATAACTGGTGGGGAAATAGTAATTTCTTGAAAAAGAAATGAGTCTATTGTTCTATAAGAGAAAAAATTACTGAAAAAAAAATATTGCCCAGAGCATGGTTTGCTATTTGCTTTATGTTAATTATCCAAAAAAACACCAAAATATATAAATTCCCCAACCCCTCCCCTCCCCTCCCCCCCTTCCCATAAAAATATTTTGATTTTAAATTTTTTTTTTTTTTTTTTTTATTATATATATATATATATATATATATATATATATATATATATATATATATATATATATACCCCCCAGCTAATGTGTTGGTGGGGAGCCCATCCATGTTTAATATAGGAATAAACACATAGTAATAACAGCTACAACGACAAGAACGTATGGAGTGGACATTAGGAATTTGCTTTTTAGGAATTGGCTTTTTACCTCTGAGTTTAAGATCAAGAAACACCATGGTCTTTCTTTTCAGTGCCTGATAAGGCAGAATGAATGTTTGTGTAAATGATAAATACTTTTCCAATACATATATACAATTATGACAGACAAAAATAAAGCATGGCCCTTATTCCCAGGAGGCTGTAAAGTCACCAACCAAGGCAGCGGTTGGTGGCCAAAGGCAGAGGGTGCTAAGAATCCCCTGATTGCGGACCCAGGCTGCCATTTGATGACAACTTTTTATTTAGGTACTTACAACTGCAGATCACTTTCAAGTGAAGGAAGATTGCATGAATTAGAAGAAGAACTATCTTATATTAAATGGGATATTATTGGACTTTGTGAAGTTAGAAGAAAAGGTGAAGAGACAATTGATTTAAAAAGTGGACATATATTCTATTATAAAGGCACAAATATTGGAAATACAAGTGGAGTAGGATTCATTATAAATAAAAAGTGGAAGAACAATATTGTGGAGATTGATGGTGTATCAGACAGAGTGGCAAGATTAGTTATACAACTTAATAGCAGATACCAAATGCAGATAATTCAGGTTTATGCCCCAACAAGTTCTCATAGTGATGAAGTAGTAGAAGATTTTTATATGGATGTACAAAAGGCTTTTGATCAGAGTAAACAACATTTTAAAATTGTTATGGGAGACTTTAATGCTAGAATTGGTAAACAAATGAAAGATGAAAGTGCTGTAGGTAATTTTGGTTATGGTAATAGAAATGAGAGAGGACATAGACTTGTGGAGTTTGCAGAAAAAGAAAAACTTTATATTATGAATTCTTTTTTTGAGAAAAATGTTAAAAGAAAATGGACATGGAAGCATCCAAATGAAAGTACAGCAGAATTGGATTATATTTTGACTAACAGGAAATACATATTTCAAGATTGTAATGTTCTTAATAGATTTAACACAGGAAGTGATCATCGATTAGTAAGGTGCAAGATACGTGTTAATGTAAAACTAGAAAGACAAAAATTGTTAAGAAAAACAATATTTACAGTTGATATTCCTAATCTTCAGAAACATTCTAATGAATTTAAATTAGAACTTACAAATTGGTTTCAAGTATTAGTAGATTTTGAACATGATTCAGATTTGAATGAAATTAATATGAAAATAACTGATACACTTTTAAAAACTGCAACAAAGATAGCTGGTAGAAAAAAGCAGCAATTGACCAATAAAATTTCTACTGAGACTAGAGAATTTATGAAGAAAAGAAGAAATATGAAGATATACAAAAATGATGTATTAAAAAGAATTGAATATCTCGAATTTTGTAAAATGGTGCATAAAAGAGTAGAAAATGATATAAGAAAGTATAACTGTGAACTAGCAAGAAAAGCTGTAGAAGAAAATAAAAGTCTTAAAAATGTAAAACAACATTTTGGTATTGGTAGGAAATTTATATCTGCAATAAGAAAAAAAGATGGAATTATTACTAAATAGAGAGATGACTATCATGAAATTGGTAGAAATTTTTTATCAAGAATTATATAGAAATAAAGAACAAGTACCTCCTATATCTATTACACCTTCCAAATTGCCCAGAATTTTAAATGAAGAAGTGAGAAATGCAATTAAATGTATGAAAAAAGAAAAGGCTCCAGGTAATGATGGAATTATAATTGATATATTAAAAGAAGCAGGTGAAAAAACAGAATTTTTTTTAGCAAAGTTATATACCAAATGTCTAAATGATAAAAATGTACCGGATGATTGGAAGAATGCAGTAATAATATTAATATTTAAAAAAGGTGATAAAGAAGATATTAGAAATTACAGACCTATCAGCCTTTTATCAGTTTTATATAAAAATTTTACCAAGATAATTACAACTCGTCTACAGAGAACATTGGATTTCCACCAACCAAGAGAACAAGCTGGATTTAAAAGTGGTTTTAGTACAGTAGATCATATTCAGGTACTGAGAGAAGTTATAGAAAGGACAAATGAATATGAGTTGTCATTATGTTTTGGATTTGTAGATTATGAAAAGGCATTTGATTCTATAAACATTTCTTCAGTGATTAAAGCATTGGATCATCAAGGTATAGATCCAGGATATTGTCATATTTTAAAGAATATTTATAAAAATGCAACAGCAACAATTAGATTACATAATGATACTGGAAAAGTCAACATTGAGAAAGGTGTAAGACAAGCTGATTCCATATCTCCAAAACTTTTTACAGCAATGCTGCAAGAAGTATTTTGTGGATTAAAATGGGAAACTAAAGGAGTGAAAGTAAATGGAGATTAATTAAGTCATTTAGATTTCACAGATGATGTAGTTGTTTTTGCAAATAATGCTTCAGAGCTGCAGGAAATGTTGCAGGAGTTATCAGATGAAAGTAGGAAAGTTGGACTAAAGATAAATGTTAAAAAGACTAAAGTAATGTTTAATCAATTTGCTCAAAATATGAAAATAATGATTGATTATGATGAATTAGAAGAAGTTAACAGTTACAAATACCTTGGTCAGATTATTAATACAGATGGAAACATAATGGAGGAAATTAATCATAGAATTAAACTTGGTTGGAGTGCTTTTGGTAGAAATAACTTGATACTAAAAGGAAATATGCCTATGTGTTTGAAAAGGAAGGTTTTTAACAAATGTGTTTTACCAGTTCTTACTTATGGATCTGAGACTTGGACACTCAATAGAAGAGCAATACAGAGACTTTAGACCACTCAAAGAAGTATGGAGAGATGTATGTTGGGAGTAACAAGAAGAGATCGAAAACGCAATGTATGGGTAAGAGAACAAACAGGTGTTACTGACCTCATTGAAAAAATTAAAAGATTGAAGTGGAGTTGGGCTGGACATATTGCTAGAAGAGATGATAATAGATGGACAATTGAAATTTTAAACTGGATTCCAAGAGATTGTAAAAGACCCAGAAAGAGACCACATGTGAGAGGGATGGATGAAATAAGAAAGTGTGCAGAGGTGATGTGGAGAAGAGAAGCTAAAGATCGGAGAAGATGGATTAAACTTTTACATTACAATTCTTTCTATTACTACTATTAATATGACTATTACTACTTGTAACTTTAATTCATCAAAAAATTATAGGAGAAAATATATTTAAACAGGCAAAACTCACTATACATATTGCCACACACAGCTAGCTAGAGTAATCAATGGATTAACAGTTATAAGCAAGCATAAGAAGTAGTGATCATGTGATGTTTATTGGCTTAAGAAAATATATTTCTTAGTAGTAGAAGGTTAGTGACAGGTTATTCCATGAGACCTTGAGAATGGTGTAAAATATTTTTTTTTGATTTGAAATAACGGTCCCCTACATCCCTAAAATATCCAATAAACTAACGAAAACCTTAAGCAATAAATTCAGCATAATATTCAGAACTCCACCCAACACTAATAGGTTGATCAATAACTCCAAAGATTACATTGATCCAGCGCTCACCCCACATGTGGTGTACTCCATTTCCTGCCCCCAGGCCGGATGCCACGCCACATATTATGGGGAAACGAAAGCCACAATTAACACCAGGTTGGCTCAACATCGGTACACCTTCAATAGAGCCCAAACGAACAGCAGTACATCTTCTGCATTTTTTGAACATACTAAACAATCAGGGCACAATTTCATACCCGCTAACCCCGTTATTTTATGCTCAGAACCAAACGACTACAGGAGAAAAATAAAAGAGGCATTCTACATTAACAGAGACATCCATGCAATCAACAGAAGAGACACGTGCTTCGACATTTCGAAAAAATGGGCTACTTAACAGTAACTCATTTGAATATTCTCATTTACATATATCAAGTACATTTTCACGAAGGCTATGAGTATGAGGCACGGTTCCTCGAAAACGTTCAGCCAAATTTATTACTAACTATATTTTTTCTCTAATAATTTACAATTAAGTATTTTCATTTTTACAAATAAGGAGAAATTAAAACCACATTTATTAGATGATAATATAGAAATCTTAAAAATTTTTTTGGTTGATCAGGCAAAAAGAAGTTACCACTGAAATATGATTTCAACTTTATTTTTGTTTGAGAAAACATAAAATACCTTTAGACTGCTAATTCCCAAATTGGCATTTGCTGTTTTTGAAAATGGTATTAGAATATTTTATTAATGTCTACAATCATGAATTTCTCATTCTAATCCAAATGTTTTATAAAATTTTATGCTAGAATTTGAAATAAGTAGAATGAAATTATAGACTATTTTAAATACTTGGTCTATTTGTGACTTCTTGTTACCTTTTTTAGCAGCCATTCATAAATGAGTATACCATTCTGAAAAAAGGATACAAGAGCAAAAAGTTAAACATGAGTTTGTAATGACTATACAAATCAATCCCTGAAACACAAAGACATCCATCATATGTCACATGAAGCTTGGGTTTGTCTAATTGATATCTTGCAGTGGTATATTTGAACTACTTGCTATTATATATTTTTCTTCCACAAATATTTCAACACCATTTTGTATCTTTTTAGAATGAGATTAATGGAGTCTGTCTTTTATAAAAACCATGGTGAAGTTCATTATAAAATATTGTTTTAAGAGGTCTGTTACTATTAGTTGCTTATTATTTATTACTCATTAATTACTGATAATATTTATTCATACCATAATTCAACTTTTTTTTAAACAAACTTAACATTTTTAAACACATGCTGACACAATGACAATTTTAAAATGCATCAAAATGAAACATTAGTGACCATTTTATTTTGTTGTTGTTATTGACAAGTGAATTTTTTCCTCAATATTTTCAATTACTTGACCACTATGACAGAAGTTATGGCCAATCTTTCTTACATTCAGATATCAATTCACTCCTATTCAAATGCTGTATACTTTAAGTAAATAAAAAGAAAATAATCATTTGATTAGTAATTTACATGCTAAACTTAGCATTACTATCTATATATCAATAGAAACTGGATTATCACAGATATTTAATATGAAAAAATTAAATATAATTATAATGATATATATAGATCTCACAAATATGCTCTTAACAAACTTTGTAGAATATCCCAAACCCCAGATTGATTTCTGCTAGTGGCTTCCTCAGTGAGGTATTAGCATATTCAAGCATTAGATTAAAAATACCAGGACAAGCCCAACAGTTTATTTTCAGGCATCCATATGTCTTCCAATCCAACTATCTAACTTAAATAGCCATATAGGACTGAAACAAGTTTGTTAAGAGCTTATTTGTGAACTCTATATATAACATTTGTAATACGAGCTTGTTGAATTAGGTCATGTGATATATGACTTGATTTTTTGTAATTATAATGATAAATAATGAGCTATATTAACTCTAAAAAATTATGATCACTATTATTTTAGTTTATGTAAAACATTTAACTGTGAAAGAAAGCATTAATAGAGTACAAATTATTATTTTACAAAAACATATAACAAGATATGAATATAATTTTCACATAAATGTTTTGACTGATGTCTATATTTTACATATTATTTTTTCTTTTGACTGATATCTATATTTTACATATTATTTTTTCAAACTCATCATCATCAGGTGAAAATCACCTAAAATTAAAATCATCACAGAACATCTGCATGCATATGTGTTACTTAGTTTTGATTGGGTTTACATGCAGGAAATCTTATTTTTATTTGTAACTTATGATTTTCTTTAATATATGATTTAAGGATAATAGTTAAAATATGAAAGTATTTGATTTTTTTTTTTTTACCAATATCGAAGGAAAAATATACTAAATGAAATTTTTAACTAGGCTTTACCACAACCATAAATATAGACTTTTTAATCTAATACAAATAGTATGTTATTTACAAATGACTCCAGTTATAATATTAACTTTAATTCTGCATAAATTTATTTCTAAATTAATAATTTTAGTTTCTATGCACAGCTGCAAATATCATTATATAATATTCATCATTTCCCTTATCTTGTTTGGAATTAGATGACGAAAATGTTTTTAACATTGAAGTTTCATTTCCTATCTTTATTTATTAACAGCAAATGTGTGAGCTTTCAGCTAGAGAAGCCTGATTCATAGCACTCATAATGTGAGTGGTATGTTGCAATATTTATAAATAAAATGCTAATTATTTAAATTAATTATTTACATATTCCATTTGTATAAGAGTTGGGTGCTATTGTCTTTTTTATTAATGACCTGGTTGTTTGCAATAAACCACACTTCCTTCACTTTTTGTTTTCTGTCATCTCACTCCATGCAATCAATTTTAATGTTTATTGGACCTAAAATGTGGCTGGATTTCTGTTCATACGTCTAAAAAAAGATATTATGGAGTACTTTTAGCTCGCTTATCATTATGATAGTGTTCTACATTAGATTTTTATAATAAACACTAAAGATAAATCTTGAATTATATGTATTTTATCAAACTTTTACAGAATAATAAGTTAGAATATTAGATACAATCTACTTTAGGTGTATAAAACAAATTAAAAACCACAATAATAAATGTATTGTTTTCATTATGAATGATGAAGCATTATTTATTATGAAACTGCAAGTGTTTCAAATATAATAGATGTTTGATCAAACCATGGCATCTTTGTTTTCACAATTAATAACTTCAGAGAAACCTATTGCACTAATTTTAAAGCAGATATAAGTACAGATATAACTGTTAATTTTTTTTAAATAATAGTACTAAATCGTATTTTATTATGATTGATATCAACTTTGTTCTATTAATTTTTATTTCCATATGCTTATATCAGTCATTTAGATTTTTGGGGCAGCTTCAATTATTATTCTAGTCTTTCTCAAGTATCTGTTTCAATGGCATGATCATTTAGTAATTTTATTGATGTCATTATATTCTTAAGCATTTTAAACTAAACATTACCAGGAATGATAAAAAGTTTTTTTCAATATTTTAGAACTGATATTATCTGAAAAGGAATACTAAATTCAGTTTTATTGCCAAAATACTCATATCTGCTCTACTAATAAATTTAGCGGTTGATATAAGGTTTATTAAAATTCACCCTAGAGTTTGATCAAAGAATTAAAAATGGACAGATTGTGCATGATGATAAATTTTATAATCACATGGTGGAAGAATTAAAAATGGACAGATTGTGCATGATGATAAATTTTATAATCACATGATGGAATAAAGAAAAATAGGTATGTATTATATATGTTAAATTAAATTAGCCATATATGATGGTAAATAAAACAAAAGCAGCCCAATTCTATTTAATACCAAGCATCTTCAATTTGGTATTGGGGCTACCTTTTATTCATCTGAAAAAATTGGATATCCACCTTTCTCTATGGCCAAAGATGTTAATATAGACTAAAGATTGACACTTAGCTGTAAACAGATTGATATTTTTTATTTATAGAAGTTCAAACAAACCCCATTGAACACATAAATATAATCTGTTTTGAAAGTAGACAAATTAAATAGAACTATTAACTTTCAACTCCTCTGTTACTGCTATAACATAGTAGTTACCTGATATTTTAAATGGCAAGAGATCAGAAATATGAACACGCATTATTGAAGAATTGTGATCATTGATTTCTAACATGATAGTTTGCTAATTAGTCATCAATATTAATTGAAAATATAATCCCAAATATTTCAATTCAAATTTTAGAATGTTTATGAAAAAAATGTAAAACTTTTATTAATAACTGAATTAATTTATATATTATTAAAATTTTATTATAATTTCTTTATTTAAATAATTTACACTATTTTCTACAGTTTAGGTACACTTTATGATACTAAAGCATCTAAATACACATTATTAAATATTAATGAAAAAAACATATGAACTTTGTTTCTAATTTTTTATAATTAGTTTGGTAGGTAAACTTCCTTCAATTGTATTCAGTATTTTAACAATTCAAAAATTAATATTACTTTTTAAAAAAAAAAAAAAAACGGATGTAAATCTTGGAGTTTCCATTAAAAATAATTCATCCAAATAAACAAAAAACCAAATCAAAATTAACTAATATTTATTTGAAAGTTTGTGATTGGTATTTTAGTTGTAATTATTTGCTGGATTATTAGCATCATGTAATATTAATAGCTAAATGTTTTTTTTTAATTCAAACGTATATTGGTGATTATTTATCTTTTCTGCAGGTGTGTGTTCATGTGTATCAGTAGTACAAGATAGTATGGATAGTGAAGTGGCTTGAAAATCTGAGTTCAAATCCCCTATATTTACAATTAGGCTCCAGGTTTAAGAGTACCTGGTATTTCAATTCTTACATATTAAGCCTGCCTTTTGCCCATCCCTCTATATATTTAAATGGATACTGTTCTATACATGAGGGGTCAGAGTGACTTCAGGTCAACATGGGTATGACAACAATATTGGCATCAGAATGGGATTTGAGAATTCTATCATCAGATTGTCAATGGTATGGATGACTGAAGAGTTGAAGGTGGCAGTAGGTTGAAGCCTGTCCATTAAAGAGGATTTGCTTTCTTAATATAAACTGAGCATTGATTATGTATATATGTATGAGAGATGGTAATCTGGACCAACTGATGAGTGTTGGTTTAGCATGAAATATGTATATTGGTGATTATTTATCTTTTCTGCATGTGTGTGATCATGTGTATCAGTAGTATGAGATATTATGGATAGTGAAGTGGCTTGAAAATCTGAGTTCAAATCTCCTATATTTAAATTATTAGTAATAACATAGAGATTAGTATATAACTCAAAATTTTAAGTGACAGCATTTTCCTGTCTTCTTGAGATATTGCGGACTGACTTCTAACATTACTAGCATAAGAATCAAACTTGGAATTTTTAAATTTGTGAATTCTGACAAAGGCAACAGTTAATAAAAATTGTATTCATGTATCTGTGGAAATCTTCTTGATTTTGACACTTTATTCTTAAAAGCAAGGTTAATAAGTGGTTTTCAAACATTATGAATTATCTCATTAAATTGGCATTGTTTGCCATTGGCATGTGAGCAGCTTTTTAAAATTTTCTTTATTTATATTTTTTCTTCTTTGTACAATATTTATAATTCTCCCAATTGAACATAAGCTCATTGATATATGCATAGTCTGACATTTTAGATACATTTGGCTTTTTTCTAATCGTTAGTTTCACCAATATATATATATATATATCCTCCACATTTATATAGTATTTTGTAAATGCAGTTTTTTTTTTTTAGCATTTCAAGATTTAAATTGTATAGAAGTTATGATGTTTCATAATGTACTATGGCTTTCAGAACTGTTCAATTACATATTTTCTTAGTGTGTCTGTTATCTCTGGTAGGTATGGTTACACTATAATATCTACAATTCTTTTTTTCTTTTTATGTTTCTTTTATTATTTATTTGAGGTTTTCTTAATGACAGCTGATGGGTCATTCTTCATGACAGTTTATTCTATGTAGATTTCAATTTTTAAATCACTGGTTTCTAATTAAATTTCATATGCTCTGTTTCATAATGATAATATAACTACACATTTGCATTTCTGCCATGATTTAATGTATATGCTAAGTATTTTCCTATGTGAGTGTGGGTTTTCTGTAAACTTTACTACTGATTTTGTCATAAAAGAATCTTATCAAAAGTACATCTAAGAAGATCAATTTTTAATTATTCTTCTGCTTCTATTATGAATTTAATTGAAAGATAAATGTTATTGCTATATGTCCAGAATGTTTGTAGTAGTGCTTCATGTGGTTGTACAACAAATTTATCATCAATATAGCAAAGCTAGATATTAGGTGGATATGAAGTAGTGTTTATGGCTATAGTTTCAGGTTTTTCTATGTAAATTTTGATAATTAGGGGTAACAGTGGTGAACTCATTGATTTTATTGGAAGATTTATATACTATATTGAAAATATGTTATTACACAGATTGTGAGAAGTACCATTGTATTATCAATAGAAAGAGTTAATCTTTTTCTAATAATAGATAATGTTCCTTCACAGGTTACATTTGTAAATAATCTTTTCACTTCAAAGTTTACCAATATGTCAGTTTTTTTTTTTAATTTTCTTACTTATTCCACAATGTACTTTTAGTTCATGACATAGGATTATCTCTTATACACTAAAGGATTAAGAACTCTTGAGAAAAATTTTTGACAAATATTAACAAGATGAAATTCTTAAACTATCAATAAGGTTTAATAGAATATGGTCTCTATGGATTTTCCTTAGATGACAAAGATGTTTTTTTTTTGCTGAATTATGATGTTAATTTAGTTTTTTCTCAATCAGTGAAATAGCTGCAATGATTTCTGAATAATTTTTGGAATGTTGTTTCTGTAGGTAGTATATGTTCTGCCTCTCCCATGTTTTAGATGTTGCTGTGAGGAGAGCCATTAGTTCCCATTACAACTATGGTATTGCTTTTATCAGCAGGCACAATGACTATCGATTTATCTAATTTGATAAATTCAGTAGCTTTTCCCCCCAATCATATGAAATGTTTAATTTGGGTTTTTGATGTCTCTCAAATGTTCTTTTTATTCTGTAGTGTAATTTTGCTCTTTTCCTAGCAACAATTTTTTGAGTGACTTCCTGAGGAGTTGCAATTATATCTAATAAAGGGATATTAGATAGTGTGATGGTAAGTTTAATCATTTTTACACAATAGATATTTCAGTATGTCTTAGATGTTTGGAACAAAGATTTTTAATTGATGAATCTGGTAGACTGCTGATGTAATATGATATTTGATATGGACATATGGATTTACAAGTTTCTTCTTAATTTTTCCATGCAATGTACAATGTGATTTTTTTGATGCTTGAAAGCTCTTATGAAGTTTTTACCAGTAAGGTTATTTTTTAGCAGATATTACTTAAACTCTGAGTAATTTTCTCAACTAATGGAAGTGAATTGGAGGTTTTAGATGCAAACCTTTAAAGATAACCCTATCTGATTTATATAGGATTGTTTTTAATTGATTTTCTAATTTGTCAAATTTTAGGCATAATTTTCACAATGTCCAAGTTTGATATAGTATCAGCTCATAGTAAGGACTTAATATTTGTCTAAAAGTTTGTGATGATAGTATTTTCTGTTGGATTATTTCTATTATCTAATACTGTTAATTTTGTTTAAAAAAATTCAAACTTTATTTAAGCTTTTTAAATACATTCAACTATAAGTAATAGCACACAGATTAGTATATAGTACAAAGTTTTAAACGATGTGAATGTAAAAGAAAGTAAGGTGAAACCAGTTTACATTATTGAAAAACAATTAAAAGAGTACAAACTGAAAATAGAAAAGATAAATTAAAAAATGTAAATATCTAAAATAGCACACTATTTATGTACCAATGAACATATGTTTTGTTGGGAGAAGCTAAAAATATTGAACAAAGAAAAAAAAAAGTACAAAGAAGAAAATTTAAAAAGTTAGTCACATGACAATGGCAAATAATCTTATAGATCAATTTACTATAATAATTCATCATGTAGGAAAACCCTTATGAAAAAAGTGGTGAAATCAGGAGAATCCTCATAGATTAATGTATTTAAACTTTAGCCTAATTGTTTAAAGTTATTATCTTAAATTCAATATTCACAAATCTAAAAGTTTTTGGTTACACTCCCATGCTTGTACTGTCACTGGATAGGCCAGCAATAGATGAAGAAAGGAAGAGAATTATACCTGTTGAAACATGGTACTATTACTAACAGTTAAATATATTTGAAAAGTTTGAAGAAAGTTCAAATTTCTCTAAAAACACTTAACAATATCAGATACTAAAAATAGTCAAACTTATAATTATGACAAAAATAGTAACTAATTTTTTTAATAAAACATAGGCTCTATTTATATTCATTTAAAGAATTACAGACAGTTCAAAAATCAAGCCAATTAACATAATAGAAGGCCTTATTAACAAATGTATTAAGTAACTTTGGTTATAGCCTTGAATCAAACAAGTAAATTTCAGTATCATATGATGTGCACTACTGATAAACAGTAATAATTAAAATTAGAAAACTACAAATATAGTTACTACAATTATGAAGACATGTTTTTGATTGGATCACACTTGCACTCATTGCTACTAGATGTCAGTTTGTGCAACAAATTCAATGAGTATTTCTGAAGGAATTTTTATTATCTCTTACCATCTCAGACAGAACAATCAGACTTATCTTTGTTAAATAATTTTTTTTCTTAAATTTTTTTATTTGTACTGCAATCTTTCTTTTACAATGGTGTAATTTCATGGGTAAATGGGTCATTTTGTAAATACATGTTATAAAAATAAAATGAGTTTTAAATAGAGATATATCTTGCATTCATTGGTTATTCTGGCTTCCACTTGGTGGTACTACTGTACCAAGAGTTTTGCCTCTATTTTAACAGCTGGTGTAAGCATAAGGAATAGTGATCATTTGATGTTTAGTAGTTTAACTTTTAAATAGTCCACTTCTGGTCACTTTTTTTTCAATAGACCTCATTCTCTTATCTTTCATAGAGGAATAGTGACTATATCATAAATTACCAGACTTGCTCAATGTTTTGTGAGATGTGTTTAAGTAGTTTTCATTCTCGCCCTGTCACTAGTTAAAATGCTTATTTACTGAGCAATATTAGATGCCTAATTGTGTTATTTACTTGAAAAAAATTCTGTTTGAAATTCTGAAAAAATTTCTATGCCTTACCCAGCCCTAATTTGAATTACAAATAATCGTATGTTGGGTAAATGCATTAGCCACTGCTCCATAAGACCGTCATGCATACTGTATTCTCATAGTATTATCTATCATATAATATTTAAAAAAAATGGATTATAATTATACTAGTTTAATATTTAAAAAACTAGTTTCATAATCATGAGTCTTTTTGTTTTTAGATGCAGAAGTGATGTTAATCTATGATAGTTATTGATCACGTGCCTTTTCTTTTTGCTAATCTAAAATATAACCATGCTTTATCATTTTGCATCTTTGTCATTTCAATTTTAAATGTAGATTTATAGTGTTTAATAACCTTAGTGCTATATCTCATCCATCTATATTTGTACTTTATGTGTTATTGGGTGTGTATATATATAAAAGCAGGTGTTTATATAAATTTGCAGCTAATATTTTTATTTCCAGCTTTTTTTAGAAGTGTTATTTTTTTTATTATTCTGCATTTATTTTCTTAATTCCGATTTGATTGCAAAAATGTTCTATATTAATTCGATCATTTCACTTCTGCCGAGTTTCAATTTGTCTATTCTTATTTTGCAATTTACAAAATTTGATTCTGTTATTCTATATGCAATAAATGTGCTTGAAGGATTATCATTTTCAATTCTATTGCAGGATGATCTTACTTTCTCTGATCCATACTTTTTTCCCTCTTTCATCATTCCAAAAACTTCTTTGCATTATCTAAGAGTCATTCATACAGTCACTACAACATTTTACAATCTTTTGGAATTTAGTTCAAGATTTCAATTATCACCTCTTTTAGTGACACGTCTAATCGAACTTTATTTTAACTTTTTAATTTTTTCAAATGATATCAATGAAATCTGTTGCTGTTTTAACTATATATTTCAGTTTTAATCTCTCCTTGTTACTTCGAACATATACCTTCCAGTCGCCTATGTGTAATCTAAAATCTCCATATTGTTCTTGTATTAAAAGTCTACATTTTATATGCATAAGTAAAAACTGGTAAAACCCATTTGTGTAAAATCCTTTTTTCCAAACACAAAGTCATATTTCTTTTTAATATTATTTCTCCCAAAGGCTTTTATGTTTATGATTAATTTCATCCTTTATCTTTCTGATTAATAATCTGACCTAAGTATTTATAATTTTCGTTTTTCTTCTATTATGGTTGGTTCATGGGTCACAATTCAATTGTTACTTCTAACTTTTGAATTTCTTTGTGAACTACCGAGAAGCGAACCAATCGATTATGTATACCTCTTACTATCAACCTTTATTTTTTCTTTTGATAAAACCATTGAATTTTTAAATATTTATCTTGTAGTAGTCCTTCTGTCTTGATTTTATCTGATAGCTCTGGTAACATTTCCTGAAACTTCGAAGAATTATTTGAAAATAATTATATCGTCTGCAAAATCTACATGACTAAAGTAATGAAGTTATTATATATATGCATATCTGTATCCAAGGCATAATAATACACAGAAATATATATATTCAGACATTACACTACAATCAAACACACGCTTGAAATATTTTAAATTTTTCCTTTTATTATTAAATATCATTCGTAGTATAAATTCAAAAAAAAAAAAAAAAGTGCTAAAAATATTTTTTTTAATAAACCTATTCATCCGCATATTATCTGAAAATCACAGACTTTAGTTATTTTCCGACTGTTTTCTTGCAGACATAAAAGTCATTAGTATCGGCGTTAACAAAACATTAGCAATAGGAATTGTTAAAAAAAAAGAATGAAAGAAATAAAGAAGAAAGCGTTAATCTATAAATAAACCATAGACACTTTTAAACAAAGGTATTAAATTTGTTAGCAAGTTATATTTGTCGTATTAAAAAAAGTACTTGTGTATATTTTTCTAACTTTTTAGCAACGCTTTTTTTCTCATTAAATAGAGTATTATGCATCCTTAATCTGTGTCGCTCCGAGTTCAACAATCATCTCCTGGTATTCTCCTTGTTATGTTAGTTTCTTCTATAGAACTCAGTCCATTATTTTGCTTTGACATTACCAAGCTTCGCCAAACTTTCCACGGTTTAATGTTACCCCGTGCGTCACGTGATAAGAGGGGGGAGGAATGGACAAATCCACTGCTTGAAAAAAAAACTGGAGTTCGCGTGGTTGTATAAAGGAACTTCTTTTTAATTCTCTTTATCATTTAGAAATATATTGTGTAGCTTTAAGCTTCGGCTGTTTATCTTCAGCTTGTTTATTATTACGGTTGTTTAAAATATGAAGGATATTAGTAATTTATTGCATCTATTATTTGTTTTACCGCTTGCAACTTGCGGGACCGGGCCCAGCAAACTCTCTTTGTGGGTGGATGAAGAACAAGTGAAAGAATTCAGTGGTGAGTGCTTTTTATATTTCTTTCAAGCCAGAGCCAATCTCAGTTGGGTGTCAGCTAACGATTTAGAAATAGTCAATTAGCGACGGATTAGCAAGTTCTTTTTACTTACAAGTTGGGATTGAATGAGTTAATTTAAAATTAAGAAGGTTAGTGACCTGTCAGAATTTAATACCTTTTAACAAATTGTAGATGCCCAAATAATTAATTAATACTGCTAATATTATTTATACTTGTAAAGTAAAAAAGTTCGAAATTATTTATTTTTGCAATCAAAATGATGAGTTTCCACTTTCTAAAGGGATGGGGAATTCATATTTATTTTGAATAATTTTATTTCTCAACAAATTCTGCTATATACTAGACTTTGAAAGGTGTATCGGCTATGCTTTAAAAATTTATATATCTAAATTGATTTTATAAAATATTTTCATTTACTAAAATGTTACATTTAATTAAGTAAAACAAGATGTTTTACATTTGCAGACAGTCTATACGTATAAAACGTTTGCGAATACACCTTATATTTCCTAATAACTGAAGCGCACATTTGTACTAAATAAATGTGTCGATTTATATAAAAGAATTATGTTTTATAAGAGTCTTTATGACCGATGCTTAAAAAATCTTTACTTATGTACGGTTTAATTATTTTTGATTAGTAATCGATATATGTTTTATAAATGTCATTATTTGTAATAACAATAAACTTATATGAGAGATATATAATTATATACTATTCATAAAACTTATATCAAATATAATTTTAAACTATATTTTTGTAAAAAAAAATTTGTTTTATTAATTTAGGCATATCTTATATGTATTTAAGTTTCCTTACATAAGATTAATAGGTAAATACCTAATACAAGTTATGTGCAAATTAAACAAACCTTGGATGGTATATATATAATAGAATTATAGCTATGAGACAGAGAGAAAATGTTGATTTAAACTATTCTTAGTATGCTTCTATTCTCTGATGTTCAAAGTAATATGAGTTTCATTTATAAATACCCATTATCTATTAAATTACAGATCTTATAAAATAATTCATGCTTTCTTTTCTAAGTCTTCCCATAATTTGTGCTTTAGTCTTCTGACACGAATAATTATTTCTTTAAAATAATTAATCAAACCCTACCCCTTTTATATATCCTTTATAATACATTCGCATTAAAGCACACATTTAATCAAATTCCTTTCTTATTTAAGAATTTTCTCACCCTTTTTAGTAATTTTAATATTGCTAACTTTATTGTTACCATTTAGACTGCAACATTATCAAAATCTCATAGTTTTCTAATCCTACAAATTCCTGTTCCACATGAAACGGTTTGAAATAAGTTGCTGAACTGTAAAAGTGATTGGTTTAAGAAGTGATATGTTGAACTATTTCCATCATTTATGAGTGAATGTTGAATGTATAGAAAATTTTAAACTTTATTTAAACTTTCCAAATACAAACAACTTGTTAGTAATAACACACAAATAGACAATACAGGTTATTACTAACAAGTTGTTTGCATTTGGAAAGTTTAATAAAGTTTAAAACTTTTTATACATTCAACATTCACTCATAAATGATGAAAATAGTCCAACATATCACATGTTATAATATACCATCATTACAAACCTTCAGACAAATACTAAGTGATTGGTTTGTCTTATACTGTAAACATTGGCAATATTGCTTTGGTTCATCACAGTATTCAAAAGATATATTTGATTTATTTAAATATTAAAAATCTTATTAATTGTATAATAAAAAATATATGACTTTATTGTTTTTCTAAAAAATTTATAAAATTTGAACCCTGAATGAATTAAATTAGCAAATGATATTTTAGAATATAAATAGCTCCCCAATTACAATGATTATGAAAAGATTGATAGTAAAAGAAAAGGATGAATAACAGTGAGGTGAATTAATTTCAACATAACAGTAGTAAACATACTATTGAAAAGAGCTTGAAAAAAAGAAAGAGATAATGAGTTATTATGAAGAAATGCCATTTATATGAATTTCCAAAATCAGTAGTGATTTTATGGTTAATAATAATCGACTAAACAAATTTATAACTATTATGGAACTTAGTACAAATTTATTCTGCATCCTTTCTTTTTTGAATATCACTCTGAGCAATTGCTTTCTAATTCGTATTTATTTTTGTTGATTAAGTGATGATTAACAGAGGCAAAACTCTGTTTACAGCAGTGCCACCCAGTGCAACACAGAGTAATCAAGGAATGCAAGAAGGTTTATGCATAAAATCCCTATCTACTACCTATTTATCCAACATTCCCAGACTAGTATTTAGCTTGTGGCCTTCACCAGTAAAGAGCCTTGAATCTGAGAGCACTGCACCAAGATCTTAGGATCTAATGCGACTCTCCAACAGCCACCTTTTACCCTTTTAGTTAACTACAGCCATAAAGTCCAAAATGTAAACACTACTGCATGGAGAGTTTTGCCTCTATTATAATAACTTGTGTAAGCAGAGAGAATGGTGATCATGTGATGCTGAGTGATGAAGGCTTGCTAATAATGCCATTATGTAGCTATGCTTTTATAGACAAAAACATAGTTACAGAGTACAATATTCTTTCATGTTATCTATAATGTAGTATATGTGTAAATATGTGAAAATGAAGAAATTGACTATACTTTGGAATGCATAGTATTTAAAAATTTTGATCTTTTAAAAATATCTTTAGGCATGTCTGATAAACTTCTGTTACATTTATACTATAATTTATTATATATTACATATAATTAACTGAAAAAAGATCAATTTTTTTATTAATTATCTTGGAACAAATAAAACAGTGGATACATTTTTTTCAGTATTACTATTAATTATAACTAATACTAAAAGAGAACAGTCATAAGGGGTGTGTTGTATAGATAGGCATCCTTATTGTGAATAATAATATGTGATGTCTGTTTTCATTAATCCTTAAAAAAATAATTACAGCATTTAATTTTCATCAAAAATAGTTGTAAAACAATAATCTCACTATTAGAAAACATTGGAAATAAAATGCTTGTAATACTTATAAAGGAAAAATTAGATAAGCTTAAGACTTGGCTCATTGAAATCTTATTGCAATGCACCCAATAGTTTCACATCATCAACCAAAAAAAAAAAACAGTAATGTAAATTACAGCATCTTATTTTCATCAAAAGTAGATGTAAACAATAATCTCACTATTAAATGAGTTTGAAAGTAAAAGATTTTATAATAATTATTAAAAAAAAAAACAAAAACAAGCTTAAGATTTGTTTCATTCAAATCATATTGCAATGTGACTATTTACATCATCAACAAAAACTAGTAAAATATATATCAATTTTATAGTTCATTTCTAAGATGAATGGGTTATCATTTTTCTAATTCTCTCAACTTTTAAAACATTTTACTAAAAGATCTTGCTTTTCATATCATGGAGTGATTGTTTATAATTTTCCAGTCAAGTTTTTTTTATTTAGGTGTATCAGTGTTATTAGATAGATTGGAGAGAGGTGGGTGGTGTGAAAGTCTGTGCTCATATACCCTATATTACATATATATAGCCACAGGTATATAACAAGCCTGTGTTTCAGTTATTATGAAATTGTACATTGCTGAAAGCATTTATGAATGACTTCCAACACTAATAACAATATAGATATTATCTATGCTATCTCTTTATAAATACAAAACATATAACTTGCCATGCCTATGAATGTGATCTAAACTGGTTAGAGAATTTTAAAAAAAATCTAAATGCTCAGGATTTCTGAAAAAGCTTAATTTTAAAAAGCTGACCTATAATTACACACATGTTAATCATTCAATTATTGTTTAGCAACTAAATATTTATATAATATTAATATCTATTTTCTTTATTACTTTTACAATGCTTTTTTTACAACCTAATATGACAGTTTTGATTGCACCAGTAATCTTCTTGAGAACACCTACTTAAAATCTTCTGAAGAAGATTGCTGGAGCAGTCAAAACTGTCATATTAGGTTGTAAAAAAAGCATTGTAAAAGAAATAAAGAAAATAGATAATATTACATGGATTTGGCAATGCAATAGGAAAGATAAAATTGGATATCTAATTGTTCTTAGTTAGAAGACAAAGATTCTATATTAATTTGAGTTTTCAAATGAGTATTAAAGTGCTGTCTATAAATTAAAAATATGATCGCTATATGATACATCTATCACAGTGAATATGTCATTTTCCTGTGTTGGGTCACCCCTTTGTTTTTAAATCTTATATTTTAAATTGTAAAGAGCTTTACTATTTTATAATAAAGCTTCAATTACTAGAGATTTTGTAGCTATAAAAATGAACTTCTAGAATAAATTGAATTAATAACAGTGGCTAATGATTCACCATATGCATTAGTGATTTGATATGATATCTTGTATCCTTGGTTGCTGTACCCTTCAGTAAAAAAAACTTAGCACTTACACATATATACAACTGTTTTAAATTGTTCACTTTAGCCCCAAAATATTTTAAAATATGTTTATAGAAAAATAACCAATCAGCCTAGTCAATTGGTATCTGGTGAATGATTTTGTTTATTTCTTTTCTTAATGTATTTTTTAATGTGCACTAGTAAAAAATTTCTAGATTATTTACATTAAAGTATATCATCTAATATTAACACATTGTAAATTTCAATATTTTGTTAATGCTAATAAGTCATCATCATCATCATTATCAACCATAATCAATCCACTGCGGGATGAAGGTATCTCCAAGTTTAATCTATCTTCTCCGATCTTTAGCTTCTCTTCTCCACATCACCCCTGCACACTTTCTTATTTCATCCATCCATCTCACATGTGGTCTCTTTCTGGCTTTTTTACAATCTCTTGGAATCCAGTTTAAAATTTCAATTGTCCATCTATTATCTCTTTTAGCAATATGTTCAGCCCAACTCCACTTCATTCTTTTAATTTTTTCAATGAGCTCAGTAACACCTGTTTGTTCTCTTACCCATACATTGCATTTTCAATCTCTTCTTGTTACTCCCAACATGAGTGGTCTGAAGTCTCTGTATTGCTCTTCTATTAAGTGTCCAAGTCTCAGATCCATAAGTAAGAACTGGTAAAAAACACATTTGTTAAAAACTTTCTTTTTCAAATACATAGGCATATTTCCTTTTAGTATCAAGTCATTTCTATCAAAAGCACTCCAACCAAGTTTAATTCTATGATTAATTTCCTCTATTATGTTTCCATCTGTATTAATAATCTGACCAAGGTATTTGTAACTCTTAACTTCTTCTAATTCATCATAATCAATCTTTATTTTCATATTTTGAGCAAATTGATTAAACATTACTTTAGTCTTTTTAACATTTATCTTTAGTCCTACTTTCCTACTTTCATCTGATAACTCCTGCAACATTTCCTGCAGCTCGGAAGCATTATTTGCAAAAACAATTACATCATCTGCGAAATCTAAATGACTTAAATAATCTCCATTTACTTTCACTCCTTTAGTTTCCCATTTTAATCCACAAAATACTTCTTGCAGCACTGCTGTAAAAAGTTTTGGAGATATGGAGTCACCTTGTCTTACACCTTTCTCAATGTTAACTTTCCCAGTATCATTATGTAATCTAATTGTTGCTGTTGTATTTTTATAATTATTCTTTAAAATATGATAATATCCTGAATCTATACCTTGATCCAATGCTTTAATTACTGAAGAAATGTTTATAGAATCAAATGCCTTTCATAATCTACAAATCCAAAACATAATGACAACTCATATTCATTTGTCCTTTCTATAACTTCTCTCAATACCTGAATATGATCTACTGTACTAAAACAACTTTTAAATCCAGCTTGTTCTCTTGGTTGGTGGAAATCCAATGTTCTCTGTAGACGAGTTGTAATTATCTTGGTAAAATTTTTTTATAAAACTGATAAAAGGCTGATAGGTTTGTAATTTCTAATATCTTCTTTATCATCTTTTTTAAATATTAATATTATTACTGCATTCTTCCAATCATCCAGTACATCTTTATCATTTAGACATTTTGTATATAACTTTGCTAAAAAAAAATTCTATTTCTTCACCTGCTTCTTTTAATATATCAATTATAATTCCATCATTACCTGGATGGAGTCTTTCCTTTCTTCATACATTTAATTGCATGTCTCACTTCTTCATTTAAAATTCTGGGCAATTCGGAAGATATAATAGATATAGGAGGTACTTATTCTTTATTACTATATAATTCTTGATAAAAATCTTCTACCAATTTCATGATGTCATCTCTCTTTTTAGTAATAATTCTATCTTTTTTT
This sequence comes from Epiperipatus broadwayi, assembly GCA_028023455.1. NCBI lineage: Eukaryota > Metazoa > Onychophora > Udeonychophora > Euonychophora > Peripatidae > Epiperipatus > Epiperipatus broadwayi. The sequence goes on from JAQFVV010006254.1 coordinate 4,504,555, forward strand.
CTTATTGCAGATATAAATTTCCTACCAATACCAAAATGTTGTTTTACATTCTTAAGACTTTTATTTTCTTCTACAGCTTTTCTTGCTAGTTCACAGTTATACTTTCTTATATCATTTTCAACTCTTTTCCGCACCATTTTACAAAATTTGAGATATTCAATTCTTTTTAATGCATCATTTTTGTATATCTTCATATTCCTTCTTTTCTTCATAAATTCTCTAGTCTCAGTAAAAATTTTATTGGCCAATTGCTGCTTTTTTCTACCAGCTATCTTTGTTGCAGTTTTTAAAAGTGTATCGGTTATTTTCATATTAATTTCATTCAAATCTGAATCATGTTTAAAATCTACTAATACTTGAAACTGATTTGTAAGTTCTAATTTAAATTCATTAGAATGTTTCTGAAGATTAGGAATATCAACTGTAAATATTGTTTTTCTTAATAATTTTTGTCTCTCTTTTTACATTAACACGTATCTTACACCTTTCTAATCGATGATCACTTCCTGTGTTAAATTATTAAGAACATGACAATCTTGAAATATGTATTTCCTGTTAGTCAAAATATAATCCAATTCTGCTGTACCCTCATTTGGATGTTTCCATGTCCATTTTTTTTTAACATTTTTCTCAAAAAAAGAATTCATAATATAAAGTTTTTCTTTTTCTGCAAATTCCACAAGTTTATGTCCTCTCTCATTTCTATTACCATAACCAAAATTACCTACAGCACTTTCATCTTTCATTTGTTTACCAATTCTAGCAATAAAGTCTCCCATAACAATTTTAAAATGTTATTTACTCTGATCAAAAGCCTTTTGTACATCCATATAAAAATCTTCCACTACTTCATCACTGTGAGAACTTGTTGGGGCTAAACCTGAATTATCTGCATTTGGTATCTGCTATTAAGTTGTATAACTAATCTTGACACTCTGTCCGATACATCATCAATCTCCACAATATTGTTCTACCACTTTTTATTTATAATGAATCCTACTCCACCTGTATTTCCAATATTTGTGCCTTTATAATAGAATATATGTCCACTTTTTAAATCAATTGTCTCTTCACCTTTTCTTCTAACTTCATAAAGTCCAATAATGTCCCATTTAATATAAGAGAGTTCTTTTTCTAATTCTTGCAATCTTCCTTCACTTGAAAGTGATTTGCATAAGTAAAGTGATCTAATAAGTAATAACATAGATATGTAAGTAAAGTGAATAATGTAATGTATTTACTCTCTCAGTCCAACATACATAAGATTAACTTATATAATTGCATGTAGGCACAAAAGATAGGACAACCATTCTTATCTTTTCAAAGTCTTTATCTTGTGACTTGGATTGAGAGTTTACTAGTATTTAACATTGCTAATTGAATATTAAAGTACAAGCATATGAGAAGAATGATTACCTTCATATCAAATTAATGTATTTTTCTAAATATCTGTTTATGACTAATATTTGTTTGGCTAGCTGATTGCTTGGCTATGCAAAAAAAAAAAAAAAAAGATGCTTATTTGGAAATTACCAGTTATCTGAGGGAAAAAATCAAATGTATTTATAGACATTATAAGTAATAAAATATAAAATCTTATTAAATAGTGTTTTAAAATAGAGTTTTAAGAAATCAAATAGATTTTCAACTCTTGTGTTCATAGTCTTTAAACGTGCTAAATTACATCTTATTCTTTATGATTTTTTGCTTATGGGACTTGTTTGTTCTTTAAATAGATATTTGATATTTATTTTTTTATTTTCTCTGCTTTTGAATATATTGAAATTTTCTTGGTATTAATTTTTTCAACAATAATGTATGTTTTATGAAGAATTTTTTTCCCCCCATATCTCTGTGGAAAACATAGTTGAGCAAATTATTGAATTTACTGAATTTTTATTTTAATGTTCTAATATGCCTTGAACATTTTAGTAGCAAACTCTAAAATTAAAGGTTCCTCTATTTCTCATTATAATTGAATGGAACTTAGTCTGCCAGTTAGTGAATATCACATGACCTTTTGAGAAATTATCATATTATTATTATCATCATCATCAACATACAAATAATGTAATAAAATTGATAGATTAAATAAACTTTATTACTCTTTATTATTTATAGAGATTACAAACATTTAGAAGATATTTACAAAGGATAGAGCAATTTTGTATTACATTTTTTATCAACATCAAAATCTTAAGCAGTATTTTAGCATATGGCAGTAATAGAAATGAAAAAAAAATGTGAGAGTGGTTTACTTTTCTACTTTCTCAAGAATGCCTCAACATCATTAAATAAGAGCGCCATCTTACTTTTTCTTTCAACTAAACTTTTCTTCACCAAATTTGGCTACTTATGAACAACAGGAATTATTTATTAATAGCAGATATTTGACAGTGCTCGTACATAGTCTGTACCATTATTCATTATTTATTTTTAAAATGTTATAGATTTTATCATCAAAAATGAATGCACATAAGCTGATCATATAATTTTAAAAAGTAATTTAATATCATAGCATTGTGCACATCAAGACTATCATTACTGCTTAAATATTGTTTAAGATTAATAATAACAATATAAGATCTCAATAGGCTAAAATAATTGCAGAACTTAGGCAATGTTTAGACTTTCATTTTCTTTTATATATAGTTGGTACATGACCTCCAAAAGTGGGTAACCAGGAACATTTTTTTAGTTATGAATATGGGAAAGATTAAACAAAAATTTTACATATGTAAAATAAGTCGAGTGATTTAAAACAATATGAATAGTTCTTGGTTATTTTTAATTTATTTGATAAATGTTTTATATATATATGTTGAAAATTATCTAGAAAATTATTATATAATAATGTAATCACTGAAAAGGGAAGTGCTAGAATAAAATAACCAAATTAACAAATTATTTGCTGGGTGTACATAAATGGCGTAAGACACAGATCATTTAGGAAAGCAACAAAGATTCCTGTTCTAATAATGTTTAATAAAGTGCTTGGAACTGCCCAGGTACAAGTTAACATAATTAACCAACAAACATCAATTTATATGTGATGGAAAATATTATATAGGTCTTTATCTATCTGATTAAGTTTATAATTATGTTAATCATAAGTACAGCTAAGAGCAATAAGAAATGAAGAATCATGTGAATACAGCATTAAACATTTTGACTTTTGTTATCTCATACAGACAGAAAAAGAAGAAAACTTTAATTTTATTCTTGTATACCTCTTATTAAATTATCTAACTGTAGGTTTTTTTTAAAAAAAAATACAGACTCAAAAAAAATTATTAAAAAGAATTATCACGTAAAATAAAATAGCAATTTTCTAACAGCTGGATGTTACTGCAGAGAACACCTTCCATATTGAAGTGTAGGGCCATTATAATTTGAAAATCTTTAAGAACATTTGTACAATAGTGATGTCCTAAAAAATGAAAAACTATTCCTGGAATCTATTTGTCATATAAGAAAAATATGAAGATCACAGATAATCACTTTTAATATTTTTAGAAGAGAACATATGTAGATTGGAAGAAGTATAATACAAGCAGTGATTCCTGAAGTATACATTTTCTATACATAAAAAAAACTATTTAAAGACCTTTTGTTTTTTAGAACAATTTTTAAATATTTTTTTTCTTATTGCACTAAATCCTATTAATAATGAATCAATGTTTCAATGAGGTTAGAAATTCAGGTTCAACAGTCAAATTAGTCAATCTGGAAACAGTATAATTTTATAAGCTATCTTGCATTGAGGGTAGTTGCTTGCATCAAGGGGATAAACTCCTCAGGTTTCTCTTCTTGACATCACGATATATCAATGAAAGTTCTGTAGAATGGGCTCAGTGAAACTATTTAAGAATAATTATTGCAAAGATCTTGTAATCTTTCATAGTAACAGATTATAATTCTCTTAGTCTGTGTTAATTGAATTTTGTTAATGAAAATGACATTTGGATTGTGTGCAGAACAATAATAAGTTCCTCTAGAGTCATATTTGTTTTTAATTTATTAATCTCATAAGAATTTTATGTTCCCCTTTTTCAAAATTCTATAAAATACAATGACCACCTAAACTTATTTATTAATCATACAGAAGAAATTTAACCTTCCAATATGCACTGTTCATTAATGTATAAATCTCCATGCATATACTCATCAGTAAGACTTAAAAACACAAATCATCACTTGTGCTAGAGCATATTCATGTATAAGCCAATTTTTATTGGCCATCTTATCTTAGAGATTGAACCTATTAGTATCTGATATTATAATTGACAATCAAATTGTACAAATTTGGTTCAAATATCACAAGGAGGAGTTAATCTTTCATTTTTAATTACCTGCTGGAAGATTTTTTTTTTTATAATTACATATATATTCTGCATTTAATTATATATTGTAATACCATTTTTTCCCTATGACATATGAACTAAATTTGTACAATTCTATTGTCAGTTATAATATCAGGCACATAATAAGTTTAAGTCTTGAAATAAATATGGTCATTAAGGATTGGCTTATATATGAATATGCTCTAAACACAAGTGATTCCTTGTGTTTTTAAAACTCTTACTGATGAGTGAGTGTGCAGAGATTTGTACATTAATGAACATCATATGGCAAAAGATTAATTTCTTTCTGTATGATTACATATATTCAGCATTTAATTATAGATTTTCATAACCCATTTATTAGTAATTTTAAAAAATCTATATTTTTGTTGATATTTGTAATATAGCAATTATATAACTTAAGAGCCTTTTCCATTGATGCCATTAAATATTCAATGCCCCGGTATTATATATCTTTAGTTAGTATACTTTTTGCATATAAAATATTGCATCATTCTCATATATAAGAGTAAAAACACTTAATACTTTTCATAAAAGTCAACTTTTATTTTTTATCTTATTTCTGTTCTCTTCTTTTATTATCCAATTTTTTATTTATTATAATATAAATTTTATTTTATCTTAATCCCTAAATATTGCCACACTTTTTCTAAGCAATATTTTTCTATTTTCCATTCATTTTTTAAATTATCAATATCTTTGATTTTTCTCTATTAAAATTAATATCATCTCATTATTTCTAGACATATCTAAGCAATATATTAATCACTTCTTTGCCCTTAGCAAAAAGAATTCTGTAATTTACAAAAGAAAATGCTGATCATCTGTATTTTTATATATCTTTGCTTAGATATTTTATGAAAAAATACAAGGATCTATCTCATATATTATCCTATCTGAATCATAATCCTCCAGTTAATATTGTATATGTGTAATATAATAAATCACAATGTGAATATATATATATATATATATATATATATATATATATATATATATATATATATATATATATATATATATATATATATATAAAAAAGTTCAAAACAATCATTTAAGGAGGAAATGCTGTTATAATGTATTAATGATACACATTCCCATCCAGTATTCCAACAATACAATAAGAAAGTGGTTCTACTTTATTACTTAGTTCTCTTCATATTTAAAGATTGACTTGGATATTTAAGGCAGGTGTGAATATTAATATTTATTAAACATATTGATTTTTATTTATAAAAAAAAATGAATTGCTTTATTAATTAATAAATCTGTTTAATTAATATCTTACAATGAATAATTAGATTTATTAATATTTTCACTTTCTGCCTTAAGTATTCAAGACAATCAACTTCATATGCAAAGAGAACTAAAAAAGGAACTGCTTTCTTATTATCACATTGTCTAGTGGGCATGGGTATGATTTTTTAAATAGCATTTATTATTTAAATGATTATATTGAACTTTATATATACAATATTTAAATAAAAGTAAATTGTCTAAATTGAATGTAATGAGAAAGAATTTGAACTCAGGCTTTCAAGTTTCTTATATATATCCATTCTATCTTATACAACTGATACACATGTGAAAAAGATAAATGATCCCAATATATGTATTTCTTGCTAAACTAGTACTCATCAGTTGGTCCAGATCATCTTCTCCCACATACATATATAATCAGTACTCAGTTTATATTAAGATAGCAAATCTTCAAACTTTAATGAACAAGCTTCAATTTTCTTCACTCTCCAACTCTTCAGCTATCCATATCATTGAAAATCTGATGATTGAACACTCAAATCTCTTGTTGGTACCAATATTATTGTTATGTCCATCTTGACTTTAAGTTCACTTTAACCCCTAAAGTAGAGGACCTTTATTTAAATAAACATATTAAAATCCTATATGTGAAGGGTCAGAATGACTTAAAGTCAATATGGGCATAACAATAATATTGGCAACAACAAAGATTTTGAGTGTTCCATCATTAGATATTTAATGATATGGATGGCTGAAGAGTTGGAGGGTGGAGAAAATTGAAGCCCATCTATTAAAATTTGAAGATTTTCTATTTTAATATAAACTGAGCACTGATTATAAAGTGTGTGAGAGATGATGATCTGGCCTAACTGATGAGTTCTGGTTCAAGTATGAAATGTGTATATTAAAGATCATTTATTTTTTTCACATGTGGTCATGTGTATCAGTTATATAAGATGAAGTAGATAGATGTAGGGTGCTTGAAACTCTGAGTTCAAATATATATATATAACTTTTGTAGTGTAGCTTTTCCAATAATTGTAGTAAGTTATTTTTCAATTCATTTTTTTTGTAACCATAACACATAAATATTCATATATATTAAAATTTTCTTATATACACTTTAATGCAATATTTTTTATATAATTCCGTCTATATTTTGTGTACATTTTTGACTGTTCTGCAGTCTTCATCAGTGCTCTATAAATTTCACTTTTCTCTCTACAACTGTAACTGAATTATTCTGTTATATGCTTTTTCAATATCTAAAAAAGGATTAAACATATTTTTCTATCCAATCTATAATATATCTTTATAAATAAAGTCAATACAGAAATATTCTCATCAATTCTCAGATCATTTTTAAATTCTCTCTGATTTCTCCTAATATTTTATATTAATTCATTCATATCTTAAGTTTATATACAAAAACAAATGAGGAAAGTTGGTATATAATTGCTGATAATGCTTCAGATCTATTATATATAACTATATAAATTTAGTATTTTTTATCTTCTTTTAATAACTAACTCTACTCTTGTATTTTCAGTTTCTGGAATATCTTCTCTATTTGCAATTGAGTAGAAAATTATGTAATTCAATAGTAAGATTAAAAACATTTTCCTTAATATTAAAATATAGAAGAAACCCCCCATGTCGTTTATAAAATTGTGTGCCCGCAGACAGGATGTGATTCGGTATATTATGGGGAAACTCGGGCCACAGTGAGCAATAGACTGGCTCAGCATAGATATATATATACAAAAGCCACAACTAAAGGAGAGGGCAGCTCAGTATTTGCTGATCATCAGCAGGAGCAAAGCCATAGATTTGAGCCATCTAAAGCCGACATTGTGTGCACAGAGAGGAACAATGTTAAGTGGAAGATTAAGGAGGCATGTTACATCACCAGCGATGCCATGTCAATCAATAGAAAAGACACGTGCTTCACGATCTTGAAAAGATGGATGTTATAATTTGCATGCATTTGCATAGAATCAACAGCATGTAAAAAGGACTATGATTATGGAGCTGTAGGTGCTCCGAAAGCGCTAAGTCCATAAATAGAGGCTCACTAATAACAAACTTATAGCTTCACCTTAGCTATTAATCTTAGCTTAACAGTAATATTAAAATCATTTTGCCTTCCATTTTCTCTTAAGACTCTTCTACTGTAACTATATTTTTTATCATAATTATTTAAATAATATTCATTAAGGCTGTAGCCTCAATCACATGTGTATAAAATGCGATAGTAGGGACCTCTACAGGTCTTAAAACCAATGAATATTATTTACGTAATGAATGTGCATTTAAATAAATTCATAATTATTTAATTAATTTTTTATTTTTCTTTAAATTAATTTTTTAAGTCAGTATTTAAATTTTGTATGTTCCTCTTCTATCTTAAATTCTTGTCTCCCAATTTAATATTTTTATCAAATCTGCTTCTATATTTATGCAGTTCCAAAATTTGTTATTATCTTTTTTTTATTTAAATTTTCTATTTTTTTTTTTTTACATAACTCTGTATTGATCAATGAATTTTACTAGCACAGTGCCAAATCGTAATTCTATTTAGAAGGTAATAATCCCTCCTCATTTACATCATACTATAAATCAGTGGTGTTAAATGGGAGTATATTTTCTCATTCCAGCCACAAGATAAACACCGAGTAAATAAGATGGACCATTTTATTTTCAAGCCTAAATGTACTTATATAGACCAGTCTTAAATGTCTTGAAATGAGAGCATGAATATATATGTAACATTCACTTAACTTAAATATATTTTAGAATTTTTTTTTGTAAATATCTTTTTAGCTTTTTACTTATGATATCTGCAACTATTCTTTTGCTGTTTTTTTATATTCCTTATTTGACTTTTTTATTCATAGTAATTAAATTACATTTTTGTAAAATCTTATATATTTTTTTCTTTCTAACCAATAATTATCAGATAATTTTCTAACTTATTATATCCCAATTTTATAACCAATTTTACCACTTGTGTGTTTTTTTAAAACATAATAATTGTTTTCTAAATTAGTTTTATTATTTATATTTCACCTACAATTTTTAACCTAAGTCTTATTTTATACTGAGTCTATTCATTTCTAATTTTTAATAGTAAAAAGACATGATTCCTTGGACTTTTTTTTTCTTTTCATTAATAACTTTAATTATTCATTTTAAAAAACTAATATTTCATCAATAATATATTTTTGGTAATTTATTGATTATATAAAATCCCTATCATTATGATGATTTTTAAAACAATTTTAAGAATCTCACATTTATATATTTTTTTGCATAAATCTATTTTACATGTCCATTATAATCATATAAAAGTATTCAATCATATCTTATTTCCTAAAATGATTAACATTTTTATCATACCCCTATAAATATTTTTATTCCAAATAATGTATTTTCATTTTCAATGCCATGCAAACCATCCTTATAAGTACAACTCTTCCTACAATCAGAAAATTCAATCCACTTATGTTCCTAACAACTTATTATTTACAATAGCCATTTTCACCTTTTTTTAAACATACATCATCAAACATTGGTTTCACCAGATAATATTTTTCAAATCTGGTTCTTTATCATTATTTAAATGTGTTACTGTAATAGATATTAAAAACAAATATCTTTACTTGAGGTTTAACATTTATATTTAAGTTTGATATAATCTCTAATAAATGATTAAAAATAATCATTAATGCATTTATCTAAAGTGTTACTGTCAAAATTGTGGATTCAGAAAATTTGATAGTTGTAAGTCAAATTGTATCTATTCATTGCATTTTCAAGTTTTTTCAGATTTGCAAACCTAATATTATATTTTCATCTGCTGCCCTGCTTCTTTTATACAATTCATTAATTTTTCTATTTTTAAATATATAACTCTATTTAATATCCTCACACAACTACTTTATGGAATTTCTTAACATTTATTCTGAAAGCTAATCTTTCTCTTGTTTGCTTTTTTTAAGTAGTCTGCTAAAAATTTACTCCTTAAAGGATTAAATATGATCCAACTCTTTTAAATCTCTAATTTTTATTTAAAAAATATCACAAAAATGTAAGTGGGCGTATCCTATCTCATTTGTCAAAACAAATGTTATTTTATTTTAAAAATTTCCCATTATCAATTTTTGGTTAACATACCCATTAATCCACTCCAACATTATATATATATATATGTTAAATAAATATGAATAATTGAAGGATTTGTTGCTTAGGAGTTCACTAAGAAGTCTGAACATCAGAAGTGATAGAATTAATCTGCAATCTATAAAATCATGAGCACTGGAGTTTTGCCACTTACCAATTCACTAAATCTCTCCCATGGTTCCTATCATTATTACAATATTATTTTTATCTAAAAATATTTCAATAAATGGGAAGTTATATTAATTGTTATAATAGTTTTTGAATATTTATTGTTTGCTTCAAACATGTTTCTAAAATATTAAAAAAAACTAGTTAGAATTTATTAATTGCCAATCGCTTAAATGCATTTTGAATTTATATAGAATTTTACACTATCCTCTTCTACTGTATATGCATGTATTCATGAACAATATTTTCTCATCAGGTAATCAAAGAACATTAATAATGAAATATTTATATATTAATATTTCCTCTTTTATAATCCCTATATGTCCTTCTTTCTTTTGCAATTTTTGAAATATTTTCCATCCATTTTCTCTTATTAATCTTTTTGGTTTTAAATATTCTTCATTATATCCATCTATTTTTCATAAATTTTAAAATCACTTTCTTCACAATTCTTACTAAGACAATATTAAATCTATCCAATTTAACCTCGTTTGTTAGTACCCATCATTCTTATCAATTTTCATATGTTGGTATATTGATGCAAATGGCTTCTCTTTAAATGATGTCAGACATTTCTATGCAGAGTCTATATGCCTAAACAGCCTGTTAGCCAATTTAAACATTCATTCCCTTCAAACTGCTTATGTACCTAATAAACTCATCCATTTTTTACTCCTTATTATCCAAATATTTCTTTAGCCAAGATTTTATGTCTTTTTTTACTCCTATCCCATTTTAATGAAAAATGATTGATGATTCCATTATTCTGTCCAAATCTAAAATTTGATTTTCTTTTTAGACTATAAATAATTTTCACATTGAAGTGCTAATTTAATATACCATTAACATTAAATCTATACACATTAAATTAATATTGAAAAACACTTAATGAATTTGTAGTGAAAATATATGATTCATTAAATACTTTAATCTGTAACAAGAAATATCATTCATTAATGTCAAGGTTAAGGTCTTAAATATGAAGAATCTATTCTGAATAATCAATTATTAAATATATATAGAAATAATTATTCTTTATTTCACTCTCAATCTCATTATTTGGGCTAGCAGTCCTTCCTTAAGACATAAACCTTGACAATGATGAATGCTATTTTGTAGAATCATTGGAAATTTAAACAAAATAATATGTGGTTTAACCCAAAAAGACTTTATTTACATATATATATATATATATATATATATATAAATAAAGTCTTTTTATATGATTAGCTTTTAATGATATATATATATATATATATATCATTAAAAGCTAATCATATATATACATATGAAGTTAAGTATTAAAAATAATGTGTATATAGAGTTAAGTTGTAATGTTCTATATGGCTTACATGAAAAAGTTTATGGTCCTAATGTATCTATAGTGTGGAAAGTTGGTGGGATTTCTGGGTTAATGAATAGTTAAAACAGTGTCTAATTCTCCATACAGTAGTGTCACCCAATGCAAGCCATAATAATAAATGGATGCAAAAAGATTTGTGCATAAAATTCCTATCTAATGCCTACTCATCTAATATCCCCAGACTGGTTTCTAGCTTGGGCTTTCATCAATGAGGAGCCTTAGATCTGAGGAACTGCACTGAGATTTTACAATCTTATGCAATCCTCCAGCAGCCATTTTTTACCTTTTTAGTTAATTGTAAGGCTATAAGTCCAAAATGAAAACAATTGTTTTCTATCAAAGCTCATTCACTTGTGTAGTCATATAGACATGAATACAATTTAGTATCTACATATTTTAGTATCTTTGGTTCTTTAATAACCATAGTCACCATTATCCCATGGGCAGGAATGGTATTAAACAACTAAATATCACATATCAACATTTCCTCTGCTTACACAAACTTAAAATAGTGACAAGCTCTCCTTATAGTAGTACCATTCAGTGCAAACCTTAGAAATCAATGGATTCAAGAAGATTTATGCATGACCATATAAATAAATGAGCTTGGATTTTTGTTTCATTTTGATCTCATGGCTTTATATTTAACTAAAAAGATAAAAGGTGTCTGCTGGAAGATTGCATTAGATCCAAAGATCTAGATGCAGTGCTCTCAGATGATCCATGGTGCTTCACTGATGAAAGCCACAAGTTAGAAACTAGTCTGGAAATATTGGATTAATAGGCACCAAATAGGGAATTTATGCACAAATCTTCTTGCATCTATTGATTATTATGACTTGCACTGAATTGCACAACTGTATGGAGAGTTTGTCACTGTTATGACAGCTTGTGTAAGCATAAAAAATTGTATTATCTGATGGATGATTGTGAAAGAACTGAGCTAAAAATGAATAATGCACTGATAAAATCATTAAAATCAGTCAACATCTAGACAAACCAATATCAATAACAATAAACAATCTCAATATGTTATGAAGGCAACCACCTTTTAACAATAAAGGTGAAATCCCACCTTTATTTATTACAATATATTTATATAAACACTAAAGATTGCAACTTGACTACAAAGATAAAATTATTGATACAAAAAAGTTTAAATAAATCTCCTTAAATTGGATAAATGTAACCTGTTGTGAATGCAGATTAATAAATAGTCAATTATAACATTACAAACTGCAATTATAATTTTCAAATTGCACTCAAAGTATTGCTTAAATAATTAGTGTAATAATGCTCAAGGCTATATATATATAATATCATAAACTAAAAGCTAAACTAGTCAATAAAAATAAACAAAATACACCAAATTCAGAACTAAAAAACTAACCAAAATTTAAAAATTAAAATTTCATAACTAATTGATTTCCAAGACAGACTTTTCAAATGCCAAGGAACACAAACAACACATACTAAATAAATTTTTCATAATTCTCAATTACATTACAACAACCTTTAATATATATATATATAAGTCTTAAATATGTTCACCGCTTCTGAATAATAAATTTTCAATAGTAATTCTTTCTTTTATTTATCTCATTCTTTTCGAAGAAAACAACCTTAGCCTGCTCAAACGTAATCTTATAGCCTGTATTTATTTTATGGATATGTAGTGCAGATATTGTGCCTTATGTACCTATGAAACAAAGAGAGACCATATGATTGTGTTTGTGCAGGATATAATTGTTTTCTTTGAAAAAGAATGAGATAAATAAAAATAATTAAAGAATCTCTATAACTGAAAATGTACTATTAACAATTTCTTCAATATTAAAGGTAATAGAAATGTAATTGAGAATTATGGGAAATTTATTTAGTATATATTGTGTTGTGTTTCTTTGTGATTGGAAGTCTGCTTTGACAATAAAACCAATTGGTTATAAAATTTTAATTTTTAAATTTTGGCTAGTTTTTTAATTCTCAATTTTTATTAAGATTCCAGATAATGGAAAAATATGAGAATTAGATAATTATATAAAGGAAAGGGAAAAAATTCTAGTCAGTTAATTAACTAGAGACCTGTGACAATAATTTTCACAGTTTAAAAAATACTTATAAAAATCTTAATGAATAGTAATAAGATTTGAATGGAAAACAGAAAAATCCTGTGTGAGATTAAGACTGGAAATTCAGGGAGAAAGATAAGAGATAATTTATTTATTGTTTTCCTGGAGGTTTGTGATGATGATATTTTAATTGAGTTTATATGTTGGACTATTTCCATAATCTAATATTGAGTATTGAATGTATTTAAAAAATTTACCTTTTTTAAGACTTTTCAATTACATCCAATTGTTAGTAATAGGACACAGGTTAGTATATTATTCTCCTTTCTTCTTCACGTGTTGCTAGCCTGACCAGTAGCAGTACTAGCATGGGAATTGAACCTGTTATCCTTAGGTTCTTACATATTGAATTTTAAGGTAACACTAACCAACTGAGCATTTCTTCTATAGATGTTGTTGGCCTGGTCAGTAACAGGACTAGCATGGGAATCAAATCTCGACCCTTAGATTCTTGAATATTGAAGTTTTAGGGCAATACTTTAATCAACTGATCATTACTTTAAAAGTCAATATTCAAGAATTTAAGGATTCAGGTTTGATTCCCATGTTAGTACTGTCACTGGTCAAGCCAGAAACACCCGAAGAAGAAAGGAGGATAATAACTCTCAAACATTGTACATATATACTAACCTGTGTGCTATTACTAATCATTGAATGTAATTGGAAAATTTAAATAAGGTTAAATTTTTTTAAAGACATTCAATACTTAACATTAAATGAGTGAAATAGTCCAATATATAGGTGCAATTTATTTATCGTATCTCTGTTGATTGAAATGGCCTAGAAAGGAAATAAATTTACTTATTGCAGTTTTATATATATATATATATATATATATATATATATATATATATATATATATATATATAAAGACTTATGAGAGAATGAAGAAACATAGATTGTGTAGAAGAATGAAAACATGAATAGATTTTGAGTTGATAAAAATGATTAATGGTCTTTATAAGGATAATTTTTTTATAAATATCAATTGAGAGATATGAATTCAGTGCACAAATAAAGTGGATGGAATCAGGAATGTCCATTATTATTTGTAACATTTATTTTGTTTCTAAGAGAGGTGGAAGTTGAGATAGAAAGATTAGGAATAAAGAGTGGAAATGAATACTTGGAACTAAAAAAATAATGATGGGGAGAAGGAATGTGGATGATGTGACATTCCTTGCAACTATAGTATTGATATGGTGTTGTTATTAAAAAAATATGAAGAGATAAAACTTGTATGAAAATTACATTCACTAAAGAAAATCTAATATTTTAGTATTTATTGGAAAAAATAAGATATATTTACTTGGAAAAAAATAAAAAATATAGGAATTTAGGTACTTGGTTAAATGGAAAATGAATTATACAGATAGTTAGAAATTAGAGTTGAAAGAAAAGCAAAAAAATAAGATTGGAATTGATTTAAAATCCAGTATGATTCTCATATAATAAATAAGATGTATGTAAAAAGTTTGTTTTTATTAATATTTGGAAATGATCAGCTTAGTATTGACTAGAGAATTCGGAAATGTTTAAATATAATACAAAAAAAGTAGATAAATATGGGCTGCATGGTAAATTATGGATATTAAATGAAGCTATTTAAGACAAAAATGGGTGGACATTTTTTAATTATAGAAATTAAAAGTAAATTAAATAGAGGGATTTGAACTTAGAATTTTTCAATTTATATTCATCCTTCATTTCATCTACTTACATATATAAGAAACACTCAGTATAAGTAAAATTAATTAATTTTTTTTTAAAGATAGTAATATATGAATACAAATAGATTATTAAAAATACTGTTTAATTCAATTATATTTAGAACATACATTGGGAAAGAAAGTTTTACAATATGCAAAGTTAGTAAATAGACAATTTATTTTTATGTAAATGCAATAAAAACATTAAAAAAAGATATTAAAGATACATAATTATGAAGAGTAATAAAAGAAGATAAAGTTAATTAGAGAAAAAGAAGTAAAGTAATGTAAAGTGAATATAAATTTTAAAATTATATCACATTAAAAATTATAAAAAATGTGAATTATGGAATGATAGTTTAAAGTGTTTATTATTATCTTAGCACAAGGCACTAGACCTTGTTTAATGATTAATTATATGTAAAAGTTTTCAGTATAAATAAAAATATATTATTAAAAGTAGTAAGAGCTTTAGAAAAATGAAATAAAAATTTGGAATGCAAATGTAATTTAGAGAAAAAGGGAGGTAAGAATGTTGAAAACTTATTTTTAAAGTATGAGATTGAAAGCAAATAAAGATAAATTATGTGAAGAATAGGGAAATTTAAAGGTAAAGATAATAAGAGATAATGATTTTATGGTATTTTGTTTTTAAGTCTTCATAATGGAAATAGACAATATGAGGATAGAATGATTAAACTAATAAAACATTTGTCATTAAAATGGGATGAGAAAAAATAAATGAAGACTGGAAAAAATCATTGAATAGTAAGGAGTAATGAATATTAAATTTGTTTAACAGAGTTTTTTTGGCATATAGTCTATTTATAAAAACTTCACACTTCATTTAAGAAAAAGCCACTTTATATTATATCAAGATTTGCAAACATATTAATTAAACTTTTCACACTTAACTTTATGAAATAAGCTACTTCCTTTCTTATATTAATTCAAAGTAATTCAAAAGGTCTAATGGGTATTATTGAATATTTTGTTATAATTAAAGAGCTCTTGTTACTCTACTGTTATCACTTGAACACAGATTGTTACATAGTTGATCTTCAATATTTTAATACTTTTATACTGATATTTGAAAACTTCTTAATATTTTTTTGCTCTTCTCCCTCTTATTAATAATCCATATTTATAAAACCTATGATTTACATAAATATTTTACAAATCTATCTATAAATATACACAATATATATATATATATATATTAATAAAAACAGATCTTTTCCATAGAATAACCATAATTATGATGCACAAAGTGTGTATACTTGGTTCAATTAATTCCAATAAAATATATACAAATTCTGTCTTAGCATCTTTATATTAGTATCAATAATGTAAGAGCACCAAGATAATTATATATAAAATACACGAAAGCAGTCAACACTTAAACAATACTAATATCAACAACAATCAACAATCTCTATTGTCAAAGGAAACTTCTTTTAACAATAAAGGTTGTAATCCACCTTTATGCATAGTCTAATACATTTATATAGACAACAAATTGAGATTGTTGTTTGATATTGATATTGTTTAAGTGTTGTCTGTTTGAATGAATTTACATTTATAAATCTATCTAGTCTTGAGCATTATTAGTTCTAGTATATATATATAAAGATGATGCACTAGGAATTTTCATTATCCCTAAAATGTTTATATATTAAATTGCATTAGTTAAATAATTTATTTTATATTCATGTTTAAATTAATGCTTTCATGGAAGGAAACTCTGTACAAGAAATTTTAAAATACCCTGCTAAATAGTAGTGTTTACATTCAAATTACCTCAATAAAGACAATTTGCCTGTAGACAAGATTATCCCAAAGGATAGTTTACAATACTTATATTAAGTTTTTTGATTAGTAAATAAATATAAACATATTTGTATAATTTTAAATCAATTTAAATAAAAATTAATAAAAAAATGGGACTTTTTTTTTAAATTAACGATACAAGAGAAATTATTATTTGCAAGGTTATTAAAATAAACGTATTGAGGCTGGCTTGTGAATTATTTTTATGGTATATACATTTAGATGTTATTATAACACTCAATAAATATTATATAATAATTAATATTTAATAAAAGAAGATGGAAGTGTGTTATAAGTATAAAGATTATAAATTAATTTGTTACTGATTATAATTATAAAATTGACCACAGGAATAAGACTGTTATAGCCCTCCATTTAAATAATTTTAAACAGTTTTATTTAAATTTATTTAAAAAGTATAATTTAACTAAAGAATAACTTAATATATAAAAAATCCAATAGAATTACTTTCTTCTTTTTTCTTTTCAAAAACTTTTTTATTTATTTACATGAACTCATATACCCTCCAATATATTAACCACACATTTTCAACATTTCAGATACCTCCTTGTAGTCATTATCAAGCTACAAATATATATATATATATATATATATTATTAATATAAATATATTTTTATCTCATAATATAATAATAGTTCTTTATCATCTATAATATATAATGTAATATGTAGTGCATAATGCATTGGAGTATATATGGGTTCATGTAAAATAATTAAAAAGTTTATAAAAAGAAAAAGGAAGAAGGTAAGTTTATTAGCTCTTTTATATATGAAAGATACATTTGGAACCATATTTTTAAAAAAGAAAAAAAGTTTATTATTAATTTTTTATCAATAATTATGATGATGATTTTAAAGACTAATAAGATAACATTATACTAATTTTAATTAAGATTGATTATCTAAAGTATGTTTGTATTTATTTTCTAATTCTGTCAGTCAATGAGAATTTTTGTGATTTTTCATTTCTTAATTTATTCTCCACTTAAGAAATGTTCCATTTACAATCAGGTGAAAACAGAAATTTTTCAAATAGTTGCTTTATTTAAAAAACTACCAATAAGTTCAGCATTTCTTTTATCAAATAGTTGACTTATAACTAATCTAGGTAACCATCTAATGTTAGCTGGAAAATGAGCATTAGTATATTCATAGTTGAAGAATAAAAACAAGAAAGAAAACATAAAACTGTCAACAACACTTGTTAACATGTATGTGAAGTCTATTTCTTATTATTGTCTTCATTTTTTTTAATGTAACATTAAAAAAAAATTACTGTAGGCTATATGAACTTATTCCTATATTTTTCCAATAATGTATGTATATATAAATAGCCTCAGTTTAATTATAGAAAAGTCTGTCTGCCATGCCTTTGACTTGAATTCAGATCTGGGCTGATATAAATGGAAAATTTTTTAATAGACTTAGGATTTTCTTTTTAGGAATCAGCTCATAACCAACTAAGCAATCATGTAATATTGATCAGTAAATGGAATCTAGCTATTCTTAACTTCTAAAAAAATAAAACAAGGATAAAAAAATTGCTCAAATCTACATAATCTTGTAATTGACAAATAAGGTCAATATTGCTTGAGGTATCATTTTTTCTCAATGGAAGCTGTTAGATGTGCCTTGTCCTATGGGAGGGGGGGGATGCAAAAATTGTTTATATATTTATATACATAAAACTTCCATTCCACTTTAAAACATTATTAAAACATAAGAAAAAGACATTAATCTGCCCACTGCATTTCACACAGAGTCAGCACTCTTCATTTGGCTCAAGTCACAATTTCTTCCATGGGTCTTCATCATCTGTTTACTATTTTTGAATATCAAATTATTATAATGTGATTTGTATATATCAAACTTACTATTCTCACAATTTTGACACTAACCACTTTAGATATATACATTAATGATTATTACTAATCATTTATTAAACTAAAAATATATAACTTTAATAGATTAGTATGTTCGTTTTTAGTTAAGATAATTCAATTTTATTTCTCATTTTTTCAGCTATAATATTTTTATCGATATACCCAAAACTTCTACCCCAGCATACATTCTTAAAATATATGAATAAAAATGCTTAGAAAAAAACCAAGAAATAATCTTAATTTAATAAATGATTAGTAATAATCATTAATGCAGTGGTTGGTGTCAAAATTGTATGTGGAAAAAGTTTGACACTTATATGTCAAAATGTGAGTTAATAAATACTGAACAAGTGATAAAGAGATGTGAGAGATTGTGATCTGGGCTTATTGGAGAATGATGATGCTGCATGAAATGTGTAGTGGGGGTCATTTGTCTTTTTCAGATACCTTTAGTTATATATTGTAAGAATGTATAGTGGAATGGAGGAGTTAAATATATCTAAAAAGATACTACATATAGAAAATTTGTGTTGTTCCATTTATTTTGTTTAATTAAAAACAAATCCATTAATCTTTTAATTCAGATTTAAAGTTTATATCTGAGTTGTTGGTAATAGCTAATAACTGATGATTAGTAATTATTAATATATTTATATGAAGTGTTTAATGTTAAAGTGGTTAGTACATACAACTGCAAATAAAATATAATATATATGGTACAAATATAAAATAGATTTAAATAGCTCACTTCATATAAAGACAACCAAAATCCCTATATAAAAGAACAATGGATGAAATACATTACTCATCAGGCTAATCAATTATTAATTGTCAGGGTTTATGAGTCCTTTTCTATTTTATCTTCAGGTTAAAATAGGATAATGACATATCCATTTATTGACAAATAACTTATGGCTAGCAGGATTAACGTTAGACTAGATATCTAAAAAGGGGGGTTTATTTGGAAGTTTTTTGCTACTGGAAAAATATTTTCAAGCTCTATCTGAAT
Organism: Epiperipatus broadwayi; assembly: GCA_028023455.1. Lineage (NCBI taxonomy): Eukaryota > Metazoa > Onychophora > Udeonychophora > Euonychophora > Peripatidae > Epiperipatus > Epiperipatus broadwayi. Next base: position 4,524,472 of record JAQFVV010006254.1, read on the forward strand.
CAGAAATTTGGGATGTGGACTTGTAAGATGCCTATGCAGTAATCATATAAAACATGATCCTTGGTTTTTTTACATACACATAAAAAAAGAGATTTTTTAAAATAAGCCAACATATATATATGTAATATGAAAAAGTACAGTTATTATTAAATAAATAACTGCCTCTGGAAAACTGTATATACAAAAGGCTGTTTTTTGTTAGCAGCCCCTTCGTGTTTGTATACAATATTATAGTTAAAATTTTTAAAACATTAAATTCTTCATTTGGCATGTAATACTTTAAGATTATGGTTATAAAATAAACTTAAAATGAGCAAAATATTTGTTAAAGATATAACTTCGCATGTGTGAATGCTTTAGATATCATATATCCATTTCATAACCTAAACACATTCTTTTAATATTTTTAGTAAATATTTTAACTTTGTATACAATTTTAAATATTAAAAATAAATTTAAAAAATATTAGATAGAATGATTAAAAAAGACACAAATTGACATATTCAGTTCTGAAATAACCTCTATAATAAATAATGAAATGATAAAATACTTATAACTGAAAACTTTCATTCTTGCAATATACAAACACACACTCAAACATATATACATATTATTGAGAATGTTTTTGAATTATGTTTAAAATTTTTCTGAACAGATGGCTCACTTGTGATAAATGCTTGCTGGTTACTTAATTGACGAAAACAAATCTTCAACTGTTCAATTAAAATCGAACTGCTACGCTTTATGATTTCAATGTTTGAACATCTTTAACGCAAACATTTATTTATTCCAGAGTAAATTTTATTAAAGAAAGTAAATGACCCTTTCTCTTGCTAGGATAATTTATTATTAAATACGTCAAAAAAAAAAAGAGTTTGGAGAAGTTGTTTGTTATTAGCAGGCAGTAGTGATAGAACTTGATCATTGCTTTTAAAGTTTATCATCATTAGCCAAAATCTAATATACATTATTATATTAGTAGTTACATATTTATTTTCTTATATTTGTGTTTGTGCATTATAATAAAGATTTTCATAGTTAAAAAATGATTTGGAGTACAGTGAAGAGTGGTTAATGGAATTAATTTTTCATATTCTGTGTTAGTTGATCAGATCATTGCAAATCTTGTAAAGACTGGTGCAACAATTTACAAAAGATATTCACGTGATCTTTTTTGAAAACTTGCATCAACCTGATCAGTTTTATATAACTAATAAAAAAATTTCGTGATGAAAAACTTCTGCATGATATTTCAAAAGTCTGTTTTAAATTGATTTACATATTCTAATAATAAAACATTGAATATAGATAATAGTTTGGAAAAAGTAAAACTTATTTGCTTCTGATGTTTATAAAGAGTATTGAAAGAAACATAAAAAAGCTGTATTTATATGTTATTAAACCACTACATAATCACCATTTCCTATGCTTACACAAGCTAGAAACTAGTCTGGTGATATTGGATGAGTAAGCACTAGATAGGAATTTTATGCCTAAACCTTTTTATCCATTGATTACTCTGCATTGCGATGGGTGACACTACTGTATGGAGAGTTTTGCCTTTGTATTTATATGCTGGACTAATTCCATAATCTAATATAATTACAATTAAAATACATAACATCATCACAAAGGGTAGTTTAATCTTATAAAATTGTAGTTAAAAAAGCTTATCAAATTTGAATCAAAAAATATTTCATTACATTTGAATATGAAGAAGGGAAAATCTTTAGCAGTTTGGAAAATAAGCTGTGAATTTATAAATACAAATGAACAGACTGTGATGTCAGCAGAAGTGTTATAAAATATTTTAAACAGAAATAAGATTTTTTTTAAAAAATTTAAAAAAATATCTTTTACTAAAATAGTCAAAACTTTTTGAATCTCAAAAACATTTATTAAACTAATTAATACCTGTGTTACACTCTTTATAAAATGAGTATAAATATGGGTGATACATTACAAATATGAATAATAAGTCAATTATTTTATATAGCGCGATGTTTTTATAAACAATAATATTTAAACAGCATTAAACTGTTGCACATGTGCTTTGGATTTTAAATATAAAATGAATGAATACTAACACTTCAATCACATGATAAAGTTTTTGGAAAAGATAGAATGGCCATCTATCTTAATGCTTTCATTTTCAAACACTTAAGATTCACCCATACAAAAGCGTTTGGGTTCAAAAAGATGGATGGCCATTCTATCTTTTCCAAAGACTTTATCATGTGGTTGAAGTGTTAGTATTCATTCATTTTATATTTAAAATCCAAAGCACATGTGCAACAGTTTAATGCTGTTTAAATATGGATAATGAAAAATTACAATATTAGATGAGTTATGGAACTAACATTATTGAGTTCAACAGGGTTAGGTATTTAGTGGTAAAGTTCTTTGTTAACTTTATTGGAGAGTCTGATATAGCTTCCATGTCTCTTGAAAAATGAATGTTGTTGCAAGAGTTTTGTCTCTTTGTTTAATTTTCTCTATGCTCTGAGTAAATAATGAGTTTTCATCTGGCTTGGGATGTTGGTATTGTGCCTTGCACCTTACAATCCAAATGGCATAGGTGATGAAAATTGCCAGCCTGATTGTAGGAATATCTCTTCCACGAATGCATTATTTTATATTAAGTATTTTGTAGTAGTGTATCTTTGAATTGTTAAATATTATTGTTTTAATATTACCTAGACACATTTAATTATGTGATCAAATATTCTCTCATCCCTGCCACAGCTGTGGCAAATTGATTGAACTTTGGTGATAGATCTTTTATATCTGAGGAATCAGTTGACCGGCATGGCATCCAGATTAATTTTAAATAAGTAATCTAAGTATTTTGGTTCTAGAGCCCAATACTTGAATAGGGTAATCAGCTTGTGATTAATTATTCTTAATCTTGTAGTAGAGATTTGATTATTTTGTTTTAGGATGCAATGGGCATCCCATAGCTTGATCTTGCTTTGATAGTTGTTATGGGCATTTATATTTTGTTGAATTGTTGACAGGATTAGGTGGTCAAGCCAGCTTAATTTTTTGGGGGGTCGGTTGTCGGTAGGAATTATGATTCAGTAATCTGGTCATGGCCATACTTTGGGACTAGATTATATATCAGAGGGTGTGATTTCTGATAGTTAATTGAAGTGATGGAATGTAGTGACATTCCATTTAATCTTTTGTTTTCCTGCATGTTTCTCATGCTGTTGGAAACAGTTTGCCCTTTCCATAGTAATCTTGAGCAATATTGCTCAATTTTCTTGATGAATGTTTTATTTTCATTCATCATTGGCAGGTAGTATGCAATTTTGCTGTAAATGTTTATATTTAGCAGTGAAACCTTACCATAGAGCGAAAGGTATACATTTGAGAGGGTCTTAGTGATTTTTTGATGCTTTTAAGATACTTTTTATCTGAAGTCATGTCACCTCCATTAGCTAATGTCTGATGAAATAGTTTTAAATTTAAGACATTCAGCTTAAAAATAAATAAATTGGTTTACAATTTTACCAATGCAGTTGCAAAAAAAGAGAACTACTGATTATAAGTAGCAACGAGTAAGACATTTTATCTTTAAAAATAAGTTGCCAGATATTGACCTTTAAAGCAAAAAAATAAATAAATACTGAAGAACCAAGTGTATTCATGCTTAATCTAAGTGATAAAACTTAACTTTAAAATCACATAATGAAAGCTGGTCTTAGCTACATTTATTACTGCTATTAATATTGAGTAATCTTACACAATTCAGTGTTTTGAAATATATATAAAACTCCACGTAATGACTTTGTACTTCATACATATATATTTTCAAATTTTTTATATCAATGCATTCTTCACTTCACCTTTTTCATATTTCAAGCATCTATCAATACAAAAAGTTAAATGTTTATTTTCTCAGATAAAAGATGATTGCTTACAGTTTTTGACAAGTAACTGCATATTGTGTTGGAAACTATTTTGACTAAAAATATCAAGAAATATTGACTCATTTTATTTCTCCATGTATAATTTAAAGCCAATCAGACACTTTTTTTAATTCAAGTACATGGTTTCATTCACATAAAATAAATTTAAAAAAAATAAAAGTTATGTATAACTGATGTTTTAGTGAATTGCAACATATTTTTTTCAGATTTTACAAATTTCTAAAATTATAAGAAAGTATATGTTTTTTTTTTTTTCCAATTTTAATTCTTTTCTTTTTCCCATTCTCAAATTCTATTGGCTGAATAATATGAAAAAATATTTTCTCCAATAATTTTTTCCCAACAATTATTAAATTTGTTTACACTTCATTCATAATATCAGAGTTTTAGCAATTTTTATCATCATCATCATCAACCATTATCAATCCACTGCAGGATAACAGTCTCTCCAAGTTTAATCCATCTTCTCCGATCTTTAGCTTCTCTTTTCCACAACACCCCTGCACATTTTCTTATTTCATCCATCCATCTCATATGTGATCTCTTTCTGGGTCTTTTACAATCTCTTGGAATCCAGTTTAAAATTTCAATTGTCCATCTATTATCATTTCTTCTAGCAATATGTCCAGCCCAACTCCATTTCAATCTTTTAATTTTTCCAATAAGGTCAGTAACACCTGTTTGTTGTCTTACCCATACATTGCATTTTCGATCTCTTCTTGTTACTCCCAACATACATCTCTCCATACTCCTTTGAGTGGTCTGAAGTCTCTGTATTGCTCTTCTATTAAGTGTCCAAGTCTCAGATTCATAAGTAAGAACTGGTAAAACACATTTGTTAAAAACCATCCTTTTCAAACACATAGGCATATTTCCTTTTAGTATCAAGTTATTTCTACCAAAAGCACTCCAACCAAGTTTAATTCTATGATTAATTTCCTCCATTATGTTTCCATCTGTATTAATAATCTGACCAAGGTATTTGTAACTGTTAACTTCTTCTAATTCTTCATAATCAATCTTTATTTTCATATTTTGAGCAAATCGATTAAACATTACTTTAGTCTTTTTAACATTTATCTTTAGTCCTACTTTTCTACTTTCATCTGCTAACTCCTGCAACATTTCCTGCAGTTCTGAAGCATTATTTGCAAAAACAACTACATCATCTGCAAAATCTAAATGACTTAAATACTCTCCATTTACTTTCATTCCTTTAGTTTCCCATTTTAATCCACAAAATATTTTCTTGCAGCACTGCTGTAAAAACTTTTGGTGATATGGAGTCACCTTGTCTTACACCTTTCTCAATGTTGATTTTTCCAGTATCATTATGTAATCTAATTGTTGCTGTTGCATTTTTATAAATATTCTTTAAAATATGACAATAACCTGGATCTATACCTTGATGATCCAATGCTTTAATCACTGAAGAAATGTGTATAGAATCGAATGCCTTTTCATAATCTACAAATCCAAAACATAATGACAACTCATATTCATTTGTCCTTTCTATGACTTCTCTCAATACCTGGATATGATCTATTGTACTAAAACCACTTTTAAATCCAGCTTGTTCTCTTGGTTGGTGGAAATCCAAAGTTCTCTGTAGACGAATTGTAATTATCTTGGTAAAAATTTTATATAAAACTGATAAAAGGCTGATAGGTCTGTAATTTCTAATATCTTCTTTATCACCTTTTTTAAATATTAATATTATTACTGCATTCTTCCAATCTTTTGGTATATCTTTATCATTTAGACATTTGGTATATAACTTTGCTAAAATTGTTTCTATTTCTTCACCTGATTCTTTTAATATATCAATTATAATTCCATCATTTCCTGGAGCCTTTCCTTTCTTCATACATTCAATTTCATGTCTCACTTCTTCATTTAAAATTCTGGGCAATTCGGAAGATGTAATAGATATAGGAGATACTTGTTCTTTATTACTATATAATTCTTGATAAAAATCTTCTACCAATTTCATGATGTCTTCTTTCTTTTTAGTAATAATTCCATCTTTTTTTCTTATTGCAGATATAAATTTCCTACCAATACCAAAATGTTGTTTAACATTCTTGAGACTTTTATTTTCTTCTACAGCTTTCCTTGCTATTTCACAGTTATACTTTCTTATATCATTTTCAATTCTTTTCCGTACCATTTTACAAAATTTGAGATATTCAATTCTTTTTAATACATCACTTTTGTATATCTTCATATTCCTTCTTTTCTTCATAAATTCTCTAGTCTCAGTAGAAATTTTATTAGTCAATTGCTGCTTTTTTCTACCAGCTATCTTTGTTGCAGTTTTTAAAAGTGTATCAGTTATTTTCATATTAATTTCATTCAAATCTGAATCATGTTCAAAATCTCCTAACACTTGAAACCTATTTGTAAGTTCTAATTTAAATTCATTAGAATGTTTCTGAAGATTAGAAATATCAACTGTAAATATTGTTTTTCTTAATAATTTTTGTCTCTCTAGTTTTACATTAACACGTAACTTACACCTTATTAATCGATGATCACTTCCTGTGTTAAATTTAATAAGAACATTACAATCTTGAAATATGTATTTCCTGTTAGTCAAAATATAATCCAATTCTGCTGTACCTTCATTTGGATGCTTCCATGTCCATTTCCTTTTAACATTTTTCTCAAAAAATGAATTCATAATATAAAGTTTTTTTTTTTCTGCAAACTCCACAAGTCTATGTCCTCTCTCATTTCTATTACCATAACCAAAATTACCTACAGCAATTTCATCTTTCATGTGTCTACCAATTCTAGCATTAAAGTCTCCCGTAACAATTTTAAAATGTTGTTTACTCTGATCAAAAGCCTTTTGTACATCCATATAAAAATCTTCTACTACTTCATCACTATGAGAACTTGTTGGGGCATAAACCTAAATTATCTGCATTTGGTATCTGCTATTAAGTTGTATAACTAATCTTGCAACTCTGTCAGATACACCATCAATCTCCACAATATTTTTCTTCCACTTTTTATTTGTAATGAATCCTACTCCACTTGTATTTCCAATATGTGTGCCTTTATAATAGAGTATATGTCCACTTTTTAAATCAATTGTTTCTTCACCTTTTCTTCTAACTTCACAAAATCCAATAATGTCCCATTTAATATAAGACAGTTCTTCTTCTAATTCTTGTAATCTTCCTTCACTTGAAAGTGATCTGCAGTTGTAAGTACCTAAATAAAAAGTCATCATCAAATGGCAGCCTGGGTCCACAATCAGGGGATTCTTAGCACCCTCCATCTTCGGCCACCAACTGCTGCCTTGGTTGGTGACTTTACAGCCTCCTGGGAATAAGGGCCGTGCTTTATTTTTGTCTGTCATAATTATATATATGTATTGGAAAAATATTTATCATTTACACAAACATTCATTCTGCCTTATCAGGCACTGAGAAGAAAGACCATGGTGTTTCTTGATCTTAAACTCAGAGGTAAAAAGCCAATAAACTCACCACGCTGGCTAATGCGTGTTGGTGAGCAGCCCATCTATGTTCGTATACTATATGAATAATCACATAGTAATAACAGCTGCAACGACAAGAAACGTATGGAGTAGACATTAGGAATTTTCCCTGCTCGGTTCCTTTAAGGCCTCCAAGAGGAATCACAGGGTCTCCTTTCAGTTAATAGCAAACTCCTTTCTGCAGCCCAATTTTTATAATCTATTTTAATTTGTCAGAATATATGTATCATTAAAATTGACATAATTTGTTAATTTAATGTGTGAATAAATAGCTGGAGTATTGGATTTATTCTTAATGGCAAGAATGTCTGGAAAGAAGAAAATATTTTTTTACATGTTTAAATTTAAAATGGAGAAAATGGAATTAAAGATTAAAAAATAGCATTCACTTTAGTTTTATAAATTGAGTATTTTTCCATTCTCTACTTTTGCACCATCTATTGCAAGCTTGAATTATCAATGATAATCAGATGCTAGTGTAATTCTATTTCCAGTCTAGTTTCTGGCTCTTGCCTTTATTAATAAGGACTTGGGCATTTAAAGCTGAAATCAAGACAGTTAGGAATCTGATAGTAATCTTTAAAATGTTTTCAAAATCGAAATTTAAGTTGAAATTAAAAAATGAACACTAGGACACTAATTATAAATATTAGAAGACTCATTTCTAGTCTAATTGTAATCATATGTTTTCTGGGTTAGAGATATTAATAGCAATATAACATCATTTGATTCTCAGATATGTGATGTTGATGAATCGTAATAGAGAATAAATGTTTTTGTTAAGCAATAGCTAGTGCTGGTGTAGAGAAAAGAGAAATGCTCTTCTTAATATAGTAAGCTTTGAGAGACATGCATCTTGGGGTCACACAAGTCAGCTAGTGGACTTGGAATTTGGTGTATTTTTTAATTTTGGACTAGAAACTTGATAGTAAATCAAGAGTTAAAGATGAGTAAATCAAGAGTTAAAGATGACTGCATTATTTCCAATTTTGAATCCTAAGTCCTTATTGATAAAAACATCAAAAACTGATTTGGGGATGGAAATTAAATTGCATTGCTACCTGGTGAACACTATTATCTCAAATTTACAATATATAGTCCTAAAAAGGAGGGAAATGTTTCAGTTAATATAGTAAGCTTTGCGAATCAAGTGATATTGGGTTGGTGTTTTATAACTTATAATTTAGAAGCATGGAAGAAAGTGTGTTGCAATTACAAAATATAAGCTGTACATATTAAAAAAAATATTGAGTAACAAAAGTTTTAAATAGCCATTTTATTATACTATGATTAGTCATTGCTATGAGTATATTAGGATTAGGATATGGAAAGGTGATCAGCATAATATAATAAAATAGTTATTTGAAGCTTTTCTTACCCAGTGTTCCTAGTACTTATATCAATTACAACTATATAGAAAAAGTTAACCAATGTATGTAGAATTAAAAAAAAATTTTTTTATGTAATTAAAACTATGTTCTTAGATAAGAGTTTCTGGCAGGCTTCAAATTACACAATGACACAGTGGAGGAAAAGAATTAACCCAAAACTTTTTTTAAGTATATTTAAGTTATTGTGATTTTCATCAAAATAGATTTCTACCAAATACACGGAATACTTGGCTGAAGCACATAAATAAACTCACATACGTATATAATACAAGAAACCATTTTTAAGTCCGAATGATAAATTTATCTTGGGGAAAAAGAAAGACAAAAAAAAAAGGTAAAGAGGAATTTTTTGATGGCAATAAAAAAAAAAAAAAATCTTTAAAACACATTATATACATTATTTACTATCTATAAATTATTTATATGACATTTTGCAATGCTATTTTTTTAACTTCATCATCAATTTGCTTTCTAAAAGACTTCAAAAGTTTGTTTAGTTGCTCACTATTATATTCTCATAGCCATGCAAATAATAAGTATTGCATTTTTTACAAATATCTTTGATAATAATAGCGTTGTTAGCCGAGAGGTCATCGCAACTGCCTTGCAAGCAAGTAGTTGGTTACAGACGGTTGTGGGTTCACGTCCCGGCTGATGCTATGACATATGAAAAAAAATAAAAATAGTATATTACTCCACTGCACATGCGTTTTACAGATTGAACGCTCTTTAATGAATTCTTCTTTCCAAACACAAGATAAAGTCTTTTTAAAAGATAGAATGAATCACTCTTTTTCACCATATCTTTGATATAATTTTTATAATATAAATGAGTCCAAGTCCTTCAGAAAACATGCTCAAGTTCTCCAAGAAATATTTTTTTTAGAAGGTGAATTACTTTTTATCTACTTTATATTCCCAAATTTAATGAACATGTTCTTACAATTATAGCAATTTAATATCATTTTTTGAAAGATGGTGAACATATCAATTGGCTTTATGATTTTCACAATCATATTTTTAGAATGTTACTAAAACATTCTTAAATAAAAATGTTTCAGTTTCTTTTTGTTAAGTCAATAAAGATTTATGACTGATTTTCATACAATAAATTTAGCAGAATAACATCTCTACATGCAAGTAATTTACATAATAATCATTCAAGCTAAAAATTTCTAAGGTTTATTTTCCATTGTTGTTTTTATTTTTGAACATTAAATACTAAATCAGACCTTTTATGGATTGTATTCATTTGAATTGGTAAAAATAGCACTATCATAATCATATTGTAAATCTAGGGATCAAAAAGTTTTGTTTTTAATCAATTAAAATTCAAAACCTTACCATCAAACTTGTTATAAACCTTCTTGATTAATTGAATAAATCTTCTTGACCAAGTCAAAAAAAGCAAAATATGAATCATTTCTTTGCTTGCAAGACTCTTCTCTACAATTCTTGGTATAGTCATTACTTTTATGGTAGTAAAATCTTAGAAAATACTTTTGGTATAGTGGATAAATAATATTCCTTGAAAATTACTGCAGTCTTTTTTTTTAATATACATTAAAGTAATAAAAGTCAGTGACACAAATTCATGGGTCCACACACTTGTAAAAAATTTCTAAAGTTTTGAAATTAATATATCATATCTTAAAATGATTTAGGAATGCACCAGGACCAAAGCCTTACTATTTCTAACATTAAAAAGGCTAATTAAACTTTATCAAGCTGGATATCTCTGTTCAAATTTAAATGAGTCTATAGAATGAATATATTATTAAATACAACATCTGAATTCTTGTATTGTTCATGGTGTAGTTCTAAAATTGAGATGTTAAAGTGTAAAATTATTACAGCTGATGATAAAATATTATCACTTATTATAATACTTTGTTTTTAATTAATTCAACCAGCTTTCAGGCAGAAGCCTTAATATATATATTGTAAGATGTGATTCTTACATCCCTCCAATATCAATTACACACATTGTGGCCTAATTTGAATCCAAGACCAGTGGATGCAATATTCTTTATTAATCACTATATTAATAAAAATAAAGCACTATAATTGACAAACCATTAATTATGATACATATTTAAATCCCAACTTAAGCATACTATAAACATGTATCTCAATTAAATTATAAAACATATACATGACAACTAACCTTTAATAATAATTAGCTTGTTAAGTGTGATATAACTCCAACACACTACAGCAATACATGAGAAATATGATTGGATAAAGTGAATGCAAGCAAGAAATGAAATTTTATATTAAAGAAATAGAAAATAAAAATATTATTGTTATTAACACGTTATACATAATAACAATCATTAATAATGACATCAACAATGAACTTAAATGATAATCACGAACTTGCTATTTTTCAACAATGAGCTTCTTCTTCTGAGAGAAAGAGAGAGATAAAATTTATCATCTACTGAATTTACCTGTGAAAATTTAAGTGGAGAATTCGAATTTGCAATTCAAATAGAAACACCAGCCACCTTTGAATTGAAATAATATTAAAAACCAATATCTGAAAATCCAAGAAAGCAAGGACAAGTATATGGAATTAAAGCTAGCTAACTGAGGAATTTGAAACTGAAATCTTTGAAATTAAAGTGGATTATTCGAATTTCCAACATGTCTATAATTCTAAATCTAGACTTGAGGACATCTAATAGTACAAGAAGTATTGTTCTTAATTCACTCAAAATAATTTAGTAAAGAAATATATAAATAATGATATAAACAAACAAACATTGCTAAAAAGGCAACATCGGAAAAAGAAAGTCATTCTCATGAAGCTATGATTGTCGGAACTGCGAGAAAATTGACCAAGCATTTAACATCTGTGACATAATGAACATTAAGTTTATTATTAAGAAATGGATATGACAACTTCACATTTCAAAGCAAAAGTTCCAATGATGCAAAGGACAAGTGACTTAATGGATGTTCTAGAACACTCATGATTTACTATTTATGCCTGAAATAGATTAATGAGGATTACTGAAATGATTCGCTAAGACATTTTTCCTTATGAACTTTAAAACTTTTAAGTTGATGTCATGAACTTTATTTAAAGGAAAAATAAGTGTTAATACACAACACAATGGAAAAATATTATTGCCATTAATGTAAGTAAAATAAAATATAGGTTACAACAAGCACTGGCTTGCATACAAATCTGATTATCATCAAAGGGGAAAGATAAGACACATTTGTACAATTGCATCCCATATATTTTGCTTTCTTCGTTTATACTAATATTTGTGTTAAATGTTTTTGGTATATTTGACTAACTATTTCTATCATAAATGGTCTTTCTTGTCTGTATCATAACTACAGTATATAACAGGGGGATCCCTAATCATCACTATGACAGATAGAAAGTTAATATATCAAGTTAATATATAGGGTATAAGAGCACAGACTTTCACATGATCCACCACTTTCCACTCTATCTAATAACACTGATACACAAACACATATATGTTGAAAAGACAAACAATCACCAATATACATATTTCATGCTAAACCAGCAATCATCAGTTGGTCCAGATTATCATCTCCACACATATATACTATAAGTGCTGTGTTTCAGTTATTATATCAAGTTAATGAAAATATAAGTGCTGTGTTTCAGTTATTATATCAAGTTAATGAAAATAAAATGAATTATGATTTCCAAATAATAATATAATAAGCAAGGATGATTGAGACAATCATAAACATAATATAAATTTTATTTATGTTGACATGAACATCAAATGGCTATTCTTTTTAGGGGATAAGGGTTTGGAATAATAATTGAAATCAATTACAAGCAAAGAGTAACTATTGATGTCGAATTAAATGTTTTATAGTTTATTATAATTTTTTTGTTAAAAATGTTGCCTATTGTAAATATTGTTAAATATATACAAGTGTTTAAATTAAAAACTCTCAGTGTAATTTTCTAAATTCACTTTTCAATTGGTCATATCTTCTCATATACTTATAAATATTTTTGTACATTTATGTATATTTTTATATATTCACACCTACCATTAAACACCTATATATGTTGATGCCTACTCATATTTTAAGTGATATTAATATACTCTGAACTAGATGATCATGCATATTCTCAAACTCAGGAATAACAGAAACAAAAGAGGGTAAAGACAAGTTGAATTTATATATATAGCTTGATATTTATTTGATAACTAGCCTCTCCTTTCCTAAGAATGGAATTAAAGTGTATATAGGTATATAGATGTAAGAATCAACAATAGGCTCTTTTATTCACTGTGATGACCTAGCTAACCTGTTTTTATACTAGATAAAATCTTGTTCTGTTACAATGTATATACTTCAGTAAAAAAAGCCTAGCTATTATAGATTAATGGAAAAAATTTGTTTTGATTCAGCAGGATTGCCAATTAGTAGTAAAATATAGTTTTCTGGCAGCATCAAAAGGCAAATGATATTTTTGCTTACATGGATATAATCTCTTTATTTCTATTCTTTATTATAATAACAATCCATGAAAATATTTATTTCAATATATATATATATATGTAAATACATTGTCTAAAAATTTATGATGATGGCATTTTACTTGTGATTGTTAAATTTTTTTTAATTTTAAACTTTACACTTTTTTAAATACATTCAATCGTACACAATAACACTTATGTTAAAAGAAAACACAACCATTCCACCATTACTAGTCTTCTCTTTTTTTCAAATGTAATTGGTCAAACCAATGACAGTTAGCATGGGAATTAAATTCTTGAATACTGAATTTAATTGGTCATCAAGATATTTGAAAATTTTATTGAAGAAATTTTTCTGAGTGAGGTTATTAAATTCTATTCTTACATAACAATTGTTATGATGATGTAAAATTTTGTGAATCAGCCTTGATAATTTTTTTTTTGGTAAGTTCATTATAAAGTTCATTGATCAGGAATCTATATAAATCACATGACAGGTTGGTGACAGCTAAGATTGCAATGTTCACTATAGAAATTAAGAAAGTATTTATGTAATTGTGAAGGAGGGTGTTATTAAATTTATTTGATATCAAATCAAGAAGATCTTTTTGCTCCAAATTTAAATTAAGAAGATTAGGGTTGTTGGAATTGACAGCAAGGTTCTCTTCCATCTCTTTGTCAATTAATTTGAAAATGTCTTTGTGGTTTTTTGAAGCTTCCCATGTTGTAACATTAGGCTCACTAAAGCCTACCTGTGTAATGTTAGCATAAGAAGGCTTGTTATTAATTAATATATTAGGCTGATTTTGGAAGTGAAGCATTTTAATTGGAGGTTACTATGTTAGTTTTATCATTTTTATAAAATTTACTGTTAGGATTATTTGATATAGTAGAATTATGAGGAGAACTAAAAGAAACTTTACCATTGCTATTTCCCAAGCTTGGGAAATCCAGATTTTTAATAATCTGCCTAGATGCTTCATTTTTACCCTTATTGACTTGGAAATTTGGATTTGGGGTTCTTTGGGGTGTGCTTTTGAAATTGATGAGTCATATTCTCTTTGGCTGTATTATCTCTGGATGATGTGGTTGGTTATAGGGAACTAGTTGCTGAGTTATCTTGCATTTCAAAGATGGCTTTTTTCTCAATTTGTTCCACTGATGAATCTTTGAAACTGTTGTAAGCCTCTTCAATATTCAATAACTTATCCACCCTTGACTGAGTAGTAGAGTAAGGGGTTAAACTTTTATAAGGAAAAGGTATCCACTTGAAAAATTCCTGAAAACCACAAGAAATACTGGAATTTTATAGAGCCTGAAATTCAATAAACTTAACAAGATGTACCCTCTAGTAATATTTTATATACACAGATAAATATATACAGTATAATTAATTATAAGTTATTTTGTTAAATCAAGTTAAAAATAATATTTTTTTAAGTTCGTAAAAAAAAAAAATTGATTTTAAATTTACTTTCAAAAGTAGATTAAAGAAAAGTGTTTTTCTATTAAAAGTGGAAATGACATTCTTAAAAAAAATAAATTGAAATGCTTGTAAACAGATCAATAGATTAATTAAGGAGATAAATATTTGACATGATTTAATTAAATGCAGGCTGTTGTTCCTGGGCAAAAATAAGAACTTGAAAATAAGATAGTATTGGGCAGTAAGCCACAAATCTCAGTGATATTTTTTAATGGAGTTATTTATGGTAATAAATCAAAGGATCCAAAAGACCAGTGCTTGATTAAAATTTTACTGATAAGATAGCTTCAAACCATATGAATAGTGCTGAAATTATATTCATTAAGATTATTCTGCCATTATTCTTCAGTTAACCTGCTGCTATTATTAAGAGGATTATCATTATTCTGTTGTTGTGCCAGATCTATGATGCAAGCATAGAAGCCATTATCTTCTTCATTCTGTCAAGCTGACAAAGGGCAAGTTGAAAACCCATTGCTGAGTCCTGAAAAAGCTGTCAAAAAGTGAAAAAAAGCATTTAAACTTGTGTCCACTATATATCCACCTGGGATGAGTAAAAGTCTGATGTCCAGTGCTACAAGAAGAACCAACCATTAAAACAATATGAAATTACTGCTGAATCATTCTAATAAACTTTGAATGGTAATTTAAACCCATGTTACTATAGCTATGGTTTAATAAAAATGTTGCAAAAATAAACCAATATCTAAAGACTGAACATGAACTTTGATGCTGAAAGAATAAGTTAGACTTTTAAATTAATCTTTAGTTAATTATTATTTATATTCTATCTAATGAAATATTTTAGTAAATAGTTATTTATATAATCTGTTTATGAGCAGGTATGGCAAGAGATTGTAATTTGTTCTATTTATCATGCTACAATTTAGTTTGTGATAATTGTAGTATTAAATTATTTTACAAAAGGCAGTTAGCTTGTAATCACAATCGCTTACCATGCTATTAAATATTTGTATATTAATTAACTAATTGACTTCTGTACTCAACTTCAGGTTATGATATTTGCAGACAATTAAAGTAATAAAATAACAGTAAAATATATGAAATAACATCTATACTACAACAGTTTCTGAACAAAAGCCAATGCATGTATAAATTATACACATATGGTAAGAATCAAACTTCTACTGCATGCTACTTCTTAGAGTATTTGGTACCACATATAAGTGACCAGCATTTACAAATGTATCATTACAAGACATATATAAAAATAAAATAGATAATATATGAGAGAAATTGATTATCTATTGCACATTACTGTTTAAACAAATAATGAAAGTAAGTGGCCATCAGTCACATGGTTTTACAATCATTTAATACTAATGCATTACACAAGAATGAGTTTCAAATGTAACAAGCATAACCTGAATTGATAGTTATTAGCAACTCATTTTTATCAATTATATCACCTCAAAACACAAGAATAGTTCACTCAAACTGACATTTATTTAATATAACCTTAACCCAGCTTGTTTATGCAGCATGATTGAACTCCATTCATAATTTACTAACTTGCTGATTTAATATATTGTTTATATTTTCTTTAAAATAGAAATAACCAATTTAATTAACATACAAACATTTAATACCATGGTAAGAGATTGTGATTAACAGCTAACTGCCTTTTATAAAATAATTTAATACAATTATCACAAACTAAGTTGTGGTATGATCAATAGAACAAATTATAATCTCTTGCCATACCTATTCATAAACAGATTAAATAAATAACTATTCACTAACATATTTCATTAGATAGGAGATAAATAATAATTAACTACA
Organism: Epiperipatus broadwayi; assembly: GCA_028023455.1. Taxonomy (NCBI): domain Eukaryota; kingdom Metazoa; phylum Onychophora; class Udeonychophora; order Euonychophora; family Peripatidae; genus Epiperipatus; species Epiperipatus broadwayi. Next base: position 4,541,088 of record JAQFVV010006254.1, read on the forward strand.
GATTAGTTTAAAATTCATACTTATTTTTTCAGCATCAAAAGTTCACATTCAGTCTTTAGCTATTGGTTTATTTTTGCAAACATTTTTTATTAAACCATAGCTATGGCAACAATAGGTTTAAATGATTCAGATTTTATTAGAATGATTCACAGTAATTTAATCTTGGTTTAATGGTTGGTTCTTTCTATAGGACTGGACATGAGACTTTTACTCATCTCAGGTGGATACATAGTGGACACATGTTTGGGCATATTCACTTGTTGACAGCTTCTTTTTCAGGCTCAGTGATGGGTTTTCAGCTTGATCTCTGCCTTGATAGAGTGAAGTAGATGTTTTCTCTATTCTTGCATCATAGATCTGGCACAACAACAGAATTTATGATAATCCTCTTTGTAACAGTAGATGAATAATAATGAAAGCAGATTAATTATCCAAAGAATAATGGCAGGATAATCTTAATGAAAGTAATTTCAGCACTATTTATATGGTTTGTAGCTATTTTACCAGCAAAATTTCAGTTCAATCACTTGTCTTTTGTATTTTTTGGTTTATTGGCTATAGATAACTCCATTAATTTTACTGATATCACAGCTTATTTCCCAATACTTTATTTTCAAGTTATTTTTGCCTGTAAATATCAGCTTTTTTAACAAAATCATGTCAATTACTATTCTTCTTAATTAATCAATCAATCTGTTTACAAACATTTTAATTATTTTTTTCTAAGAATGTCATTTCCACTTTTAATAGAAAAACACCTTTTTCTTTAATCTACTTTTAAAAATAAATTTAGAATCAATTGTTTATTTTATTTTATAAACTTTAAAAAAATATTGTTTTTTAATTTGATTTAACAAAATAACTTTATAATTAATTATACCATATACACTTATCTGTGTGTATAAAATATCTATATAACTTTTATTTATTAAAATTTATTACAACTTTTAAATTTAAAATTTCTTTATGATTTTTAATATTACTATATTACTGACATTAAAATTAAACTGAGAGACTGCAAACTTCTCAAGTGCTTATGACTATCAACAGCCAATCAGTTCGTAAACACTGAGACAGAGAATTTAACAAGAAAAGGGTGGTTCCATCCTCTTCTTTACTTGTCTTTCTATATATCCAAGCCAGTCTAAAGTACTTAGATCTGAAAGTGTGAATCTTAAATATCTTCACACTCAACTCACTGAGTTCAAATTACAATCATACAGTGTGAAATCTTTCGATTTACTATGCAGTAGTTTTTCGATGTTATAACTGTCTGCGCTTTATAAAAATAAATATTATTTACATACATTGCTGCAAGTTATAACATTGAAAAACTACTGTGTAGTAAATCAAAAGATTTCATGCTGTATGTTTGTAATTTGAACTCAGTGAGTTGAGTGTGAAGATATTTAAGATTCACACTTTCAGATCTAAGTACTTTAGACTGGCTTGGATATATGGAAAGACAAGTAAAGAAGAGGGTGGAACCACCCTTTTCTTGTTAAATTCTCTGTCTCAGTGTTTATGATCTGATTGGCTGTTGATAGTCATAAGCACTTGAGAAGTTTGCAGTCTCTCAGTTTAATTTCAATACCATCTGCACTTTATAAAAATATATATTACTGACATATAGTATATATATGAAAACAAATATATAGTTTCAATATATGTATATAAAATTAAAAGAAAAAAAAATTAGTTTGAGAACACTAATAAAGGATACATAAAAGCTGTGATGAGTAAACTTTTCTGAATGATACAAATGTTTGTAAAATTTCTAATAGACTGCATCTAAAAAGTATATTTTACTTTCTAATACATGAGATACTGATAATAGAAAAAAATCTTGTGTTCACACAGGAAAATGACTTTATATTTTCAATGAATTTTCATATAATATAATTTGTGAAATCTATTTTGGGCAAAATATGATGTCTGGTATTGTATGTGCACATGTGTATATAGATATATCTATGTGCAAAAGCCATAGACTGCACAAATTGTCATTACTAGTCTAACCTGGCCATGGTTGTAGTTTGACTACCCTTGCATCAGTGGTGTAACTAGAAAAATTGGGCATGAAAACAGAAATGTATGAGATATAGTTAATGATTATTTTCATGCGAATATATTTTAATTGCCTTCCTATAGATTTTCAAGTATACAGACTCTTAGAGTGCATGGATTCCCAGGCGTTGCCTTCCTTTGTGACTTGGTAGTTATGTTACTGCTTTGTATTAAGTGATTATAAAAGATAAATGACAAAAGATAATTAAAGTAAATAAATTGCTATGAAGGGTATAATTATGACTTGAATGATAGAGCAAAAAATATAATCACTTGAAGAACAGTGTTTTAATTAATTTGGAGGTTTTTACTCAAGCAGATGAATGAGATAATGAGCTGTTTAGTATGATTATTATTATTAGCAGCAGTCATGCGACAAAATCCACTTATCAATAACTAGACTGCTTCTAAGTTACCTATCTTTTAGTTATTCTTCAGACAATCCATAACTATTTACCATTCTGAATATTCCCATTTTTTTTAAGTTAAAAATATAATACAGACTTAGTATTAAGAAATGTATGGCTCTCCCTTCAACATGCATTGCCTCTCATCTAATAAATATAGATTATGTAGGACTGTTTATCATTCAGCTAAAAATAATTAAATACCTATTTGTTAATTGATGCATTATTGGATAGCTATCTCGATTGGTTATCTGATAAAATCTCCAAGCTCAACCTAAATTTGAATTCCAGTACATGGCTGAGAAAGTTTAAATTATTTTTTAAATTTTATTTTCTGTTTTTTTAGATAAAAAAGTACTAATATACTCTTTTTTATATATTATATTTCAGATAAACATACTTTTTAAAAAAAATCATTTGTTTATAACATCCTGCATTCAGCTTACATTATATATATATATAAATCAATATCTCAACTTTTTAATTGTTTTTCCATTTTATTGTTTTAATTATATACGGTTTAGCTCAATGTAGGTGAACTTTCTAAAACAAATATTTACTTGTTGTTTTTTTTAATTTCAATATTCTACAAAAATTATTACCTTTCTTTGTTAAAAGTTTATTTGGTAAAATAGTCCCAATATTAATTTTATTTACATTGCATAAACTATTACAAAAAGTTCTTATAGTATAAAAGTTAGCAAGTTAATGTACCTTGTCTTTAATCTAGATTCATGTCCCCCTCCCTTCCATATATCGCAGTATTTCTTTTTAGGTTGCTAGCTCATAGTCTATATAACTAATATTGGGCAGTAAATGGGCATCTAGAAATTTTTAACTTGAAAGTAAAAGAAGTTTCGGACCATTTAGATAACATCATATGGGTGTTAAAGCATTGACAGTAATACATTGTCAAAATAAATACCATCTTTTCCATTGATAAGAGAAATCCTGTTCATGACTGGTGAATCCCTTGAGGTTTAAATCTGAGGAAAATATGGATATCGGATTTAACTATTTTTTAGATAGATGAAGATGACTTAAGTAAACTTAGGATTTTTGTTTAGGTAATTGGCTCATAGACAAACTAGATAATTGACCAACAGTGAATTTACCTAGATATCTAATATTGGTTGGCAAATGAATATGTAACTATTTTTACTTGGGAGTCATTTAAATGAATACTAAACCACTAACTCTTTAAAAAGTACTAATATGCAACTTTCACTATTAGCACTGAAGATGTTGTGTGGCCACAGAGGCTAATGACAAGTTTTACCTTAGCCTTTCACTATTCAATAGCTTCCATAATATTTTGTATTAATTCATTCTATAGGCTTCTTTTATTTAAAACATCTGATAACGTGATTTATTACATTACTGAATGTCTTAATATATATAAAGTTTACAGTTTTCAGTAACTAAAAAAGCTTTCCTAACTTTGTTTGTAATTCAGCTGATTGTGATTAAAAAATGAAGTATATCTTAACTACAAAAATATATAGATAATAAACACTCATATATTTAGCACTAATAAAGATAATTACTATAATAAAATATATTCCTTGTAAGTGTGTTAGATATCTAAAAAAGGCTGCCAGAAAATCAAAAATATAAGGAACAACAATAATAAAAATGTTTGTATAAATAAAAATAAAAAAAACTTTAAATGATCAAATTTTAAAATTTGTCCATAATGTTGCCTTTTATATATAAAATTTAACAATAATCAATTTATAAAACAAAACTGATACAGATAACTTACTATAAATAAAAATTATTTAATATATCAACCTGGCTTTCATTCCTTATTAAAATCTTATCAAGATGTTTTTGTTTTCAAAATCACATGATCACCTACTCTACAGCAGTTTCACCTAATGCACATTATTTACACTACATTACAATAAATATAATTAATAAAATATATGCATGTATATAAAAATGTTTTCCTGAAGTGTTGTAATGATGGTGTTTTAGTTATATTTATATATTGGGATATTTCCATCATCTAATATTAATTATTGAATGTCTTTAGAAAAATTTAATTTATTTAAATTTTACAATTATTTTCAATTGTTAGTAATAGCACACAGGTTAGTATATGCAATGTTTTGAGATGTATTATTCTCCTCTCTTCTTCAGGTGTTGCTGGCCTGACCAGTGACAGTACTAGCATGGGAATCAAACCTGGACTCTTAAGTTCTTGAATATTGAATTTTAAAGTAACGCTCTAACCAATTGAGCCATTCTTATTATAATGCTTTTATATATATACAAAACAATCTAAAAAAATTATAACTCTAAAGTTTCCAATAATCTAACACTGCTCATTTCCTCCCTAGTTGTGCTAGTCCTTTAACCATGTTTACACATTTTCTTGGATACACAAATATTTTTTACACAATTCATTTTATGTCCAGTATCCAAAAAAATGTACCTGCAGCCCTGATCTTACATCCTTTCTATTAATTGCTTTATCATGCTCACTACCTCTTTCAGTGGCATTCTTTCCTGTCTGCCCTATATATACCATATTGCAAAATTCACAATTAATTTTATACACTAACCCCTATTTTTAATATACCCATCTTTTTTGCATTACAAATCCATTTCCCTAAAGATTTACTATTTTTCCATTCTATTTTAATATCATCAGAAAACTTTTCTTTTTAAATGTTCTGAATATGAACCAATACTCACTTCCTATTTATATAGACATGCCTTACACTATTTTTTGTATCATTATTTTTATTCCTGAAAGTCTTTTTAATATTTTTTATAGCCCATATTAACATAATCATTTTCAACATCCAATTTCTGTTTAAATGTTTCTTCTCAATGTTAGCCTATTATTTTTTAACTTAAACCCTTTCAAAGCTGTTATTATCTGAGACCATGGCTGATATGAATTTGAATCAAATATACCTCTTTTTTCTTTATCCTTAATATATTTAATAAATATTTTACTGTTAATTCCTTTTCTTAGAAAAATATCTAAATACTTTAATCCTTTTGTTTCTTTTTCCATTGTAAACCTAATATTGTATTTATTATTGTTTATTTCTTTAAATGTGTTAACAATACTTCTACTATTTCCTATTGCAATTACATTATCAACATATCTATAATATTCTACCATTTCTTTATTTTTTATTCTCAACTATATTTTTCTGTCAATTGTAATTGATGATAAAATCCCACTAATAGAGCAGCCCATAACCCATTCCTTTGTTATATTCCAAAATTCTTTCTTATACTTAAAATAAAAACCATAATTTATCAAGCATTATTACTGATAATTGATGTTTGAGTATTATAAAGAATTTTGGAATATAATAAAGGGATGGGTTATATATTGCTCTATACATGGGATTTTATCATCAATTATGATTGATTATATAGAGGAAAATATAATTGATAGATACTGTATATAAAAACTAAAGAAATTATAGAATATCACACTTATTGCATTGTTGTTTCTGATTTTCATAAATGATCTAGGAAATATTAATATTGAAGGATCAATATATAAATATGCAAATGATACTGCTATTATGAGTGTAAATAGCAATATGTCAAAAAAGTCTGAACAAAATTGTCTTTTGGTGCTTTGAGAGAGCAACTTATACAAATGGAGAAAAAACAACATGTTAATATGCTCTCCTCACATAAAATATAAAAATATTGATACACATTTGCCTTCACATGAATATTTATTTGACAATAATGTAATATGTAAGATAAATGTATAAAAGTAGAACAGCTAAAATATATTAGATATCTTTGAATGATGATAGATTTAAAAAACGCCTTGGAAATATCGTATAAACATACTAATTAATAAATTTAGATATTTATAACAATATTCTACAAAATCAAAGATATTTTTTCTTTAAATATTCTTATTGTTATATATAAATCTTTTTGTGAATCTTTATTGAGATATGGAATAACGCTTTATGGTTTTGCAAACTTTTCTAACATTAATAGTTTAGCATTACTCCAAAAACGAATAATTGATCTAATAGAAGAAAAATATATCAATAAAGAAAAAAGCGTATATAAAAATAATATTTTATTATTCAATCAATTTCTGGGATTATATAATTATAGAGAAAAAAATTTTTGGTAGTTTTTTTTGAAAAAATCTTATATAAAAAAATTTTGAAATGTGTCTAAGAAAAACATATATATACATAGTTTTAAAACATTGTAATAAATATAGAACGAGAACAAAAAATTATTATGTTCCTAAATTATTTAATAATTTATCTATTAAATTAAGAAGTTTGCAACATTATAGGAAAATAAAAAACAGATTAAAAAATATATTAAAGACAGGGAAAAGGGAAAAAAATTAGCACACCTGGGTCTCTTTTTACGCGGACTTATTTAACACGATTTTGAAGTTACGCGATTTTGAAGTTCACCGGAAGTCGAACTCCGATAATGCACTATTACTTTAAATAATAAATTTCACGCACTTACATTATATTGAAAGTAATAGCACATTATTGGAATTCGACTTTCATCTTAGTAATTTCAATATTTTCAGTGCTTTATAATAGTAAGATTTTATGCAATAATGAAATTAAAATCATGATTTCCATGTTTTATGTATACACACATTAAATTTTACAAGATTATAATGTAAATTTGTTCAAACATTGTGCGTGTTAATTCTGCATTTTAAATCACATTGTTTTTGCTTTTTAAAAAAGAATGTAATCAATTATTAATCATTTAGTGTCCGCAAGTTTATTTTTAAAAGGAGAGTAATAGCAGTGAAACGAAATTTGATTTTTAAACGGAATTGAAAATTAAAGACAAAAATAAGAATTTAATTTTTAGTTGTTAGTTTTAATTAAATTTTTCCCAGCAGTGGTGAATAAATGTCTTTATTATCGTAAGTCTAAGTTCATAAACAATTAATAAAATCATTGTCTCAAAGATTAATTACTAATTACATTGTCACCAGAAATCCATTGACACAGCATGAGTGTGAAGTTAGTGCTAGTTGTATTTTTTCAGTTTGCAAACTAATGTGTTTTTCGGCAAATATCGATAATAATTAAAACGTGTATAAAAAAAAATGTAAATTATGCATAAAAATATATTATTTTGAATAAAATTAAATATTATAGTTAAAAAAAGTTTGTCTTGTATCAATTTTTTTCAAATTTGAAATTTTTTATTAGTCATATTTTATTTCCTTATTTTTTTTTTTTTTGCGTGAACGTTAAAGTAATTTTATGTTGGTGCTTTGCTTTTACACGAATTTTGAAAAATCACAGACCGCATCCCCCCTTTTTCAATGTAAGTTACGTCTATTTTTGCGGAATTTCGTTTGCGCATATTTTCTGAGGAACCTATCTATCGCGTAAAATGAGACCCAGGTGTATATAGAAAAAATATCTAAGTATCTATTAATATATTATTGAAATGTAATTTATTATTGTTACTATTAGTATATTTTATATTTATGTTTAAAATTTCATGTAAATATCTAAAATGTTATAAAAAAAATTATTTTCATTTTTTTTTTAAGATGTCTTTATTCACGTGTTTCAAGAATGTGTGATAGAGTGGCTGGCTATTAAGTATATCTATAAAAAAAATGAAAATTAAGAAAAAAAAAAATTTCTAAAAATAATTGTATTTTAAGTTCAAACGTATTAACAATTAAAATGTCAAATGTTTTAAAATATTACAATCATAGAAAATACTTTTTGTATAGTAAATATTACATTTTGATTTACAAAGTGTTCTCACAATTTTTGCACCAGTCACTTTAGATAATTACACTGATGATTATAACTTTAACAAACCTCAGCTGAAGATTAATTTATACGTCTTTATGCAAATACGTGGAATAATTCTACTCTTATCTCTACTTTTCCATGTATGATATATTTTGGGATATATTTAAATCACTTTACCACACATTCTTAATATGAAGAAACATCTGAAAAAAAAAAAAAAACCAACTTTTTATTGTAAATTTGCAAATACAAAGTTTTGACTGTCTAAAAGTCTTCTTCAGACTTAAAAACAATTGTTTTATATTATTTTTTTACATGAGTATACAATAACTTTATTTCCTAAACTGCTTAGTGGCATTAAATAGAGCATGTGAAAAGGTGTATAGGAGGGAGGAGAGATAGTTTTTCATTTTTATGAAAGATTAGTGAAGAAATGTTGCATACCTAAGGTTATTGATGATTCTTTCATCAATCATAAATTCATATTTATCTTTGACCAATTTGGATTTCCTCATTACATATTCAATATACTAGTTGAATAGTTATAGTGTCAATATTTGAGATATTGTATGAATTGAAGAAGCAAAGTCTGCATTGTGCATGAATAAAATAAGACTCAAGTATTTATAAAGTATAGCACTAAATAAATTAACCCATCCACTATTCTCACAAGAAATGTGTAATGATCCACTATAATGGCAATGTAATAAAATTATAGATGTTATCTTACTTATATTAATAAAAGTTATTAAATGGTTTTTTACTCAATCTATGGACTATGAATTTTAGAATGTCTCACCTTATTACTGCCCCCACACAGGAGTATTGCACTAATGATTAGGATTAAACAGTTCCAGTTTTTTTTATTTTATTTTACATTAATGCACAAATTTATTATGGAATGCTCTTAACATATCTGTTTTTTAAAATCACCTTCCTTAAAAGAGCTAAAATTTAAATCAGAATAAGTAAATTTTCATAATATATGCACACACATTTACACGATTATTAAGCTGCTGCTGGATGGCCGACTACCTGTAAAATTCTGAGGTTGCTTGTGAAATTCTTAATTACCTGATAAAAACATTTCATATGTACTCAGCATTAGAATCTCACTACTTTTGCAGTTATTATTTCAAACTGTTTTATCCTATTACATATTAAATCAAACCTATCTTCTTCTTTTTTTGTAATTCCATTTTTACATTCTTTTCCTGCCTACTTTTCTTCAACCTTTATCAGTTTCAAACTTAAGTTTATTGTTAAGCCTTCTAGACGTATTTCGTCGATCTTTGATATTTCATTTTAATCGTTTCATTACTAATTCAAGATTTTTACTCTTATTTCTTTCACAACATAATTTTTAGTGTACCATCGCAGCTGCCATGCAAGCAAGTAGTTGGTTGCAGACGGTTGTGGGTTCGCGTCCCGGACGATGCTATGACACATGGAAAAAAACAAAAAAAACAAAACGTTTAATCCTTTACTTGAAGTTATTTTGTCAATTATTTTAATACTATTTATATTTATACTTTTTTTTTTTTTTTTATCTAACAGTTTCAGAAAAAACTTTTATATTTTCTTTCAATTTGTCACTAAGTTTTTTTTTTCTCCGCTCATCTAGCAAAACTAAATCATGATTCAAATCTATGTCTGCCTCAGAATATGTGGATCTTTCTAATTGTAAATTCTTTACAAAAACTTGACAAAAAAATATTTTATTCCTAGCTTCTTTTATCACTAATTTACTATTGTAATATCCACTATCATTACATAGCAGTTTTTGTACTTTTTCAATTACTATTTTCAATTTTTTTCATATTTGATTTCTAGGTCTTCATCATTATAATTACTGCATGGTGTGCATCTCTTGAAACTGTAGTCAGTCTAACAGTTTATTAGCTGTGTAACTTATAAAATTGTCTTTTGTTTTATACTAACAATATTATTTATACAAACATGTCTACTAATATCACAACTTTATTTTTCCTCATTCTTTTCACCTTGCCTTACAAAGACCTATAACATCTAGGCTTTTCATTTTCATCTCTGATAATAAATTTATAATCTTTACTGACTTGTTTATATTCATAATATGTCATCTATTAATTTTTATATATATTTTTTAATTCCACATGCTTCAGTTGGGCAAACATCATTGTATTAATGTCCACAATTTCTGGAAATGTGAACCTCTACTGAAATAAATTGCTCCCCCCCCCCCTGCAACAACACCTACAATGTCTACTTTATATTAGAAATCATTAATGATTATCTAAATAGGACAAAATATTAATGATCATATATAATGATTCTGTCACAGATTAAATTTACCCTACTAATTAATAATACTAATTATAAAAAAATGTTTTGTTATAATAATCATTATCTTAACATATTCACTTTATATAATATGATTATCTCTTATAATTCTTAGGCTGCTACTTATGTATCAGAGTTAAGGCTACATAGATATGCTGCTTAGCTTTCCAAATAAATCAACCCTTTAATTAAATTTTTTTTACTCAATCTAGCATTTTGTAAGTCTTTTATTAAGCTTATTGATCATTATAATAGCATTTTTATCTGGAGGCTCTTTTCTTTATGATGACTGGTAAGCAGTTCTATCCCTTATCTTAGGACTTTTCTTCACTCTTTTTTAATGAAGTGAATAATATTAATACTTTAGATGCATTTTTTGATCAAATCTATTCTTGACTTGATGTTACAACTTGAATGGCACAGTGCATTTCAGAATAGTCATTTTTCCTGGTTTAGATTGTAGAATTTCCAGGCATATGGCACCTAATAGATCTGCCATCCTTTCACTAAACCAGTTGTTAGCCAATATGATGGGTAGAATATATGCAGGTAAGTTGTGCCTTGTAAAGTGATTATGATTTTCTGACAGGGAAAAACAGTAAGCATTCTTAATTTTGCACCATGCCTTAAAAACAAGTATGATAAACTTTCACCTATGTTCATCTTATATTTTTTTTGGAGATGGTTACTGCAGCACATTGTCTTAATACTCTAAAAGCTTGGTGTATTGCCTCTTCATGCTTGTCATAGGTTTCAGTATGGTCATATTTTGAGTTCCATCAATCATTGGCTGCATCAACATATAATTGTGGTTTGTGATAATTTTTCATTATCTGATAAACTATAGAATGTGAGTAGTTCAGGGCATCCAGTCAATTAGTACAGTGTACTTTTGCATGGCATCCTTTGAAGATCTTTTATTTTTATTAACTTGAATAAGGGACTATTGTTTGGGTTTGTTAGTATATTACCAATTTTTTGATTATTCACTCTTTTCTTGAAATCAACTGATATCTCAACATTCATCTCTGGTTACTTTATTTTATAATTTAGAGATAATGCATACATGTATTTTGCTAGGTTCTGTTCTTTCTACAATTTTTCCCATTTGTCCATCTTAAGTTTTACAATTGGTTAGTTGAGATTATTTTGTATCATTTGATTATTCTGACTTGTGCTGATCTATTTGATGCACTATTCTTTGTTTTCTGTTAATATGTGATCTTCTTGCAGTATAACCTATTTCACTTCTATATTCTAAGAAAGCCCTTATATTTCCTTTACTATTTCTGCTTTCTTGGAGATTTAACCATTTCATTTTTGATCCCCTGGAATTTGTTTACCATGGCCTCTTACATTTCTTCCAGAATTTTTTGTCATCTTTATTTTTCTTAAACTTTTCCATATACATCTATTATTTCTTCTTTAACCTGTACATAGTTTTTTCAGCATTTCTCTTTATTTGTTCAATCTGTCCATTCATCTTTAGTACCACTTACTTTATCTCATTCTATTCTCTTCTATCTTTGGGTGTAATTTTTACTATTTTTGATCAAAATTCTTTTTCATAATTACTTCCATCTGCTTTTGTTCATTTTTCATCTTTAATTCCATTTGCTTTTGTTCAATTTCTATATTATGATTCATTTCCTTTCCCATAGTGTCTATCTTTTGATCAAGATGTTTTTCCCTCTATCATTCATGAATGAACTGTTTTATTTGCTTTTCCATCTTTAAAACCATCTGTTTGAATAATGTGCTGATCATCTGCATCATGTCTAATTGTGATAACATTGAATTATTCTTTTCAGGAATTTTTATCTCTTTATTAGTCTGTTTTTGCTTAATTTGTTTATATATGTCATTTTCTGAATCAATACTATCCATATCGGAAATCCCTACATCATCTTTCTTTCTTCTGCAGTCATCATATGATTTTTTTCATCCATCTTGTTTTCATTTTGCTTTTTCTTGATCTAATTTTTATTAATATGCAATAAACTCATTATTATCAATAAATTCGTAACTGGATTCAGCACCAACTGTACTACATCATTCCCTGGATCCACTAAAAATCTAATAAATACTTGAATGCTATTTTCTGTCCATAACTTTGGCTTTGTTTTAAAGAAAAAAAAGAATTACCTGGTTGACCATGCTATTCTTACATCTCAGGCAAATTGGTATTTATTATAGTTATTTGATAGAAGCCCCACCTTGGGTGTCTCAAAAGTTTACAAATAAAACTTATTATGTAATGTTCAGCTTTTATATGTTTAAATTTATTTCAATTTAATTGATTCGGATGCCACCTGTCATTAAATATCAAGAAATATATAAGAACATATTCATTATTTATATATTTTAATAGAATTCAAACATTTTTTTAAATAAGTGATGATAATGACCACCACACAATGACTGTTTGCAATACTTTTAGTTTATGTGAATGGTAGAAAACAGTAGTAGTTATTGCAGATAAATATATGCAAAGACATATATGAGATATGCTTAAAATCTGTGAAGTTAGCAATTTAGCCTAGTGCACTTTTGACTAAGTTATATTAGTCATAGTCATGGCAACTGACAGAGGACAGAAAATTGCCAGCTTTATTAAAGAAATGCAAATGGGTAATTAACATAATTGAATGACTAATTATTTGCTTAAGTAGGCCATTTTTTAGAGAGGGAAATTCTTATTAATAGCATTCTTATCTCTCATGCCAGGCTTCTTTCAGTTTACACTCTAACATTGTTGCACTTTAGGCATTATTTGGGAAGTGTCCAAGGTCTATTTAAATTAATTTTAAAGCATTAACCTTTGAATTATATTTTATAATAATATGGTTATATAATTGAGCACACTTGTTATAGAGTAAATCTCCAATCTTTAATAGGCCCTGGATACAATCTGTATAACAATACATTTTTGAGTGATTATCTTCAAGCATAGTCATACACATACATTTAATGTGGGATTAATTTAATCAAAACATTTTAGGTATGAATCCTGATTTAATAATAACTTAATTATAGAGGTGACTCTAATTCAATCCCTAAAATAATAACTGCTTAATTAACTGATACCAAATTTAGAGAACTATAAATAAATCCACCACATAGATATAGTACATTATAAGTATTCAACAGGGATCTAACAGCTACATTTATATTATAAATTCTACATATATAAAATCTAACTCACAATAATCAAAAAGAGAGCTATTTACATACAAATGAACTCGACCAAATTTCAAAAGAAATCTTTAACTTAATATATTAATAATTATATTACACTCATTATTTAACCCTTGAATACCTCACTTTACATATTTTATAAACATGGACACTATATGTTTAAAGTGAATATATCGTGATCATATACAACTTTGCATATTTGCTTACAATTTCACATTGAAAAAAACTTGCTAAAACATTAACAAATCATTTCATATATATAATAAAGACAAGATGAAGTAATTTTTTTAATACCAATTTTTTTTCCAGCTGCTTTAAAACATAGTTTAAATATTTATAAATGCTTAGCAACAAATGGTAACTTTTTAAAAAAAAAAAGGCATTCACTTATTTACCCAATCAATTAAGTAATATGTTATATAAACACTCTATACATAAGAAAATATAGTTTGTTAGAATTAAATATATGCTGAGGTCATAAAATAAAACTTAAAATAGTTAAACAGTTTTTTAAATTTATGCAGCATAAAGCTTGTTTTCAGAATTCTCTACATCTCTATTGGAGAATTTTTTTCAAGCTAATATTTTTACTATGATGGCATCCATCAATGGATTCCATTTATAATTCTGTTCCTTTTTTACATATTCCTATAATGTACTTTATCAATTTTTTTATCTTTGAAATTTGAGATTTAAGCAATTTTCCTTTATTTTGAGTAGATTCCTTCTAAATAGTTTGGTCAGATTTACAGATTTAAACAGTTGGCAGTTTTTTCTTCTTTTTTACTATATCATCCTAATGATGGTATGATGTAGCTTGAATAAAACTGAAAGTGAGACTAATTAATTTCAAGAAAAATTGATTATATGTAGGTTTTAACTTTTTGTTTTTAACACCTTTGATCTTGTTTTTCATATCTTTGACAATCTCTTATTTTCAATTCTTTTACAACCTCATCTTATTTTAATTATACAAATTTTAAAAACATTCTCATTATTTAATTGATTGAATTTCAAAACACTATAATTATTAAATTGCTTGAGATTTTCTTTGTTTTTAAATCGCATGTATCAAAGCAGGTTTAACCTTTTTTATAAACTTATTCTTAATTTTTTTTAACATTACTATACTTAACTGAGCTGTTTTTCAATACATTCTATACACACTTTTAATCTTTGGTATAGTTTTAACTTAGTTTATATAACATATGTTTCTCTTAAATTTAAACACTTTTAACAACATTTAAACATTATCTATTACTGTTATATTTAATATTTTAAGCTATTTTTTCTATTTTATATAATTTTTTAAAAAAATGTTTGAATTTTCTATTTATTAGCATCCTCACAACAATACTAAAAATCAGCTTGCTGTCATGTAGAAGTCCACATGGTTGACAATGAAATAAATAAGACAGTATTCATTTCAATATATACAGTTAAAATTAAATAAAAAACACATTTAAAGAAATAACTAGAGTAATAATCTTATTCAACCCAAACCTCATGTTTCTATTTTATCTTTTAATGAATTATTTTTTTCTAATAAAAAAAGGCAAATTGTTACATTACGTGTAACATGTGAAAGAAATTTGGATGACAATAGGGATGTTTAATCAGCTGATATGAAGTTTACTACAGAAAAATATTTTGAAAATAGATTTTCATTTAGAAAATGTGAGAAACAAAAAGAAATTAACAAATATGTTTTTTTTTTTGATAATATATAAATATATATTATACAGAGACTAAACTCTCCATACAGTAGTGCCACCAGTGTAAGCCAGATTAATCAATGGATGAAAGGAGGTTTTGTGCATAAAATCCCTATCTAGAGCCTACTCATCCAATATCCCCAGACTAGTTTCCAGCTTGTGGAGAAGCCTTGGATCTGAGAGCACTGCACCTAGATCTTAGGATCTAATGCAACCCTCCAGCAGCCATTTTTTACCTTATTAGTTAACTATAAAGCTTTGGATCCAAAATAAAAACACAATAATGTTTTCAATTCAAGCTCATTAGCTTGCATAGTTGTATAGATCTGAACTCAGTTCAGCATCCATACTTTTTGGTGTCTTTGGAGGGTTGCATTAGATCCTAAGATCTAGATGCAGTGCTCTCAGATCCAAGGCTCCTCATTAATGAAAGCCACAAGTTTGAAACTACTCTGGGGATATTGGCTGAGTAGACACTAGATAGAGACTTTATGCACAAAACCTTCTTGCATCCACTGATTGCTCTGGCTTACACTGGTGGCACTACTGTATGGAGAGTTTAGCCTCTGTGTAATATTTCTATATAAAAATTAACTATAAAAATAAATATTTAGAATAATTATAGAAGTAATTACTTTGAAGATTAGATGATAATCAAACAAAACTATCAAGCAGTTCCATTTTATTGAGCAAACTGAAAATTATTTTTTTCTTAGGTGGGAATTGATCAGAAACATTTAACTCGTAAGTTTACCTTTGTCTGTGTAGTGTTTGTAAAAATGGCAGACATTTTTGTGCACTCCAGAAAAACTAGAATTTATTCGTAAGGCTGTTTTTAGATCGCGCTCTGATAGCTGAGGAATTTAATTAGTGCATTGACGTAATGGCGATCGACAATTCCTAGAAATATTTGCTAATTACAAATGTTTCTAGATAAGAGACATTACCTTATTGGTCAGTGCATTGATTGATCATTGCAGTTGTCAGAGAACGATAAGAAGACTGGGTAACATCGAGCAGTGTAATATAGAGAGCAGTAGAGAGCAGTCACGCAGTAGCAAGTTGCAGACCATGCGTTTGGAGAGCATCCGCTTGCAGACCATTCATTGGAGAGCAGTCGGTGCAGACCATTCATGGGAGAGCATCCGTGGCTGAGCTTCGTTGCAGACCAATTCATTGGAGAGCTTCATTGCAGACCAATTCGTTTGGAGAGCTTCGTAGCAGACCAATTCGTTGGAGAGCTTCGTTGGGAAAGAACAGCGTGTGAATTATATAACGTTATTTGCTGACCGCACAGTATGACTTGCAGTTATAACCTTGGCACAGTCGTAAGTGCGGATATTACAATGGCGCAGTCGACAGGATTTAGTGCAATGATAAGATATGTCAGACACTGGAAAGTAAGGTTCACGGATTGATTCTAGTCCTAGCACTTTTGGCACTAAAATTTCTCATGAACTCCTGAGCAATAAATCCATTCACTTATTTATTTATTTTACTACTGCATAAATAACTCAAGACATCACTTATTAGTACATTAATCTATTACTATCTTAACACTCTAAATACATAGAAAAATATGTGTGATATATATTTGAATATAAATTCGGCCAAGCTTATGATAGCTTAATTAATTAAGAGTACGTTCGATTCGCAAAGCTGGCTTCATCTTACTTTTTAATTGTTCGCATTGTCTGCTTGCAAATTTTTATGAAATTTCTACTAAATTCCATTGCATCACTATTTCGATTTCTATAAACTTAAAAGCCAGATAAGATAAAGGAATTAAGACGTCGTTGTTTTTAAATAAATCAAGTGGGGTTTTTTCTTTTTTTTAACTGCAACTTTCAAAACTTTACAATTTTTTTAAATCCTTAATTTTATTTATTTTGCAAAATGTCAACCGTAAAAATGTGCTAAAGAACAATCATACGGTTTGACCATGTATATAAGCACTATTATATCTGTAAATTATCTAATTTCTTAATGCTTTATTTTTTATTCTTTAATTACTTTTTAATATATTATGCAATAATTATACATATATATTTGAGATTTTAAAAAAACAAACTTAGTTTTATTACTCGGGAGTTCATAATCGCCAAACCTGTGAGCGTCAGAATCAAACCGAATGCCCTACCAATTACGCCAAACCGTGCAGGCTTATTTGAGATTTAATATGAAAACATAACCTTTTATACATATTAAATTTTGGTACACGTAGTTTATATACGTATCTATATTTTTGTATATATTTTTTGCTCAGACATATATGTATATGTTAGATGCCCATTAAAAAGTTTTCATAATGTTTGATGGGAAATTAAAGTTGTTTCTCGTTTTTTTTTTTTTTTTT
Source organism: Epiperipatus broadwayi (assembly GCA_028023455.1). NCBI lineage: Eukaryota > Metazoa > Onychophora > Udeonychophora > Euonychophora > Peripatidae > Epiperipatus > Epiperipatus broadwayi. The sequence continues at coordinate 4,558,918 of JAQFVV010006254.1, forward strand.
ACAGATATAATAATAAAGATTTATCACAATAGATGTACAATAATGCATAGTAGATTAATATTGGCAAGAATTGCAATGAAAAGCATGAAAAAAAAAATCGTTAGCTGAAGAATCATATCTTTAAAAATGAAGAACAGAATTGTTCAAATTGTGATACTTTTTGAAGAATAACAACGATTAATCTCATAAATATCATAGTATCAATATCTAACTGTAGACTGCAATCAATAACTGTAAGATCAGGAAACAATAGTAATAAAAGATTTTGATCCAAGAGAGTTGCCATCAAATAGAAAATTTAACGATGCTATCTGTATGTAGGTGTTTGCTACTGTGATGATGGGCTGCTGTCATAGAAACAAATGTAGCTTTGTTGATGAATAAACGTTGATAGTTCCATTTATAATTAAAAATGAGTTTATGGAGGAATTCTTTCTATCAATTTATATAAATACATGCAATGTTCCATCATGTTGGCATTGAAACATCATTTAATCTCATGGATAGGTAATTATGTGGGTGTTTGAAGCTATTATAATTAAAATAAATAATTAAAAGTCATAGCTGTCTCTTCATTCTGTCTTTTTAATATTAAAAACTCTAATTGTACATATGATTTTAATTTTGTATCTGTATATAATTTGAGTTATTAAGTTACATATTTATATACATTCATAAATATATATATTTTTTATTTTTAGGGTATCCTATGAAAGTTTTTGTTATAACCGAAGGTAGAGTTTTGCCTTATTTATTAGATCCTAACTTTGATCAGTATTTACCGGTGATTCCAGCAGAAGTCAATTCTGTTAACTTCACATGGAAAGCTGGAGAAAAAGAGGTAGTTTTATATATTATTTTAAACTTTTGATAAGCCCTTTGTAAAAGATTCATTATATATATATTAGTTTAATATTTAAAAATGAATATACAAAAATAATCTTTTTCTCATTTTTTTGTACTTTTTCTCTAAAATATCTGCAAATATGGTAACTATATAGAAAACATAAATTATTGTTTATTTATTGATTAATAGAGATACTTGTTTAGCATTATGTATTGGTATATTTGTTATCTGAAGGATATTTTCCAAATGCAAGTATCAATTAGGTTAAAAAATATATTTAGTAATAAATTTTTGATTGATTTAAAATCCATTCCTAGCAAAAACACTGAAGATAATCTGTTAAATAAAAGAAGAAAAAGTAAAGAATATGCTCTTTTACCTTTAAAATGAATTGTCATATGCTATAGCTAGATGTCACTTCAATTATATATAGACAACTGTAATGTGTTAACAACGAAATACCCTCCCCCCCCTTACATAATATAATTAACAACTGTATTGAGAATAATTATAATAAATTAGAAGCATGTTTTAGCACTCTTTAGTGAACATTTAAACTTTGATTTGCAGTTAACTAAACCAAGCAAATTCCTATGGTCCACTCCATATATTCTTGTCTTTGCAACTGTTATTAGTATGTGATTATTCTTATAGTATATGAAGATGGATGGGCTGCTCATCAACACACATTAGCCAGCATGGTGAATTTATTGACTTTTTACCTCAGAATTTAAGATCAAGAAATATCTTAGGTCTTTCTTTTCAGGTCCCTGATTGATTTTAATTAAAATATCAGTTGAATTTTTTTTTTGTAATAGATATTTACAATCATGTCAGACAAAAAATAATTCATGGTTCTTATTCCCATGAAACTGTAAAATTGCCAGCCAAGCCAGCAGTTAGCAAACAAAGATGGAGGATGCTAAGAATCTCCTGATTGCAGATCTAGTCTCCCATTTGATGATGATCTTTTATTTGAATACTTATAACTTCAGATCACTTTCAAGCAAAGGAAGATTGTAAGAATTGGAAAAACTGTCTAATATTAAATGAGACATTATAGAACTTTGTGAAGTTAGAAGAAAAAATGAAGAGTCAATTGATTTAAGAAAGTGGACATGTACTCTACTACAAAGACACAAACATTGGAAGTACAAATGGAGTAGGATTTATTATAAATAAAAAATTAAAGGATAACATTGTGGAGATTAATGATGTATTGGACAGAGTGGCAAGATTAGTTATTCAACTTAATAGAAGCTACCAAATGCAGATAATTCAGATTTATGCCACAACAAGTTTCATAGTGATGAAGTAATAGAAATTTTTTTTTATGGATGTAAAAAAGGTTTTTGATCAGACCAAATATTATTTTAAAATTGTTATAGGAAACTTTAATGCTAGAATTGGTAAACCATTGAAAGATAAAAGTACTATAGATAAAGTTTTTTATGGTGGTAGAAAAGAGAGAAGCCACAGATTTGGAAGTTTGCAGAAAAAGAAATACTTTATATTATGAATTCTTTTTTTGAGAAAAATGTTAAATGGAAATAGACATGGAAGTTTCAAAATAAAGATACAGTAGAATTGGACTATATTTTGACTAATAGAAAATATATATTTCAAGATTATAATGTTCTTAATAAATTCAATACAGGAAGTGAGAATTTATTAGTGAGATGAAAGATACACATTAATGCAAAACTAAAGAGACAAAAATTATTAAGAAAAGCAATATTCACAGTTGATATACCTAATCTTCAGAAACATTCTAATGAATTAGAACTTGCAAATAGTTCTCAAATATTAGCAAATTTTGAACATGATTCAGATTTGATCAAAATCAAAAGGAAAATAAAAAGCAACTAAGATAGCTGGTACAAAAAAACAGCTATTAACTAGTAAAATTTCTACCCTGACAATTTATAAAAAAAAGAAGCAATATGAAAATATATAAAAGTAATGAATTAAAAAGGATTGAATATCTCAAGTTTTGTAAAATGGTATAAAAAGTTAATAATGATATAAAAAAGTATAATTGTGAATTAGTAATGAAAGCTATAAAAAAGAATAAAAGTCTCAAGAGAGTAAAACAACATTTTGGAACTGGTAAGAAACTTATATCTGCAATAAGAAAAAAAAGATGGAATTATTACTAAAAAGATAGATGACATCATGAAATATGTAAAAGCATTCTATCAAGAATTATATAGCAATAAAGAACAAAGAAAAATACCTCCTATAACTACGATATTTCCTGAATTACCTAAAATTTTAAATGAAAAAGAAAAATACACAATTAAATTTATGAAGAAGAAAAAATTCCAGGTAATGATAGAATTATAATTGATATTTTAAAGAATCATGTAAAGAAATAGACAATTTTTTGGCGTTATATACGAAATGTCTAAATGATAATGATGCACCAGATGATTAGAAGAATGCAATATTAGAAATTATAAACCTATCAATCTTTTATCAGTTCTATATAATTTTTTTACCAAGATAATTACAATTCATCTATTGAGAACATTGGATTTCAACTAACTAAAAGGCCAAGTTGGATTTAAAAGTGATTTTAGTACAGTGGATCATATCCAAGTATTGAGAGAAGTTATAGAAAGGACCAATGAATATGAGTTGTCATTATGCTTTGGATTTGTAGTTTTATAAAAAGGCATTTGATTACATAAGCTTTTCTTCAGTGATTAAAGCATTAGATCATTAAAGTATAAACCCAGAATATTGTCATATTCTAAAGAATATTAAAAAAAAATGCAACAGCAACAATTAGATTACTTAATGATACTAAGAAAAATAATATTGAGATGGGTGTACAACAGGATTACTTCATATCTCCAAAACTTTTTATACAAATTTTTCAAGAAGTATTTTGTGAGTTAAAATGGGAAACTAAGGGAATAAAAGTAAATGGAGATTTTTTAAAGTCATCTAGATTTTGAAGATGATGTAGTTGTTTCTGCAAATAATGCTTTAGAGCTTAAGGAAATATTACAAGAGATATCAGATGAAAGTTAGAAAGTAGGATTAAAAGTAAATGGTAAAAAGATTAAAGTAATAATCAATGGATTGTCTCAAAAGAAGAAAATAAAAACAATTATAAATACCTTAGTCAGATTATTACTACAGATGGAAGCATAATGAATGAAATTAATTGTAGAAGAATTTGGTTGAAGTGCTTTTAGTAGAAATAATCATAAATGGAAATATGCATATGTATTTGAAAAAAAAAAAGGTTTTTAATGAATGTGTTTTATGGATCTGAGACTTGGACACTTAACAAAAGAGCAATACGGAGACTTCTAATCACTCAATGAAGTATGGAAATATGTATATTAGGATTAACAAGAAGAGATTGAAAATTAAATACCTCATTGAAAGAATTAAGAGAATGAAATGAAATTGGGCTGGGCATATTGCTAGAAGAGGTGATAATGTATGGACAGTTGAAATGTTTAACTAGACTCCAAAGGATTGTAAAAGACCTAGAAAGAAACATGTGAGATGGATGAATGAAATAAAAAACATGTGCTGATGTGATGTGGAAAAGAGAGTCTAGAGATTGAAGATGGGTTGAATTTGGAGAGATATTCATGCACAGTGGATTGATAATGATTGAAAATAATTATGATAATTACTTAGTTAACAAAAATAATTCCAATCTTTTTAAACTTTTCTCAGAAAAATGTAATTCAATATAAATACTAAGACAAGCTTATTCAATAACTTTAAATCCCACAATCCTCTTGGATAATTATAGCTATGAATATGACTACCAGTTAGTTGAAAACATGCTCACCATACTATATTGATATATTTAACATTTTTGTTTAAAAGTGTTGAATTAAACTTTTCAATACATGTTGCATGCATTATTTATATTGTATTAACAAAAATAAAGAGATTGATTTCTTATACTATCTATACTTTAATGACAACTTAACCTCATCAAATATACTATAGGTCTAAATATATATGTCAGAATATAAATTGTGTTTAAACCATGCAAAACAGATGTCCAAAAGTATGCCAAACAAAATGATTTACTATATTAAAAATATATATCCAGTCATTCTAAAAATGTGTAAAGTGCAGTTTCCATGATTATTTGTAAAGTATAACATTTTAAATAATTTTCAAAAATCATTTCAATTTTTTTTTTGTAATAAGTCCATAGATAGGTATATTGAAATACTGAAGTCCTCTCTTTTAGAAAGTTTATAGCAAAATAAATATATATTATGCAAACTTCTGTTTTTTATCATAGTACAGACTATTTGACTATGTTATGCATATTAAAGCTAATTTACTTAAGGTAAATGATCTTTAAATAGTCAATTTCAAAACAAGTCTTTTTAGTACCCTCTACAAAGAAAGAGTAAAGGAAAATATATATATCAAGCTAGGTAATGAGAGTCTATGGGTTGATCTCCCAGTTTTATCATCTAAATAAAAAGTTAGACATCCATTTATAGTCATTAATAGGGTGGTTAATTAGATTAGTTTTGGATCATCATTTGAAATCTTAAACATTTCAAAGTTTTAACCAGATTTAAATGTTGGGACACTAGAATGACAGGTGTATGTGGTAATCATTGGCACAAGACTCTTTGGTATTTTAAATGAATATAAAATTAAAATCTAATAATGATTTCTAATAAATTACTTTTATATATTTTAGAAGCAATTTCGGAATAAGAGAAAATTGGTTAGGAAAATAAAAAGAAATAATTTTAGGCTTAAAACTTGATTATTATAAAAGTACAATAATGGATAGATTATAACAATTCTCTATTGCTGATCAAAATATCAATCGATCAAATATCTGTGTTATTACTGCTGAGAAGTTTGGAATTGCACTTTATAAAGCTTTGTACAAATGTATGAATTTACTTCAGATTTGTTTATGCATATATTTGCTTAACGTCATTCACATTCATTATACTTCTACAAGCTAATAATGTATGGAAAGTTTTGCCTCTGTGTATGCATTTGCTTGTTATCTTCCATGTAATAGAAGTCATTTGGGAATGATGCAGAAATGTTTGAATGACTTTATTACTGACATAATGGCCAGTGCGATCTAGCCGAGATATTGGTATAATATTAACAGCACGCGTTGTATATGTATGTGAATAAGTTTGAAATATGTGCTCACATCTTCTTTCTTTTAATGTACATAATATTATTAAAAAAATACATCAGTAAGAATAAAAAAATAAATCATATTCAATTTAATCGGGAAACTAATAAAACATTACATAATTCCAACTTACACAATGTTGTTGAGTAGCATTTTGTAAGCTGGGATAAGAAAAAGAAAGTCAGCATTTTAATCATTTATAAATGTTTATCAAATCAGAATTTTAATCAGAGTTATGTATTAACAAAGGATTTAATTTATTCAAAAAATATAATAAACATATATCATTATCAAACTTTCATTACCATATTTTTAAGTAGGCTTGAAATGCATTTCTACATTACTGCTGCTGCTACAGCCATTATTATTATTATATTATGATAATGATGTCATTTAAATTTTTGATATTTACTTAAATATTCTGGCTGGTTTAAAATTTTCAACATAGTTGGAATATTTTATGCTTTTTCGTTTGTAGTTTGAAATGTTTTACTATTAAAATGACTATGATCAAGAACCACCATAATTATTCATTACTGTTACTTATTAATAATGTCTTCATAAACAATAAACATAAATAAATAGAAGAAGTTAGTGCAAAATAAAAGAAAGACAATTAAAAAAAAAAAAATTACTAAAAAAGGAAAGATAACAATTTCAATAGATGAAAAGTATAATGAAAAGGAGAAAAATATTATACCTAACTATGACATTTCTAGTGGTCTAATATATACTCTCTAATCAAGAGCCCCATGAAGATTCGATTACTGCATTTTTGAAATAGTTCTGATAAGTAAAGTTTGATAATTTTACTAAACTTTCTTCACATTTATTTGTATGCTCTTCAGAGTATTTTTAATAAAAAACGAATATTTTACAACACTAACAAATAAACACAAATCACAATTTATCATCGTCAGTTCTATTTTAATAAGCTTTTTTGTTTAAAACCCAGTTAGCACAATAAATTAAAATTTGAATTCTTCTACTACAAAAACAAGCAAAACTTTTTAATACACATATATAAAAGACCATACGTTTATATAATTGTCATATGCTCACTACTATAGCAGAAACTTTTGTTATTTGGTAACAATATTTTTTTATATTTATAATAGCTGGATAACAGCACAAGACTTATCACTGCTGAACTTTGGTAATTTGTCTTGTTTTTTAGCACTCCCCAGTTTTAACAGCTTGTTTTTGACATAATTTTTTTTAGTTATTTATAATTACTGAATTATAGCATAAGATTTATCACTAGAGGATTCTAGTATTTGTACTGTTTCCTCTTCATTCTCATCAGCTTTCTTATGATATGGTTCTCATGGTTATTGTAATACTCTTAATGATTGAATTTAACCCCCCCCCCCGAGACTATCAAAAAAGAACTTCGCAACCAAGTTGGCTGAAATAAAATATTACAAATTTATACTCATTTTAATAATAGCTTAGTTTAAGAGTAACTTCACGATGGTGCAAATATTTCTGGTTCAGTGCAGGGAAAATGGGTGGGGTGGGGAGGGCAAAATCTTATCATTTCCTATTAACATGAAATTGTTGTGATTCACTATTTTGATCTTGAAAAAATCTTAAACTAATTGTTACTCCTCTAATGAATTTTTTTAAAAAAAATTAGATTTATTAATTTGTTTAAATAATATTATTATATTTTCCTCTTTCTTACTTTCATACATATATATCAATGGTGATAAACATTGTTAATAATAAAAAAAAGTAAATTAGAACTTAATTAATAATAAAAACAATAGCAATATCAAAATTAGGGTTTAATAATTTTTTCTTATAGATTTTAAAGAAATATGCAGTGAATACATGGAGCAACAAATCATACATGATTAGATTAATAATAATAATAATAGAAAATTTAATTACAATATAAAACAAAATTTAGTTTGAGTCACATATATAAGATTATTACTTATAATACGCTTTAAACGTATATAGGCTATTGTATATTTTAATATTTGTACAGACTTTAGCATAGCTGAATAAATAAGAACAAGTCTGAACAATTCTATTCATAAAAAAATCAAAGACAAAATAAAATCACTGCAAAATGTATCAGACTGTAAGAAAATTATGTTAGCAGATTTATTGTAATGAAAAAGCTGTAACTATGAATAATCACATAGTTGTTGACTGATTAGTGAAAATATTAAATTCTGTAAATAAAAAAAGTGTTTTTTTTTTTTTATGATATTAAGAAAACTATACATATTTAAGTTATTATAAATAACAAATAGAAAAATATAAAGTAAGATAACACGAAACAGTCAAAGGCCTCTTACTATAGTAGAAGCACATTCATCTTCTATATCTATTACCTGGGTTTGAATTCAGGCTGAGTAAATTATTAACTAATATAAAATCTAGTTCAAATAGCTTGCTTTTAGAAAATCCAGTTGATAAATAGGTAACAAGTTATTTTTAGTTACAGGTTAAAATGTTTAAACCCTTACCATTCATCAATTGGGCCGTTGAGTGTTTGTAGATAGCTTTTCTGTTTATCTATTAAAAAGTAATGTTTTTAACTTATGGTAACATTTGATATCTTGAGTAGCTAATGACAATGTCTATAATAAAAAAAAAGTTGATTTATAAAATGAAATAGGTCTTTTATTATTTGTACTAGAGGTGTACACATTACTGATATAGAACCTGGGCGCGATTATGAGGATAATTAATCTCTTTTAAGAATTGATGGCAATTTAAAGGTCGTAAATTATATTTATGGATTGTGTATGTGTAATTTAAGAGATTTGATAAATCTCATATTTTATGACACCTGAATATTATCGTGGCAATAGACACTAATATCAAGCAATAAATACTTCATCGTTATCGGTAATAACTTACCACCAACCCAGTCTTAATAACAATTATTTTGGTATAGTATTTTGTATTGAATATGAAACTATCACTCGATATTATGGTGTATTTACTTCATATTTATATAAATTACAAGTTTTTCACCATCTCTATTTTAGACAATAAAATTTTAAACATCCGTATACGTATATGTATAAAGTGCAGACATTTGTATATGTATTTGCTTCATACTCATGCATCTGTAATAGGCAAAATTTTTAAGTCGTCTGATCAAAAGCAGGTTGAATTAGCTAGGTACCAAACGATAGTGCGCGATCATCATTAGTTTGCCACTCTCTTAATATAATTTACTCTGGTATGTTAATATTTAGAATTGTTTCGTGGATGCATAAATCATGACATTATGTATTTAAATTTATCTTTGTTATTGGCAAAAAAAAAATTAGGCAGTCATACACACAGACACTTAATATAATGTATGAGCAAACGAAACGTTGACTAATTATCTAATATTTCTTTAATTATATTGTACTCAGTATTTTCAGTTCACGGAATTTGCTTTCTTTTATTTTGTTTTTTAATTTGGGGAAAGGATAATGACCCACACTTTACAGCCTATTGATGTGGAGTCAGTTGGCAGTATCTTGTATAGTTTATCTTTAACAGAAACTTTGCTGTTGTCAGTAATCGTAAGATGCAAACCAGATGGGCACTTCTTATTTAGACAGTTCTATAAAATAATTAAAAGTATTTTGACAATGGAAAGCTGCTCTTAATTAACTCGATATCCATCATTAAAATTAGAAATGCCATTATATGAACGTATACCGTGTGAATATGTATGTAATTCTACCGAAAGAATTTTGTCAAATGACTAATAATTGCGCCAAACTGGTTGCCAGAGTAACTGTAAAAAATATCTCAAATACCGTATAATGACTGATAAAATAGATAATTATATTAATAAATAAATGATAACTTATATTTTTGTTATTGTTGTTTTTAAAAGAGGCATAAATTAAAAACTACTTCTTGTTATTAAAAAAAATTCAAGTAAAATAATGAAATAAATAAAATGGCGAGAGGGGGGCGAAGAAGGGCGAGGTCTTTTTTAATCATACGAAATAGTTGTTGGTAAAACTAATTTTAATTTGACCTGAAAATTTGATGTGAGAATAGGTAGTTCAAGAAGTAGAATTTTTGATTTGTTCATCTTTACTATTCTTAGGATCTTGTGGCTTTTAATAAATTCTAAAGTTGGAAGACTGGTATTCGAACTTGAATTTCCCAGCAACAAGCCATTTGATTATCTTTTATTACTATCATTAGTAAATGGACAAAAAGTTAGTCTGGCATACCAATCCAGATCATTTTATTCTATGTTCAACACTATCGTCCCTCTTTTTAAAATAATTAAAAAATTTATATTCTAATGGCTTTATAGCTGTGAGTTTGTAAAAAGTTCAAGTACTGATAATGCTAGAACAGGATTCGATCATAAGATCTTACATTCCAGAGTTTGACACCCTATCACTGCACTAAAAATCTGTCTAATATAGCTTTCACAGCTCTCTTGTTCCAAAGTATATTCCTATCCCAATTTGTCTTAATTCTCTTAATAGTCATTTTCCATTTACTATCTTCAAATATTTACATATTTCTTAACTTATATTATTTATTACTGTTCAAATTTATATCCCTAAAACTGTTAGTCCCTCCCCCCATTTTTTTCTCCTTCTAATTGTCTACACCTCTATTTTGTATAAAATTACAAACCAATCAAATATTTAACAAACTTTTTTTTCAAGACTAATTTCATTAAACTATAAAATAATCTATATAGATATATTAAACAAGCTTCATACTTCCCCATTCTTTTTAAATTCTTATAAATAAAAATATAATAAAAGACAAATTACCGCCAAGATGCATTTCATGCTGAACCAGCACTCATCAGTTGGCCCAGGTCACTATCTCTTATATATCTCTATTATATGAAGAGTATTTATCTATAGTAAATTGTTACATTTTTATTTACCATCGTCAAACTCCCTCCACTCACAACTCTGACACCATCCATCTCAGATAAGTACAATAATGATTATTACTGATCATTTTTTAAACTAGAGATTATCTAGCGCAGGTATAAACTTTAAGCCTCAGTTAAAGATTAATATAGTTGATTTTTTAATTTTTTTAAACATACACACACATGGAATTATTCATCTTTCTCTTTCCCATGTATAATATCTTAATGATGAGTGCTAGTTCAGCATGAAATGCATCTTGGGAATCATTAGTCTTTTATTGTATCTTTGTTTATATGAATTTTTAAAAAATGGGGAAGTATGGAGGTTGTTTAATATATCTATAAAGATATTACACATGGGAAAGAGAAAGGTGAATAACTCCATGTGTGTGTATGTTTAAAAAAAAATAAAAAAATCAGATATATTAATCTTTAACTGAGGTTTAAAGTTTATATTTGTGCTAGAGATAATCTTTAGTTTAAAAAATGATGAATAATAATCATTATTGTGGTGTCAAAGTTATGAGTGGAGTGAGTTTGACAATGGTAAATAAAAATGTAACAAAATGATCTATCTTTATTAAAAGTTTTAGTCATTGCAAGTCTCATTCTAATTTTTTTATCAATAACTTCCATTATTGGATATTCAACCCTTAAATATTAATATCTTCTTTATATTATACTTCTTTTTAATTTTTTTATCTTAACAATTGTTTTTACTATTTTTAATTCTAACTTCATTCAAAAACTTTCTATAAATTTCATCAGTCCATTATAATATTTTATTATCACTAAGTACCAGTGTTTTACAAAATTAATAAATCTGATACAGAGAACATTGCTATGGCCAATCTTATCTAAATATTCATTAAATGAAACAATTGTATATGAAATAATACTACAGTAAGTTTAAATCAGAGACAATGTAGAAAGAATTTGTTATAAGGAACTAATGTGAAAATTCTTTATTGTCAGATCAATTATCACACTATATAATTTCCACTTTAACAAAAACAAAAGCTTTCCAACTAGAACAGTTTCAGTACTAAAGATTGCTGGACTACTGATGTCAAAGTAGATTGTCAAACATTCATTTCAAATACTTTATTACTGATGCATTGTCCAGAGTACCAATAAGCTCTAGAGTCTAGACCATTAAAGACTAAACATTTTTACTCCACAATTATGCAGCAGGTATTTTATTAATCACAATCACTGTAGTTTGATATTAGAGTACTGTGAAGAATTAAAGCCTGTTTATATTGATTATGGTTTGATGATCATAATCTTTGTCATTAAATAGAAATTTCATGGATCAAAACTTTGTGAGATATAAAAAAAACATTATTAATGATACAAAATAAACTAGAAAAAAATGCGAGAAGTTACTCATAGAGATTCACTATGCAAATGATTAATTGATCATATCCTGATGTGTTAGAACAAACATTAAACATTAGTTAAAGTGAGGGACAGTATTTATAATGATTACAGTATAAGAAAATTGTCAACATATTCTAGAACTGAAGGTATGTACCCAAGGACGAAATAAATACCTTGGGCATAGATTGGATATTAATTGTAGCAGGAGATCTATATATTCAAGAAAAAATGCAGATAATAATGAATATTCCTGACTAGTATTTTTATGATAACTGAACAAGGATTCAGAAACTGTTTCTTGTGGTTATAGATTTTTTATTTATAATAATAGTGCAGTCTAAAATAGGTGGAAAGTAGTGATATGATTTATCAGAAAAGTATTTTCTGACTGGCATTGGCAAAGGAAGGTTGGAAATTTACCTGGGTAGTTATTAGAAGTATATTGATTATGTCTGATTTATTTGATAGTTTTAAAAAAGTTATAATTATGTAGTAGTGTAAAAAGAACCAGTGGCAATGAAGTTCTAAAATGATGTATAGCTTTTGAAATTATAAAAAAATTCTGAGAAATATCTTAGTGTGTGCTTTTCATCATTTAATATTAATTGTTAAGGTCTTAAGAAAAGTTCAACTTTTATTTAAACTTTTCAAATTCTCCTCACTTCTTCAGGTAAAATTGGTCTGACCAGTGGCAGTATTAACATGAGAATTGATTTTTGAATATTGGATTTTAAAGTGACACACTGACCAACTAGGTTATTCTGTCAAAGACAAACAACTAATAAAAATTTCATATACTTATCTATGTGGGACTTCCTGATTTCTCCATTTTTCTTAAGGGTAAGGTTAATGAGTGAATGGGTGTAGTGTGTAAAATCAGGAGAACCCTCATAGATAAATGTATAAAATTTCTACTGACTGTTGCTTTTATCACAGTTGGTTAGAGCATCAATTTAAAATTTAATATTCATAAATCTAAAGGTGCAGGTTCTATTTGCATAATAGTAATGTGGTAATGTCATTGGTCAGGAAAGTAACATCTAAAGAAGGGAGGAGAATAATATTACATAAAGTGTTGTAATATTTACTTAGCTTTATGGTATTATTAGCAGTTGAAAATACTTGAAAAGTTTAATTAAAGTTTGACATTTTTTAAAGACTTCTAATAATTAATATTAGATATGGGAAATAGTTCAACATATAATTATTACTAAAATACCATTGTAGCAACCTTTCAGACAATCGTGACATATATTTGAGAAAGATATTTACACCTAAAATAAAAAGATAAAATATGATTAAAGTGCATTTGATACTGATTTATAGAAGTTTAATAGCAAGACTAGCATTTCTAATATAATTTTTCAATTCATTAAGTTAGAAAAGAGATGTAGAAATTATTGTGAATTATTATCATACTTTCTTAAAGTATGCTTTGAACGGATGATCTTATAAGCATTTGAACCTATAAGAGTTAAAACTTATGATTAGAACAGAAGGCAGTTGTAATAATTATGCATAATTGTTTGGAGTATTGGATAATTTTCACAATCTTTTATACATGGATATCATCTGAAAGTCAATTAAAGAAGTAATAATATGCTTTCTTAATATTAATATTGGTGGCTTATTTTTAATATTGGTACAGTTGAATCACATTGTGTCTGAAATTTCTTTTACAAACTGTTTAACATTGAACAAATATTATTGGGTGCTCTTTAATATTGTTACAAATTATATTATATTGTCCAAGTTTAAATTGAGTGGAAAATTAATGACAAATTCATAGATGGATTAGTTATCACTATTCGTGTATTATCATTAATGGAGAATTATAAATAATTTATATTTTTCTTTTTATCTTAGAGTTCTAAGTAATGGTGAATCATAAAGTCACCAGATGAATATTCCAGGATTATTTTACAAATAAATTTTTGTTGAGATAATGAAAACAATATATATTATTTCAACATTCTTTGTCATATGCTAATGATATCCAGTTCTTAAGATTTTGCATCTAAAATAATTACTACTAATACTGGCAGAAAAAGCCCAGGATTGATGTAAAAGAAGATCTAGAAAATCCCAAATCTTCTCTAATATATATCTGAATAATGAACATTAGACAGTTTATTGCGATAACATTAACCATCAAAGGTATCAGGTTTTTTTTTAATTTTTATTATAACAAATAAATTAACTAGCTTTTGTCTAATATATCAATTTTCAACATTTGGTATTTTTGAAGTGAAATTAGTTCCTATCTTATTCACAGAAATTGGAAGATTATAAATCACTTAAATAACAGACTACTAGCCATTCTTTTCTTGATGTCTTCAATGAACAAAGTTGTCTTAAATCAAATACCATTTAAATTCTAATCCATCAATAATTATAATTTTGATTTGACTTTCACGTACTTTTCCATACAATATATATTTGTTTGGTCAATTTATGAATCTGAGGAGAAACATTTTTATATGGTACAATTAGCTATAAATGATATTACCAAAATAGTAACCATCAATATAGCAATGAGAAATTCATACAAGATCCACCACATTGGCAATTGGTTATTTATATTGCATATCATGAATAGCAGTTGTTACAAAAGACCTTTCAGTTAGGTTTTACGCAGGTGTTCCAAAGAGATCTTCCAATGTGATCGTATAGAGATTTTATAACCTTTTATCCATTGTTTTTTAATATAATCCTTGTTAATTATTTATGAGAATGAAAACAATTAAAGTTACACAATGATTAATAAATGCATTCAACTCATTAAAGTAAAACCGGTAGTCTAACTCTACATACACAATGGCCACTAGAGGTGCTGTTTCTGTGTTAGTACACAGAACATAAAGGGTAGGGCCCCGAAAGCAGAAATGCTTCTTCCAACCGCTAGGCGGCGCTGTGCTAACACAGAAGCAGCACCTCTAGCGGCCATCGTGTACTTAGGGTTAGAATACCGTAAAACTCTTATAGAAATGTTGAGTAGATTTTATGAATATAAAGTAATTTATAAATGATGCTTAAATGTATGGAGTAATTATATTAAAATTTAATTTATAAATTTATACTTTTAATTTTTGTGTGAAATAATAAATATAAAGAGTTTTAAAAGGTGAACTGCAAATTTATTTTATTTTTGACTTTATTGGAATAATTTTTTAAAAATTAACTTTAATGATATTATTATGATGTATTGATGGTTCATTATTTATATCAGTGATTTTCAACCTCATTAGGTTCATGGCTACTTTGGACATGCTTTTTGAATTTGAATCAATACTTATAATTAATCAATACTTATATTTAATTGTAAAAATTATTTTATTTTTAAGTTGCATCGATATCATATTATTAACGTGATAATTCGTTTAGAATTGTTGGTATTTGATATCAATTAAACATTATGTTAGAATATGTATGCATTAGTAATAAATTAATTCTTGGTAGGTAAATTTAAAAAATTACATTTCTAAAGATAAAAAAATATAGTTTTTATGTTAGACAAAAGACAGAGCTGTAAATAATATATATAATAAATTTAACGGTTTACAAACTATTACAAAGAATCCTTAAATCCGCAGAAGTACTTTCGGTTAATTTCTTAAACCTGCCTCAACTACCAAGCTTTTTGTTTTTGAATTTAATGGCAGTTGAGGCAGGTTTAAGAAATTAACTTACTTCTGCGGCTTTAAGGATTGTTTGTAATAGTTTGTAAATCGTTAAATTTATTATTTTAATTATATTACAATTTTGTTTTTAATTAACGGACATTTTATTTATTTTAAATATATATATAAGCAGATAAAATAAATATAATAATCAAAATACTCTGGAATAAACTCCATAATATCACATGATCACATCTCCTTTACTAGCACATTAATTGTAGATAGGGATTTTATGCACAAGCCTTCTGGCATCCATTGATTACTCTGTTTAGCACAGGTGGCAATACTGTATGGAGAGTTTTGCTCTGTTTAAACTCCATAATACTTAACATATTTGATTATATATATACAAATAATATATTTTATGGGTCATCTATGTATGATTTTAATTATAAACACACTGACGGTTTGATGCATTTATAATAAAAATCATACATAGATGTACCCATAAAATATATCATTTATAACTGTAACCCATGAAAATCTTCATATCAACACACACATATATGTCTATATATGTATATATTACAACAGTAGCATTATATAGGTTATAAGTTAAACAAATTTAGAAAAATAAAGTTAATCAAAGCAAAAAAAAAAATGATTTAAAAATTGGAATAACAATATCATACAATAATAAATATATATATAAAATAAAAGATTAAGTGTATATTCACAATAATATTTTTGGTGACTATCAACTCGATAATAATAGATTTTAGCAATCACATAAACCTGTGACTTTGGGTGAAACGTAAAATAATATAACTATATTTATTAAATGAACATAATTAATATAAAATTGTAAGGGGGGAGGGGCTATGACTTTGAAATTATATTATTTCTAATTTTGAATAATAATCCAGGGAATGAAATATAACATGCTAAAATGAAAACTCATATTTACATCAGTATGATATTTGAATATTTAAATATGTCTATGAGAAGTTATTTATATATGCAAAGATATTAAAAAAGAGTATTATAATTAAGCTAGTCAATTGAGAAGCCCTTGAATGACATGAACAAATGTCAGGCTTTAAATCAATTTTTTTTCTACAAAGAGATGGAATGGAGTTGATTAAAATGTAACATTGTAATGATGGTAAAATTCAGAATTTATTATAATATAAAGCAAATAAATCTACATTTAAAATGGAAAGTATTTTTCAAAAAATAAATAGATACAACTTTATTATTTATATATCATTAATAAAGAATTCAGACAGAGTTTATGATAACTAAATATTATTGAAAATAATATACAGAAGAAAATTGGATACTATGACATGATTTTTTTTTGTAAAGATAAGAGAATTACTTTTATTTATTTTGATAATTAATTTATGTAAAGTCGGTAGCTTTAATATTTAAGCTTTGATTTCATAAAGACAAATGTTATAAATTTGAAGTTACGTTTTTCACGTCCAATTTTTTAATATAAATTAGTCAGTAAGAAAGATTGACTGAAAAAAAAAAAAAAAAAAACGTCATTAGTAAATAAATTAACATATTTCTTGAAAAACATGTAGTGTTGCCTTTGATTTCAGGCCAACACAGATTATTGCATGGGAGAATTGTGGGTATATAAAGAGTTCAAAAACCAATGTCAGAACCAGTTCAGTCAATAATCAGTTCAATTGTTGATAGAAGTCAATTGAAAAGAAAGTTGCTAATCATTTAATTAGATGATCCATCTATTAATAGAGGGAGAGCTCAATATTTTATGATGTGAAGTATATATAACGTACAGAGAACTAACAAAAGTGATCACAAGTTAATATCAGTTTATTCATAAGATAAATAAGCATCAGTTGCCTCTATGGAAATGGCATTCACTATGTAGACATCTTATAAAGATAAGAGTTATGTGAACACTTTAATTGGATCATTATTTATTATTTGAAAATTTAATCACTGGTGAAGTATTGAATGTAGAGTTTAAAGATATTATATAGTCTGCCTACTAACTTTCCTATGTGAAAAAATGCATCCTGAATCAATAGACTACTTACTAACAAAAGAAATATGGATAAATCTAATTTCAGCAAACTAAACTTATTAAAAATACAATTTAATAAAATTAAAGACATAAGATGTTTGTTAAGAAGAAAATCAATACTTGAAAGAAGAACATCCAAACCTTGACGGAATAAACTTGCAAAGAGGAAGATTACTAAGAATATCTTCAAAGTGTATTTTTCACAACTATATCATACATAGTGAATATAAGAAAGTGGTAGTAAAGGTAATGGCAAAGAATGATATTAAATAGTGAAATATTGGTAAGAACTTCAATAATATCATACTTACTAAAATCTTCAATAAGTACAATTAATTGATTTAATAAGCTAACATTAATTTGATACTTAATATATGTCATTACATTTTGAATTATAAGTGTCAAATTAACTCAACCCACATCCTTGACACCATTCACTTTAGATAAATATGGTAAGGATTATGATTAATCATTTACTAAACTAGACATTATCTTTAGCATACATATAAACTTTAAAACTCAATTAAAGATTAATATATATAATTTTTTTAAATTAAACACAAACACATGGAGATATTCACAATTCTTTTTCCAATGTGTAATATCTTTATAAATATAAACTATTCTTGATTTTTTTCCCTCTCTTTTTAGGATTTTATATTTCTTCAATTTTTTTCTCTTTAAAAAATGTATTTTTTTCTTTCATTAAGAATATCTTTCATTTTCTTATTATATATAATTAACAAGTTATTTGTGCTCAATAAGTGCATATATCTTTGAAGAGATTATATATATATATATATTTTAATTTGTGATTTCTTACTTAAAGGGAGTTAACTAAAGTAATAATTTTTTCTAGAGTTAAGTATATAAGGGTGATTTATATATTTGTATATACATGCAATACGATTTTTGTTCTTTGAATTTGCTATGTTTTTGTTTTATTAAAATGTTATTTTAAAATTTAATAATAATAACTAAATTCATCTTATATTACATTTTTTAATTTGATAGCAAAGCATACATTATACTTATACTTGTAAGAGTGAATCAACTGATGTGCAAAAATGCTTCAAATTATGCTCAACAATAGATAACTTAGTAGAAGAGAACAAAAAATTAAATTATAATAAGGAAAAGCAAATCAGTCTTTCATTCAAAAGGTAATGCCAGAGTTTATAGAAACATTCCAATTCTCAAAACAAATAAAGCTGATTGGAAAACAGAAGCCATTTAATCATCACAATTACTTTGTATCAGCTAAATAGCAGGAGCAGATCACAGAAAGATGGGATACAATATTATGATGACATCCATTAGAGAACCACAATTTTTTTTTCTGTGAATGTGTTGCATAGGAATTGATTAGATTATTTAGAATGTATTTACCCATTAACTATATTTATTGGATTTCTAATGAGTCCACTAGATTGTCACCCAATTATTTGCATCTGAATAAATATTATATCTTATTAAAAAAAATCATTATCTATCATATAAGGTGCTGACAAAAATAAAGAGAAAGGATAAAAAACAAAAATATTTCATTATTCATATGTTTGAAATTGGTGCCAAAGCACTTATAAAAATGTTAAATATCAGCTAACCCAAAAAGCATGCATTTTAAAACTTTCAGGATATTTATGAAGTCTCTATAAGAATTTTGGACAACAAAAGAAACATAGACAAACATTTCTGGATGTTAAAGTAGAAAGAATAAAGACTTATTAATCTTCCACTGATATGATTTATGGTATTATCAATAATAAGATTTTTGGTGGGAAAGCATTAAATCTTGGGATTCCAATAGACAAACTAATACCTGTAAAGTGACAATGATTTTATATAGAGCATCAAATGCATAAAATTGCTGCTCATATGTAGAAGTCCATGAAAGTGACCAGATAGATATTAAATAGATGCAGTACCAATGCGCTGGATTAAGAAAAAATCAAAAGTTATTTGTATTTAAAAGTTAACCAAAAAAGTACAAAGAGAAGCAAAAATCTTAAATAGTTAACATCTGAAAAATAAATAATTTACTTTAATAATACATCAATGAAAATTACCAAAAGGAAAAAAATAATACAAATTAGAAATGAATTTAATTACTGTTTTATATGATATAATAGAATTAAATATTGTTTAATTTGAATGACTCAAATTTGATCTTTATTTTTAGGAGAAAGTGAAATAATGCTAGTGTTATAAAAACCGAGTTAGAAAAATCTAAAAAGGTAAAGTTACATAGTTTAGCCAAGTAGGAAAAAAGATTTGGAAATTGGAGTATCAAAATTAAAAATAAAATAAAAAGTATATAATAAAAAATTGAATTTGCAAGCACAATAAAAGTTTTGACTATTCTTGAAGCGGATGATAATACCTTTAGCAGCCCCATAAACTCATCAATTCTGGGATAAAATATAAATTATCAATTGTAAATTGATGTAGCTAGTGGGAGATAATTGCACCTTTAACATAGATTATTGCTAAATTTGTATAGTAGTCCAGTATATGAAATATATTATAAAGCTGTAATGTTTGCGTGTTTTGATTTTTAAACATGTAAGTGCATCTGTAAAAAGGTATTTATATATGTAAAAATATAAAAAAGAGTATTATAACTAAGCCAGTCAATTTTGAAATCCATGAATGGTATTGACAGATGTGAGGATATAAATAATTTTTTTTCCCATGAATATACTGAGTGAAGGTGATTAAAATATAACAATGTAATGATGGTAGAATTCAGTATTTATTGTGGTATAAAACACTTAAAATAAAGAGTACCCTCTAGCAAATAAATGAACAAAAATTTTATTATTTATATATAACTAAATTTTATTTTAAAAGAAAAACAAATATTTTTATTTATTTTAATAACTAAATTATGTAATCTATGACTCAAGCATTAGAAATAATAAAAGAAAAGCATAATTTTAAGTTAATTTTTTTTTTTCATATACAAATTTTAAAAATTAAATTAGTCCATAAGAAAGGCTGCCTGACAAACAAGGCATGTCATCAGTAAACAAGTCAACATATTTTAAGAAAAATATGTAGTGTTATTTTAGATTTCAGGCAAAAGAGATTATTGCATGGAAGGATTGTGAGTATATAAAAAGCTCATAAACAACACTTCAGTTGCTAGATAATGTCAGTTGAAATGGAGATTGCTAATTATTGAGTTAAACTGAGCTGTCAGTTCTTACTGGAGATCCCATTGCTTTAAGATATTGAATATATATA
The DNA here is from genome assembly GCA_028023455.1 of Epiperipatus broadwayi. Lineage (NCBI taxonomy): Eukaryota > Metazoa > Onychophora > Udeonychophora > Euonychophora > Peripatidae > Epiperipatus > Epiperipatus broadwayi. Next base: position 4,580,125 of record JAQFVV010006254.1, read on the forward strand.
AGGAAATATAAATAAAAACAATTATACAAGGGTTTGTGTAAAGAAGTAATTGTGTTTACATATATATATATATATATGAACACAGACTTTCAAGCACCCTTAAGCTATCCACTCTATCTCACATAATCGATACATATGACCACACAGATGTGATAAAGATAAATAATCTCCAATATACATATTTTATGCTGAACCAACACTCATCAATTGGTCCAGATCACACATATGGTTATGTCCATCAGTTATATGAGATAGAATGGATAGCTGAAAGGAGTTTGAAAGTCTGTGTTCAAATCCCTATATTACATTTAAACCCCAAGTATAAGAATTTTGCTTGTATTTCAAAAATATATACACACATATATATATATATGCGTGTGTATTAACTTCCCAGAGATTGAGCAGTAGTGAGCATAAAAAGAATATAAATTTTACTAGTGAAACCAAGCCAATCCATCATTGAAAGCCATGAATTATCAATATAATTTTTATTTACCACTATGGTAAAATTACTTACTGTATATATTGTAACGATCCAGAGAAGGTGACTTAACGTAATCTGCACTACGGGGCGCCATCTAGGCATTTGAACCTAGAAAAATTTATAAAGTAGGCAGATACGTAAGTAAAAAAAAAAAAAATTTTTTTTTAAATATTTTGGTTCCGGTCGTTAGCCCATGTCACTAGCTCAGGGAGTAGCAGAGATTTAATAATATCATATCTTATCTAATTAGATTTCAACATTAAAAAATAAATAAAATAAGCCACTGCCAGTAATTAACATACAAACATTTATTTATGCACATATATATAAGATTTAAAATTATTTTAGTATTAGTTTTACATTTTAACATTTAACATTATTTTTAACTTTGATTTTTGACTTTAATTTACATTTAATTACTATTATATTCTAATTTTACATTTTAATTAAGTTCGCACAGATAAATTTATGAAAGCTTGTTTATAATGTTGAATATAGATCGGTTACATAGATTTCACGGTCAAAAACATTTCAAAGTAAACATAAACGATCAAAATACAAAATTATTGATTACTGACAATTGCGGAGGGAAATTTATACGTAACCCAATAGTATTCACCATAAGATACTTGCATTGTCACCAATAACTTAAAAGACATCCGAATAAATACATTTTAGATACTCACCGTAAGGTATCATTATTTATCGAATGTCTATATATTTTGATCAAATATGAAAACCCAAAACATACTTAACCGATAACCAATCCATGCAAGCGTCTATAAACAACTTAAATTTAATGCATTTTTATTTAGGGTCAAGTATGAATAGACCACATAGATTTGCATTTGAAAATAAAATATTCTGTCCCTATTTAACCTTAGGCTAAAATTCGCAGTCAAACTGGCATCAATCCATCTGATACATCGATGTATTCAATGTAATACGGAATACGGCAGCACCAAAAAGATTAAGAGAAGATATTGACTCTCATTAGACAGGAATATTACTTCTATCTAACGAGAAGAACAATAAAAAAAAAAACTCCATAGAAAGGAACTGCGCTCTGCGTCTTATAATTCCTTCCATAGGCAAAACGGGAGAGTGCGGCGTATGAAGCGATTCTGCCAGTAGCGAATCTCCGACTACATCTACTAACTACATCAATATATCCAATCCATTGACCCAATCTAACAACGACACAAATAACCTAAGATTACCCTCCCCTAATATAACTTTACAAATCTATACAGCCATTCACGCCCGACTTAAGTTTAACATTTATATAATTAATTTAACGAAAAACAAAAAAAATCATGATAAAAACTTAAAGAATAAAAAATAAATAAATGGAAATGATTTTACATAAATAAGAAAAAAAATACATCAAATAACACTATTAATAAAGAATTTAGTTTGGTCAGATAGGATTCTATTTGTAACAATTAAATACTAGGAAAGTTTAAAATTTAAAGTTCTTAGTGTTTTCAAATTAATATTGTTCGTTATATCTTAGAAAGTTCTTACGGTTTTAGAAATGTTCATCTTTTACAGTTGCTTGCCGTTTGAAATCCAGCGTTAAATTTCCCGATGATCCTGTGGTCCTCTGAATATAAGAAAAGCGATGTTTCATTTTTCCATTTTATAACAACTGAAGGGATTGAACGTGCGTCCTTCAATCTCTTCTCCCGCACCTCCGCACTAACATCTATCTGTCACATCGTAATAATCATAATAACTCACTAATTAATAATTTCCAAATTTTCCTTTTATACGTATTCGAAGGATTGACTTGGCATTATGTCATCGATGTGATGATCCTTTCGCTGAGGTCCGATTTCCCGATGGATTTCTTTCATTGGCTATTTGTTTCTATTGTTTTCCTATCTGACCGATGTTTTTACATTTAAATGCCCAAGGCTGGTTTACATTTGACTAATTAAATTTATCATTTCCATTTCTGATTAATTAACCTGTTTTCCAAATCAAAGATATATTTAAAGATAAATTTAAAGATATAATTTTATCTCCAAATCTTTTTAAAATTTAGTTTTAAAATACTTTTTCTTTAATAAAGTTTTATTTTAATAATTTTTCATTATCTGTGCGATTTAATATATACGAGTTTAAGATGATATTTAATTTCAATTTTTAATTCTTAAAGAAAATTTTTAAATGCGAACTTTTTAATTTACTTTCATGTTTAATAAATATAAAAAAAACAATGTAACGAACGTCTGTGCTCGTTACATATCAGTAAAGTTGCTTAAAAAAAATGATCAAAAAAAAAAAATTTTACTTAGGGTTAGTAATTACGGTACACGATTGACGAAGACATTTACAAAACATCCGGTTAATAATTTTACAAAAAGACTATATACAAAAAGAAAAAGAAAATGTTGACTATCGCTTACCTAAGGACCATTTACGTTTACACCCCTCCCCACAAGAGTTCTATTTTATTTTATACATTTTATTTTTACACACGGCATGACAAGCAAGTTATTTTATAAATTATTTATTTAAGAAGGTTGCATTGAAGTAAATATGTTTTGAAAGATAATGGATTTATACGTGTATATTTGCAGCACAATTATAAATACCACCAACTTATTTATGACTGATTAAAATGCTTAAATAGGATTACACTGAAGTAAATTCCCAATGGTACTCATCGTAAGGTACCACATTTCGATCATAAACTTACGTGGCTGTGCGCACCTATACACGTTAAAGCATAATATATATCAACAAAAAAAAAACATATCTATTGCAACCTTTTGACTTTTTTTTTTTTTTAACCCCCCAAACAATTAGTTTTAAAATTATTTTATACTTTCTAGTGTTTAATATATATGCGTAATTTCTTTCTGGCAGTGCTTTTATAAGATTTAAAGTATACGACTATATGTAAACAGATAAAATATTTCATTTTGACAAAATTTGCTCAGGGTATATGTGGTTTATTAAAGATCGGCCCCAGAGTTGGGAACAAAATTTTTTTTTTTTGCCAGTTGTAACGATCCGGAGAATGTGACTTAACGTAAACTGCACTACAGGGCGCCATCTAGGCATTTGAACCTAGAAAAATTTATAAAGTAGGCAGATACGTAAGTCAAAAAAAAAAAAAAATTTTTTTTTAAATATTTTGGTTCCGGTCGTTAGCCCATGTCACTAGCTCAGTGGAATAGCAGAGATTTAATAATATAATATCTTATCTAATTATATTTCAATATTAAAAAAAATAAATAAAATAAGCCACTGCCAGTAATTAACATACAAACATTTATTTATGCACATATATATAAGATTTAAAATTATTTTAGTATTAGTTTTACATTTTAACATTTAACATTATTTTTAACTTTGATTTTTGACTTTAATTTACATTTAATTACTATTATATTCTAATTTTACATTTTAATTAAGTTCGCACAGATAAATTTATGAAAGCTTGTTTATAATGTTGAATATAGATCGGTTACATAGATTTCACGGTCAAAAACATTTCAAAGTAAACATAAACGATCAAAATACAAAATTATTGATTACTGACAATTGCGGAGGGAAATTTATACGTAACCCAATAGTATTCACCATAAGATACTTGCATTGTCACCAATAACTTAAAAGACATCCGAATAAATACATTTTAGATACTCACCGTAAGGTATCATTATTTATCGAATGTCTATATATTTTGATCAAATATGAAAACCCAAAACATACTTAACCGATAACCAATCCATGCAAGCGTCTATAAACAACTTAAATTTAATGCATTTTTATTTAGGGTCAAGTATGAATAGACCACATAGATTTGCATTTGAAAATAAAATATTCTATCCCTATTTAACCTTAGGCTAAAATTCGCAGTCAAACTGGCATCAATCCATCTGATACATCGATGTATTCAATGTAATACGGAATACGGCAGCACCAAAAAGATTAAGAGAAGATATTGACTCTCATTAGATAGGAATATTACTTCTATCTAACGAGAAGAACAATAAAAAAAAACTCCATAGAAAGGAACTGCGCTCTGCGTCTTATAATTCCTTCCATAGGCAAAACGGGAGAGTGCGGCGTATGAAGCGATTCTGCCAGTAGCGAATCTCCGACTACATCTACTAACTACATCAATATATCCAATCCATTGACCCAATCTAACAACGACACAAATAACCTAAGATTACCCTCCCCTAATATAACTTTACAAATCTATACAGCCATTCACGCCCGACTTAAGTTTAACATTTATATAATTAATTTAACGAAAAACAAAAAAATCATGATAAAAACTTAAAGAATAAAAAATAAATAAATGGAAATGATTTTACATAAATAAGAAAAAAATACATCAAATAACACTATTAATAAAGAATTTAGTTTGGTCAGATAGGATTCTATTTGTAACAATTAAATACTAGGAAAGTTTAAAATTTAAAGTTCTTAGTGTTTTCAAATTAATATTGTTCGTTATATCTTAGAAAGTTCTTACGGTTTTAGAAATGTTCATCTTTTACAGTTGCTTGCCGTTTGAAATCCAGCGTTAAATTTCCCGATGATCCTGTGGTCCTCTGAATATAAGAAAAGCGATGTTTCATTTTTCCATTTTATAACAACTGAAGGGATTGAACGTGCGTCCTTCAATCTCTTCTCCCGCACCTCCGCACTAACATCTATCTGTCACATCGTAATAATCATAATAACTCACTAATTAATAATTTCCAAATTTTCCTTTTATACGTATTCGAAGGATTGACTTGGCATTATGTCATCGATGTGATGATCCTTTCGCTGAGGTCCGATTTCCCGATGGATTTCTTTCATTGGCTATTTGTTTCTATTGTTTTCCTATCTGACCGATGTTTTTACATTTAAATGCCCAAGGCTGGTTTACATTTGACTAATTAAATTTATCATTTCCATTTCTGATTAATTAACCTGTTTTCCAAATCAAAGATATATTTAAAGATAAATTTAAAGATATAATTTTATCTCCAAATCTTTTTAAGTTTTTGTTTTTAAAATACCTTTTCTTTAATAAAGTTTTATTTTAATAATTTTTTTTTATCTGTGCGATTTAATATATACGAGTTTAAGATGATATTTAATTTCAATTTTTAATTCTTAAAGAAAATTTTTAAATGCAAACTTTTTAATTTACTTTCATGTTTAATACATATAAAAAAAAACAATGTAACGAACGTCTGTGCTCGTTACAATATATTTTATAAAAATATGTATTCAATGTGATTACTAGTTGATCACTGTGTACTGTCTGGAAATATAATCACTTATGGATTGAATATGGGTATATAACTTAAGAATGTCATATAGCCTGCCTATTATTTATTTACACCATGAAACATTTCACTAAACAGATAGTTTAATTAACAACAAACTAAATTTTAACCAAATTATTAATTGATGTTATAAATGAACAAACTTATAAATGATAAAATTCAACAAAACTACTAACATAAAATTATTGCTGTAATGAAAACCAACACCTCGAAAAAGAATCTACAAAATTGCAAAGAGAAAGATTGCTTTGAATACTGCCAAAAATATATATTTTAAAATTATACCATGAGCATGAGAATAATAAGATGATACTAAGAATAATGTTAAAGGAAGATACTAAACAATAAAATACTAGTACGAACTTGATACTTCAATAAATATAATTAATAATATTTTAAATCTGCTAACATTAATTTGATAAGAGAAGTAGTTTGTAAATTCTTTATCATTATTTTCTTTTTCTTTTCTTTGTTAAGATTTTATTTTCTTTATTTTTATTCTCTTCATAATATATTCTTTTTTGTAACTATTAATATATTTTATTAATTTATTGTATTTAATTAATAACTGATTTTGTGCAGAATTATGCATTTATCTTGGAAGAGATTGTTTTTTTTAATTTGGGGTTTCTTATATAAGGTTAAAGATAATTAAATAAGGTATTAAATCCAGCCAGAGATAGCTACATAAGGATGCTTTATGAATTTGTATACATGCAATGTGATTTTTTTGTAATTTAAATTTCTTTGTCATTTTTCTTTTTGATGTTTTATTAAACAGTATTTTGAAAATATAATAATAGTTAGCTATATTTATTTTTGTTTCATTCTCAACCTGGATGCATCTCTAAATATTAAGGGGGAAGAATTAGTTCATGATGATCAATTGTTACTGTTTGGTAATGGTACCTTATTAATAAATTAACTTGGCTTTAGGCAGAAAACTTAACATGCACATACATATATTAAATCAAAAATTTCCAGTACCCAACTGATATCTATATAAAACAGTCAAAGCTTAACAAACCAATAAAATATTCGCAATTTTTTGTCAAGGCAATCTCTGTAGATTTGGAAATTCATCTTTTATTCATGGAAATTGTCTTGATAAGTTGTAAATATTCTATTAGTTTATTAAACTTTGGCCATTATGCTGTGAGATTCATGTACACATACTAATAAATAGCATCCCACTAATGTTTAGTCTTTGGAAATTATAACCATTGACTGGGAGCATTATCATGCACTGCCTTCTATTGCTTTGGTACACAATCTACTCCTATTTACAAACCGTTTTCTTGGATAAAATTTGTTTATGACTGATAAGTTTTTGATTAATTAAGAAATATAATGAAGTATATAACTTAGGATATAAAAATTTTAATTTTCCATTGATTTCAGCTATTTTTGTATAGAAATTTATCATTTTCAGGTTTCTTGGTGGTTCTGCAGCATCACCTAGCAGCCACAGTACGCATAACCAAAAACTACCATATTTTATTGTTATTGTTAATGAAAAAATATTGGTTGTATTCTCATCCTTGGTGTTCGCCTTAAGATGGCGTTGATGCTTTTCAAAAACATATACATATAACGATTCCGGGCCGGACCTAAATGATCGATTTGATCTAAAAAGATCTGATTTCTTAGATTTGTAATAAAATATTCTACTAACTAATGCTATTATATGATGTTAGTTTTTTTCATTTTTGTAAATGTTTATTAATCTTATCTTGTTTTTGAGTTTGTGTGTCTTTAAAGTTACGGTGTTTTTCTAATTTTTTTGACTTTACGTGTATCTTTTTAAAGTTATGGTCTTTTTTTTTGCAAGATAAATCAATAATTTTATTCAAAAGCAAGACATAATAAGTAAATATTTATTAATCTTATCTTGTTTTTGAGTTTGTGTGTGTGTCTTTAAAGTTACGGGGCTTTTTCAAATTTTTTTTTTTTTGACTTTAGGTGTGTCTTTTTAAAGTTACGGTATTTTTTTTTGCAAGAATAAATCAATAATTTGATTCAAAAGCAAGACGTAATAAGTCAATGTTTATTAATCTTAGATTGTTTTTGAGTTTGTGTGTGTCTTTAAAGTTATGGGGCTTTTTCTCATTTTTTTTTTGGACTTTGTGTCTTTTTTAAAGTTACAGTATTTTTGGTCAAGAGTAAATCAATCATTTTATTAAAAAAGCAAGATGTAATTCTAAATCTATCAAAAGTAATGAAATTTATATACTACAATTTAGAATTGATACCCGACTACTATTAATAAGTACCGTCATTAAAAGACTCGATTGAAAAATGATACCGACTAATTTCCATTTTCTTTTTTTTTGGGGGGGGGGGGCAGTAATGAATCAGAAAGTGGGTTGTTTTTTGTTAAGTCTGTCTATATAAAAAGGGTACCATTATTGAAATACTAAATTTAAAAATGATAGCTGACTAATTTGCATTTCTTTTGACAGTAATTAATCAGAAAGTGAGTTTCTTTTTGGTAAATCTTGTGTATATATAAAAACAAACAAACCGTAATTCAAAGACTCCATTGAAAAAAATCAAACCCTGTTGAATTTGCTTTTTTTTTTTTAAAGACGGTAATTAATCAGGAACTGGGTTGTTTTTGTTAGTGTGTAGATATAAAAACTAATCTTATTTTGAAATAATAAATGTAACAAAACAAAAAAAAAAATAATACCCGACTAATTTTATTTTTCGGACAAGTAATTACTAATAATTAGACAGTGGGTTGTTTTTGTTTGTGCATATATATATAGCGAAAGTAACTGGTCACGGACGAATTCTCGCGAAAACGGTACTTTTCGCATGATCCTTTAATTTTTTTTCCTTTTGCACCCTTAAAAGCAATTTTTGAGGGTTACCCCTTCATAATGGAATCTTCAGGACATTATTACTAAACTTACAACAGTAAAGTAAGTTACAACACATTAAAAAAATAGACGTCTTATCAAATTTAAAAAACCTACGACTGCTTCAAATACACACACTCTCACCCGAAACTACAGAGAGAATAGATATTCTACTATTACGAGAAAATGATGAACAAAATTGACTACTATGGCAGCTGATCAAGGCATTTCTTTCTCTGCTTTTAGCATAGAAAAAAAGCCATAACCGGCAGCCGTCGGGAACTCTTTCTGTGTTTTATCATAGAAAGAAGTCTCTTTGTGTTGGCTTCTGTCACCGCCTCCTCCGTCCAACATAATGTGAGAACTTTTCTGTGTTTATAACGTAGAAAAATTCCTCTTTGGTTGGGTGAAGGCCGGTGAAACGGTATATATCTAGGAATTTACCTAGAAGTAGCGACATCTTAAGGTGAACATCAAGGATGAGAAAACAACCAAAATATTTTTAAAATTGTTATAATTTTTTTGAGTATTCAACAATCTCTTAAAAATTTTCCATGAATCCTCAAGGGTCAGGAATTTTGGGTTGTGCACTATTGCTTTATTGTCACATTTATTTTGCAAACAAAAAGGAATCACTTTAATTTGCTTTCCCCAGTTGTTATTAAGGTAAAATATCTGCCAAATAATGTTAGTTAGGGAAAACCTTCATTTGGATTCAAGATGTTAAGCCTTATTTAATAAATTAATAATTTAACTTCCCAGGGAAGAGTTAATTGCTATCTTTTTTAATACTCTTGTCAATAAATGATCCAATATCAAATTATTTATTTTTTAAATTTGCAAAATAAATCTGAAGTAATAGAGTAGTGCATAACATAACTAGTCTCAGCTTTTAAAATAAAATTTTAGTTGGTTTTAATTACAATAGTTTAAAACCAAGACAAAAGAAACTTATATTAACTAAAATCTTTTGAAAGTAAAATTATATAATTCCAAAATCTAATCAGGTGTGTGCTCTATATATCTACTTATAATGGTACACACTCTTACAAAACAAAAAAATATATATAACAAACTACAGGACTTTATGTAACATTTCTTCTCTTTTTTTTTTCTATTTTAAAATGTTTGACTTTTGAAACTGAGAAAGTCTCCTGTTCAACTGCCCCATCAAGCCTCGTAAAAAATATATATATATATTTTCTTTCTCTCTCTTTTTAACTTTTAAACCCCACACAGTAATCCTGCTGAACGTTTGCCCTGTTCTTCATCTAGTGATATCACTATTAATTGTAACTTTCACCTCTTACTCTAGCATTATTGACCTTCTTCTCAGAAAGTCTGAGACTCCAGGCATTAAGGATCCATACACCCCCAACTCATTCTCTAGGATAAGTACATTCTGACCACTTTTTTGTATGGTGAAAGGACTATCATATATAGAAACAAAAATTGTTATACTAGTGCTGGGTTGCATTACTAACATGAAGCTTTCTGACAAAACCAAGTCACCAGTGTTGAATTGGCATGATCGCTGGTTTCTGCACCTTACTCATAATTTGCCATGGGTTTTAATCTTATTCTAGCTTTTTCCTTATCTCTTTTCTCTATTAATATTTCCTCAATTCATGGGGATTGGAGCCGGAATAAGTACAGGATAATTCTGACTGAAATGTAATCTAATTAGTGTAAACCCTGTGAACTCATTTTGTGTTCAATTGATGTAGTTGGTAATATTTTCAATTTGTTTCACCATTCTTTGTGGTTCTTGCTAAAATACAGTCAAAACAGAATGTTTAACTCTATCATAACCTGCTCACAGGGATTAGATTATTATATATAGATGTTAATAAATACTGTATACCCTGTTGTCAAATCCATTGCCTCTATTGGCAGGATTCAAATGGTGTCCCATGGTCAGTGAATATATACTGCCGTTTTCCAATTCTAAAGATCTGCTGCTCTTTCAAGACTTTAATAGTGCTTCAGGCATTGGCCCTTCTTAATGGGTAAGCTGTTACTTATTTTGAGAAAACATCATATATCACAATTAAGAACTGATGTTATCTATAAGCTGGTAATGGTCCATAAAACTCTATGGCTAGTAATCCATTAGGATTCTGAGCCAAAACCAGTTGTAAGATTGTGTAAATTTTTTTTATTTACATGCTTTATTTGTGAACATATGTGGCAGGTTCTGAGAATTGATAAGATATTTGCATACATCCCAGGCCAATAAAATAAGTTTTGAAATACAAGTTCCACCTTGCATGGCTCAAAATTTCCGTAAACACAATGTATGTGTTCAATCAGCCAGTTCCAACGTCTTTTAGGTATGAGAGTCCTCCAGGAATCCCCTTCTGGTATAACCTTGTATTGTAATATTCCATCCTTGATTTGATACACTCCTTTATGTTTCTCTATCTTAGCTGTGTCAGCCAGTGATGGAGTCAGTGAGCCTCTCTTATAACTATTATGTGAGCATAATTGGGATCTCTTGCCTGTATTTCAGAAAGTCTTCATAAATCTTGTTCTACTGATTCATCCATAGCTAATGTAATTGCTGCAATGCTTAAATTATCTGACAAGATGACACTGAGGTAGATCTATGGATGCCAACTCAAAATATCAATCCCAATATTATCTTTGCCTTGGCAATAAACAGACCTATATTGGAATTTCTTCAGGACTAGGCACCATCGAACCAACTGATAATTTGTCAAGTAACTGCTATTCAGGAATTCTAAACTTTGGTGATCAGTAATAACAATGATGTTCAGTTCCAGAAAAAAATGTTTAAATTTACCAAAGGCCTATACAATGGCCAGTGCTTCCTTTCTGTAGTAGTATAATTGTTTTCAGATTTCTTAAGCATTCAGCTGCAAAAATATAATACCTTGTAGCATTGCTGTTAATCAGTTTGGGTATAGAACATTTGAGAAAAGTCAACATAAGACAAAACTACTTGTTCCAGGAACTTCCTCTTGACATAATAAAACTCTTAACCCTGTTGGAAACTCTATACCCATTTCTGATCCTTTTTTAATAACTGGACCAAGGTTGACGAATCTACAGCAAAGTTTTCATAGAATCAATAATAACACTCATTGGAAGGTGTAGAGAAATTCTCAATCATGGCCAGTTTATTTATATGAAGCTTAATGCCATCCTTTCTGATCAAAAAGCCAAAAAATGTCACTTCCTACATGACCAAATAACCCCTGCAAATTGATAAACATTTTTTTGATGGCACTTTTATTAAAAATATCTCTAAATGTTCCTCTATATTTCTGGGTTTTAACAAAGTTTTAAGATTCTTAATGTAATTTGGTTAATTCTTGCAGAAGCATGATAATGAAAATAGCTAATCTTTCAGAATTGCACGAGCATCTCATAGCTTTAATATAAGTCAATTTAAATGTAGGAAACTTTGCTTAGCTGTCCAAAAGTATACAACTCTGCAATTCTTTCAACTCACAACTAACTTCAATTCATCTGATTTAACCCCAGTTAACTAAATTTTATTCATTTGCCCTTTTTATAAATTTGCATTTTAGAAAATATTTTTCTATAAAGTTTTTTTTAATAGTTGTTTTTTTGTTTTTATACTTCTTAGATGGTTTATTTATCTATTGCATGCCATATATTAATATTTATACAAAGTTGTTCACACATTTTTCTCTTATTAATTAATAACATTAAGAGTGTTATCAAAAAAAAAGTGTATACTTTAAATATACTTAAAAAAAATTTGCATCTTTTTTCAAAATCTAATTATTTATGTACATTTAAATAAATATAAAATATATAAGCTTAAATTAATTTTACTATCTTTTAATCCTGTCTTAAAAAATCTTTTTACTATTATTATTATTATTATTATTATTGTTAATGTTGTACAAACTAATACACCCACATGAGAGATTGTTGCAATATATATATATATAATCAGATAAATATATGTTGCAATATATATATATATAATCAGATAAAATAAATATAATAATTAAAATACTCTGGAATAAACTCTGTGAATATATTTAAATCTATAATTGCTGAACATTCAGTTATTTGCAAGGGAGATTTTTGCTTTGATAATATTTTTATTTTGTATATGAAAAACGATTTTAGAAAAAAAAAAATCAACGAGTTATATTTTATAAATATGACAGACATTGTATTAAATAAGCAGTATTAATGTGTGAATATACATAAATTATGGAAAGTTGGCCATTCATGTGGGAATGTTAGTATTATGTGACTTTAATAAGATTTTTTTTGTTTAAATTTTAACTGTTAAATGCTACTCAGGATGACATACATTACTATAAGCTGTCTGTAGCAATTATTGATTTTTTTTATATTGGTATTGTAATGGGATGGAGTGGTAGGAAGTGGTAGCAAAAAGGGAGGTTGATAATAGTCATACCTGGTTTAATGGCAAATCATCATCACTCCCAAGTAAAATTAAATTTAAAAACTTCAAAAGTATAATATTAAAATAAAATTTTATCACCAAAAATATATATTAAAGAAGCATATGATCATGAAAATCTCCGAGAGATCATTGAGAGATCAGAAGAGCAACTAAAAACATAATTAACCATCAAACAGCATTATAAAGTAAAAGTAGTTATAAGTAATACTCAAAATGATCAACAATTAAAATAAGTCAGTACAATAAATCAACAGTCAACCTTGTGACAGAATCAGAAATGGGTCTTCTGTAGACCAGAATAACTATTGAGCCTTTGCCAGCTTGGACAATTATTTAACCATTAATTTGGAGGCACAAACTAAGTGCTCATCCATCAGAAGACATAATATTAAAAAAACAATAATGCTGGGACATTAAAACATGCTGATCATCATCAGCCTCTGGCCATTTAGTACATTAATATACTGGCCAACTATAAATTTAAATTCTAAGACTAAACTAAAATAAAAGATAATGCATGGGCTTTAATGAGTATTCTCATTTGTGCCAACCAGGATGATTATTGATCATCTCTGGATGCTCCAAAGCATTAAATTCATCACCATTTATATATTCATCTCATGCTCAAATCTAGCTCAGAGAACATAAGCTCTATTACTGTATTTAACCAAGAGATGATGGTAACAGATATTCTAAAAAATATTTAGAACCACTGAAATAATTTTTAACAACTAAGTAAGTTTCTTAGATAACAATTAATAAAAAAAATGAAATTAAGGTTTTTAAAAATAAGACTACACACATGTAAGCTTTTTGATTTTGATTACTATACAAATTTCAAATCATTGTGATTTACATATAGGTGATTAATATACAAAATTCAAGTTACTATATGGTGGTTTACATATATATGTGCACCAACATGTGATTTATAATATACATTTAATATATTTCAATTGATAACCAATAATGACAAAAAACAATTAAATTTTACATATATTATACATGACAAACATTGATCTATATATGCACACATACATGTGTGTGCATGTAATTTCTGAACATATTTGATTTGTCCTATAATAATACATTAATAAACTTTTAAGTTATAATTTTAATACTACATGAATAAACTTTTAAGTTATATTTTTAATAATACAAATACCTATGCTAGGTTTACTAAAACATGTACATAGAATTGCACAGATTATTAAAAAATTTAATTTTGTCAAACAATAATAATTTTTATAATTACTAATTCCATTTTAAATATACATAAAATTTACATATATAAGTGGGTATCAATATATAAAAAAATCAGTTTATCAAATTCTATTGTAGCTTTTGTTTTTACTTTTTTAAAAAAATATAGTCAATCTTTGACAGATCACTTTTTGATTGTTGATTAATTAATTATCAATCCTTTAAATTTAGACTATAGAACAGGGGTGGGCAATTGTTTTGGCTTGGAGGCCACAGAGGTTGCAGAGGGCTGCATCGGAGGCCACTTTGTGAAAGTGAAGGTTAGTGGAGAGCCACACCTTTTTTTCATGACACAATAAACACACTGCTTTATCCCCTGCATTAGAAAAAAATATTTGTCCATTCTTCATTAAACACATGACATTCATCACCGATTTTACATTTTTTCAGAGAATTCATGGTTTCACTAAAGTTGGAAATGTATATATTTGCTAATGCAAAGATAAAATTGAAATTAACCAGATCAACTGGTAAAGCACTGCACATCATATCTACACTGCACATGTGTTGACGTGGCCATCCTAGTGGAAAATATGAGATGAATCTTCAGTCACACATGGGAAAGAAATCTCAGTTCAAGGTAGATTTTTCTGATTGTCTGTGGCCCTTGAGCCATTATTTGCCCACCCCTGCTATAGAATCATGTATTCTTTACTTTTTTTTTTAGTTTTTTAAATCCAGGCAAAATTATTTGCTTGCTTGTTTAACTTTTAAAATGTCTCCTTTTTCTTTTTAATAAACCAAAGATAAATCGTTTTATAGAATTAAAAAATATAAATTTTAAAATGTCTTTCTGCCCTCTCAATAAATTATTTAAAACAATCACTATAGATTATATATCCCACTTTTAGAATGTCATTTTTAATGAATATAAAAATTATTTCTTTACAAAATATATATATAGCAAATCAGCTCTCTTTTAGACATTTGATTCAAGCAAATTTTACTTTAAGTTACTAAGTTAAAATGTCTTTTTTAAGAAATATTAAAAAAATACCAACTCACTGAATATACATTTGTATATGCTTCTCTGGATACAGACATAGCAGCATACATATAACTACTTTATCATCAACTGATGGTTTCTCTTGATGGGGACCAGTTCAGGAAAGCCATAATTAGGAAGTTATAATCAGTTAAATCTTAGCATTGAATCAGTTCCCTATTGTCTAGGATTGTTCCAGGCAAGCAGCTGTTTGGGATTGGGCTTCAGGTAAGCTAGTTGTATTGGTTTGATAGATTTCAGGCAAGCAATTGTCCTCATAGCACACATTTAAGTAGGCTAGATTAATCAGAAATTGACCTGGACTTCAGGTGAATCAACTCCAACATAGTAAAACTAGTAGACTGCTGCTTCTGTCCTGACTTCAGCTACTCTGATCCAAGGTATAATTCTGGAATCAACCACTATCCAAACTGTTCTCTTCAAAAACCACTATTCAGACTGCAGCTGATATTTTTATCAGCCCTTTTATAGAATCATCTGAAGTGATAACAACATCTTGATTGAAAACAGAGTTTTTTTTATTATCTCTCTAATCCTTTTTGAAAACAAGCTTGAAATTTTTGTCAAAGTGTGATATACATGATTTCACTTAGGGGATTTCTAATAGATAGAAATTTTATTCAATTAGTTAAAAAATTCCAAAAACGTCACACTTGCTTTTAAATTTCAAAATCAGAACAATAATAATACAATATTTATATTTATTCAGAACTTTTTAAAGTTTAATTTATAATAAAATTTTATTTTAAATCAAAGTTATTTAACCCAGGAAATGTAGAAAAATATCTACAAAAAATTATGTCTGTTTATTTCTACTTTTCCTTTACTTTAGATATATATATATGTGCACACACACTATATTATATATGTGCTATATATATAAAGTAAATATATATATATGTGCCCACACACTATATTATTATGTGCTATGTAATCCAACTTGTTATAATATATTGAATATTGTAGAGTTTATTTTAGAGCATTTTAATTATATATATATATATTATAAATTAATAGTTTTTAACAGATGTAATTCTTCAAATATTTTAATATATGAAAATATCTGTTATATTTTATATTAGAAAACATCACCATCAGATGTCAATAGACAGTAGTCAATGAAAATAGTAAACTGTAAACACTTGCTACATTCAAAGGTACACTTTTAAATGCAATCTCTTGATGTTATGTAGAAACTAGGGTGCTACAGTATTTATTTACAATTTAAAGAAAGAAGGCTAGAAACTTTTCCCAATTGCTTATAAATAATAGACTGTTTCAACAATCAGTTAGATGGTATAAATTAATAATTTTTAACAGATGTAATTGTTCAAATGTTTTAATATGTGGAAATATCTGTTATATTTTCATATTAAAAAAATCACAGTCAGATGTCAATAGACAGTAATCAATGAAAATAGTAAACTTGAATGCAGAAAGCATTTACAGTTTACTATTTTCATTGTCATCTGATGGTGATTTTTCTAATATGAAAATATAATATTTCCACAAACGAATATATATATATATATAGAATGAGTGGTAGAATGAAAAAAGATATGGTATAATGATTAATTTTTTAGCTTGTCATGTCCATGAATAAGTTCATGGAGATTGTTTTAAATATTTATTGAATTAGTAAATAATTACAGATTTTTTTTAGGTAACCGGTCTAAAATAATATAAGTTGGTTTTAATTGCGAGTATAGATCGCAAGGTAATCTAGATTATCAAATGACTGTTGATGTACATGATGTAATATGATAGAATCTTTGTCATTAGTGCTGTAAACATAAGGGTGCTGTTTCTATAACATATATTTGTCTTATATACAGGAAGTTCCATAAATTTGGTATCAGTAAAAAAATAAAGTTTCTCACTATATTCATTATTAATCTTATTGCATAAATTTACCTATTCTATCCAGCAATAATAATAATAGTAATATTTAAATACAAGTGTATTGTCTATACTGAACAATGTAATTAGAAGAAATTTGAACTCAGACTTTCAAGATTCCTAAAGCTATCCATTCCATCTTACACAAGCATTAAACATGTCTATGTATAGGTGAAAAAGATAAATAATTTCCAATATATATATATATTTCATACTAAACCAGCACTCATCAATTGATCCAGATCATTATCTCTCATATATATATAATCAATGCTCAGTTTATATTAAGACAGAAAATCTTCAAACTTTAATGGGCAGGCTTCAATCTTCTCAATGCTCCCAACTCTTCAGGCATCCATATAATTGAAAATTTGATGATGGAATGCTAGAAGCCCTTGTTGATGCCAATTTTATTATCATATCCATGTTGACTTTTGAGTCTCTCTGACCCCTCATGTATAGGACCTTAACATGTTCATTTAAATATATAAAAGAGGGATAGACAGAATACAGACAATGCTGAAAGCCCTTATTGATTCCAATCTTATTGACAGATTTTTTATGAATTGCTGAAGAGTTGGTGGATGGAGAAGATTGAAGCCTGTCCATTAAAGTTTGAAGATTTGATAACTTAAAATAAATTGAGCACTGGTTATATATATATTTGGGAGATGATAATCTGGACCTACTGATGAGCTCTGGTTCAGCACAAGATACTATATTGGAAATTATTTATTCTTTTTACATATATGTGGTCATGTGTATTGGTTGTATAAAATGGAGTGGATATCTGTAGGGAATAAAAGTCTGAGTTCAAATCTCTTCTAATAATAATAATAACAACAACAACAACAACAACAACAATAACAATAATAATAATAATAATAATAATGATGATGATGATGATGATGATGATGATGATGATGATAATAATAATAATAATAATAATAATAATAATAATAATAATAATAATAATAATAATAATAATAATCAAATAGCTCTTAAGAAGTTTGAGTATTAACAAAGGCAGACTTGGAACCATAAGTCATAGGCATTGAGCTTTGGAATGCACCATTCCAAAACTGTAATAAATCAGGTAGGACAATTTTATCTACTCAACAAACAATGTGCAAAGTAATGATATTACATATATTAATATATGGTGTATCTGAACTTGGTTCAGTTTCATATGGCTATTTGTTAGATAGCTGGATTGGAAGACATATAATAGTTTTCCATTGGATAAAGTGCTGGGCTTGTCCTGGTATTTTTAATCTAATGTTTGAATATCTTAGCACCTCATTGAGGAAGCTAGTAGCAGAAACTGGTTTGGGGATATTCTGCAAAGATTGTTATGAGCTTATTTGCAAGCTCTATATATTATATTACATATACTAATAAGTGAAAAAATGTTAAACATCTTCAGTTATCTTTAGTAACATGAGTAGGTGTTTTTGCTCAAATATGATTGGAAAAGATATAAAAGAACTTCAATCCAATTTAAGCACGATTCTGTAAAGATTTATAACATAGAATATGTTAAAACATAGTATGGTACCATGAACTAATTATGAGATTTAATGAATTAATATTATAGAATTAAATATAAATTAATAACTTTTTTTGTACATTTAACTATTGAAAATCAAAGAGTGACTGAAAGATGATATAGAATTACTAGAATAGCTGCTAAGAACTTATGTTTATTATAACCATTGGTTATAAGACATGTATTGTACCAGTTGAAAATGTATGTTTATCCAACAAGATTTAGAACCTGAGCAAAAGTACCCCGAATCCAACTTGCCCGAGATACACAGGTCAGGAGCAATCATGAATTCTAACCTATTTACCCATTCCCTAAATCTATAACACTATGGACAACACCTATGGTGATACCACATGAATTCATTCTATCCTGTCCTGGTGCTACTGCGTTTTGCATGATAACTCAACTGGTGATGATGATGAGAGATTGAGTGAACCTGAGATATAAGTTAAAAACATACAGAAATATATTAAGGAGATTCAAACAACTGGATTAAGTTTAAAAATATAAATATTTATTTTGATAAAAATTCAAGATGATTTTATATTGTAACGATCCGGATAAAAAGACTTATGTAATCTGCACTACGGGGCGCCATCTAGGCATTTGAACCTAGAAAAATTTATAAAGTAGGCAGATACGTAAGAAAAAAAATATTTTTTTTATTTTTATTTTGATTCCGGTCGTTAGCCCATGTCGCTAGCTCAGTGGAATAGCAGAGATTAAATAATATAATATCTTATCTAATTATATTTCAATATTAAAAAATAAATAAAATAAGCCACTGCCAGTAATTAACATAAAATTATTTTAGTATTAGTTTTACATTTTAACATTTAACATTATTTTTAACTTTGATTTTTGACTTTAATTTACCTTTAATTACTATTACATTCTGATTTTACATTTTAATTAAGTTCGCACAGATGGGATTATAAAAGCTTGTTATAATAAGTTGCTATAGATCGGTTACATAGATTACACGGTTAAAAACATTCCAAAGTAAGCATAAGCGATCAAAATATAAAATTATTGATTACTGACAATTGCGGAGGGAAATTTATATGTAACCCAATAGTATTCACCATAAGATACTTGCATTGTCACCAATAACTTAAAAGACATCCGAATAAATACATTTTAGATACTCACCGTAAGGTATCATTATTTATCGAATGTCTATATATTTTGATCAAATATGAAAACGCAAAACATAGTTAACCGATAAACAATCCATGCAAGCGTCTATAAACAACTTAAATTTAATGCATTTTTATTTAGAATCGAGTCTGAATACTACATAGATTTGCATTGAAATTAAAAATATTCTATCCCTATTTAACCTTAGGCTAAAATTCAGCAGTCAAACTGGCATCAATCCATCTGATACATCGATGTATTCAATGTAACACTGAAATACGGCAGCACCAAAAGAATTAAGAAAAGACATTGACTCTCAATCAGATAGGAATATTACATCTATCTAACGAGAAGAACAATAAAATAAAAAAAACTCCATAGAAAGGAACTGCGTTCTCTGTCTTATAATTCCTTCCATAGGCAAACGGGTGAGTGCGGCGTATATATAAACGATTCTGCCCGTAGCGAATCTCCGATTACATCTACTAACTACATCAATATATCCAATCCATTGACCCAATCTAACAATGACATAAATAACCCAAGATTACCCTCTCCTAATATAACTTTACAAATCTATACAGCCATTCACACCCGACTTAAGTTTAACATTTTTATAATTAATTTAACGGAAAACAAAAATCATAATAAAACTTAAAGAACAAAAAATAAATAAATGGAAATGATTTTACAAAATAAATACATTAAATAAAATTATAACTAATTAATAAATAATGTTGGTCAGATAGAATAAAATTGCAATCATTTAAATCTGGAAAGTTTTTAATTTACTGTTCATAAATTTTAAAGTTCTTACGGTTATTTAAATAGTTCATCTTCATATATTCCTTGCCGTTTGAACGTGAATTCCCACGTCATCCGAAGATTGGTATCCTGTTGGCCGATTTATTTATCCACCCGGAGATTTTTTAGTGTAGTGGGTCCTCAATGTAGAAACGATGGTTCATTTTTCTTCCTTTCTTAGCAGAACTGAAGGGATTGAAGCTGTGCCCCCTCAGCACTAACACCTAGCTGTTACATCGTAATAATCATCAATAACTCGTCACCCATTAATAATTTCCAAATTTTCCTTTTATACGTATTCGAAGGATTGACTTAACATTACGTCACCGATGCGATGGTCCTTTCGCTGCGGTCCGATTCCATAGGGATTTCTTCTTATTTGCTAACAGTTTCTATTGTTTTCTTGTCTGACCGGTGTTTTTACATTTAAATGCCGAAGGCTGGTTTACATTTAACTAATTAACAATCATTTCCATTTCTGATTAATTAACCTGTTTTCCAAATCAAAAATATGTTTAAAGATAAATTTAAAGATATAATTTTATCTCCAAATCTTTTTAAAATTTAGTTTTAAAATACTTTTTCTTTAATAAATTTTTATTTTAATAATTTTTCATTATCTGTGCGATTTAATATATAAGAGTTTAAGATGATATTTAATTTCCATTTTTAATTCTTAAAGAAAATTTTTAAATGCGAACTTTTTAATTTACTTTCATGTTTAATAAATAAAAAAAAAACAACAACAATGTAACGAACGTCTGTGCTCGTTACAATATATATAATCAACATCACAGAGTTTAAACTATTATTTTGGTTACAAATCTTTGACAAACTTGATTCAATTATTTTTATTTGACAGATATCAATTTAATGTGGCATTTCAATGCATAACATATATTTAAAAATCAGATTTTATTTAATATTACAAAAACAGATTTATCTGGATGGTTTGTGGACGTTTTATACCTTTAGAAAACACAAATAAAGATATGATAATAGTTTTACTGTTTGGATGACTTTGGCAGTGGATAATAGCTTTATTTTAATTCATAGCATTTATTTATAACAATTAACTAAGGATACATTTTGATCAGTAAGTATACTAAAAGAAAAACATTTATTTATTATACATTTTTGTCATTTAATGATTCAATATTGTGAAACTCTATAAATATGGGAATTTCTTATTTCAATAAAGGGGAGAGCAGCTTCATGAGAGTTGGATCTAAAACTCCAATGAAAAGTATTTAAAGAGAAAAACGTTTCATTATCACATATCATTACAATTTATTTTGTTAAACAGGCTAAAAATGAACTATAAAAAATTGTGATACTAGCATCATGTCAGTGAAAGAATGAATGGCAACTTCAGCCGAGAAAACTTCATTCTTCTATTTGAATGTGGTATGGCAGCTTCAGGCTGAGCAGTACTAAAAATGGAAGGGTAGGTAGGAAGTTGCTATGGATCTGGTTTATGGTAAGTCCAGCAGGGCTTCAACTATACTAACCGGCTTGTTCCAGAGAGTAGACTTAGACCCATGTTATGAATGAGAACACAAAGATGGAAAGCTCTGTATTTTCTGGAGTTAGGTACAGACAGATAAGAGCAATATATAAATATATACTTTGAGAAAAAGAATGACTAACGAAGACAATCAAGAATCCCCAAAATGAGGTATGGATGAATCAAGATCAAAGCTTTTATGTGGCTCATTAATAATGTCTGATATATGCTAGCAACATTATTATAAGATTTAAATACTAAAATGAAACCCTAAGTGGTTTAACAAATATGTAATGATTTGTTAAAATAATGACCCATGTAAGATAAAATCATTAATCAGA
This sequence comes from Epiperipatus broadwayi, assembly GCA_028023455.1. NCBI lineage: Eukaryota > Metazoa > Onychophora > Udeonychophora > Euonychophora > Peripatidae > Epiperipatus > Epiperipatus broadwayi. Next base: position 4,602,729 of record JAQFVV010006254.1, read on the forward strand.
AGTTAAAACTATAAGTAATAAAGCATGCATTTCTCCCCCTTCTTAAATCAATACTATTTTGTTTAACATATATCAAAAAAAAAAAAAAATTTGTGCACTTAAAGTGCAAATAACAAAATAGTATTTGGTCACCAGCCTTTTGGTGATGATGGTCAATAAAGAAATTAACAAAATTAATGGACACCAATATCCACCCCCAGATTGAAAAGTATTTATACATTTTGTATAAATTTATGATCAAAATATTTTTTAAAAACATATAGTCATTTAACAGACAAACTCAATCTTACGAGCTATTTAGAAATAAAGACATGAAATAATTAATTATCCTCGACCCCTCTATTCCACAGCAGGATATAGAAGTTCATAAGACTAAGTTTAATTGACCTGTCAAATAAAATTTAATGAAAAATATAAAAATATCATTAAAAATAAATTATAACCGCACCAAATTACAAAAATAATAAGAAGTATGAGTTGGATGAAAAGTTTTACAGTAATATTAATTTAGGTAGAAGAGAATTGATACAGAGAAAACAATTATTAATTTAACATACTCGGCCGATTAGTGAATCAAAAGAGATTCAATATACAGGAAACATTAATTTTAAAGAGTTAGGATTCATGTAATGCAATTATAATGACTTTAGACTTGTTACCTCATGACTCTATAGGATGAAGTAGGGATGAATCTTCTGTGGCAGGTGGCATTCTTTGATTTAAAACATGTTTCTTGGCCTCGACAGTTCTTTGATGGCATGGGCACTCTTGAGTGGTAGGAACTATATCTCTGCATGGTGAAAAGCCAGGCTGAAGACAGAGGGAAATGTGGCTTAGGCCTCTCTACTTAAAACTATTTCAAAAATCAAACAGATGTGGAATTGGCTAGCAACTATTGACCAAACTCTCATACAATAGATTTTCATCCCTATTTATACAAGTTTTGTGTTACCCAAAGAATGTTTTAAATTAAACTTCTTAACTCAAATGTAATCATGAATCTATACAAATATTTTCTCTATTGTTATTGGAGATGCAATCGCTAGATAACTGTCCAAAAATAAATTGGAATTAGATTTGATCAAAATGTTAACAGCTAACTAAAATCAATTAGCTTTGTTTCATATTTTACTTTCATTAACTTTAATTTAACATTTCCTTTTAAAACCGTGAAACAAACTAATGTTCCCACCCCTTTAATTACTCTTAGACAGTCAACAATTGCATCTTCCATCTTGAATTTTTGTGTAATTATATGAAGAAAAATAATTATAAATTATTAAAAATATAATTAAAAAAAATACAAAATTATTTACAATATTTATTTGTGCTTTTATATATGTAAAAGCTCTGTTAATATATGTATATATCTGAGTCGCATCTAGAGACATTAATATCAAAATAATTAAAGAATTTTTATTTAAAATTTTATATTTATAACTTTTATAGATGCTTCTCAGAAATATACATATAGTTTATATACATGTGACAAAAAAAGGAGCAGGATGAAATATGGGTTGTGGTAGAACAGTGAAACTCTATCTTGAACTAAGGTCAACTGTTTCAGTATTAACTGTTTGTTTTTTAATAGTTAACTGAAAACAATTTGCTTTATTAAGTCATATTTTGCTCATACTAAAATTGTAAATGATCAAAGGTTAATAACATAACTCTAAAATTGTTATTCTATACTAAATGATATTGTAAGAGGCTTGTAAACAATAAGCATTTTTAAATATCAGAATCATTTCTTTTTAATCACTCTTGGAAGTTTCATCAAAGCAATGATTACTAATCACTAATACTAATCATATTTTTTATTCTTTGATCATAGTGATTATTACAGCAAACTACTTTAAAGTCAAAAAACTGATTTTCAATACATGTTTGTGAAAATAAAAAAAAGATTGCATTATTTTTTTTTTTAAAAAAAGAGAGGATAGTGAAAGATTTAAAAACTATCTTTTTTTAAAGAAAACTCTTTTTATTTTATAAAATAAAAATAAGTTAGGGGAATAAATGGTAAAAATAAATCTTAGTAGAAATCATAAATAAAAAAATCAATTAATTAATCTTGGAATGCTAGTGAGATTTCTGATTGATAATGATATTGAAATTGTATTAATTGAAAAAACTATGCAAACTATCAATGAAATAGCAGATTAATTGAAACAAAAGATTAGATTAAAGAAAATGTAAGAATAATTAATTAAAAACATTTGAGTTGTGATCAAAATTAAAAATAGTAAAGAAATTAAAACAAGTGAAGAGAAAAAAGCATATAAAGTTGCTAGGGTCTATTGTTATTTAGTCTAGTCTGCAATCTATAAATCAATCGGGTTTATGATATCCAGTCAGGGTTGCTATTAGTGTTATTGATATACAGTTTGCATTGCTATTAGTTCATAGTATGGGTTCTGACTAAAGAATGCATGCAGATATTCAGAAATTTTAGCACAGCAGTAAACCAGTCATTACTGCTGTGGTCAACATTAATGCAGAAGCCACATAAGCCATAGAAGTGTCCAACAGGGTTTCATGCCCCAAGCCCTCAGCCATCAACAACTATTCAGACTGAATCAATACCTTGAACCAATGCTGAGATTGTGAAGTAGAAGCTGCCACATATTCTCTCTCCTGTTGTTTGACAGCGGCATAAAAGGAAATCCATGAAGTCATAAATGGATAACCAAAAAGCTAACCAGTTGGAATATTGACAATCTTGAAAACCTAGGAAAAGACATTTTGATACTTGTCTATAGACACTTTATATTTATTTTAAATGAACTTTAGTTAACAAAGGATTATTATTATAATTTAGCCTGAAACTAATCATTAATCATTTATATTTCTTTATGTAAAATATTTTTATTATTATATTATATTAGATTTGTGTGTGCTTGAATAAATATTAATGTTTACTTAAATATTAGTTGGTCTATTCTCTCTCCCTCTCTTGTCACTGTATCACCATTAATTTAAGACTATAGTTATTTTTTATGTGCTAAATGTGCTGGACCCTGAGACAGAGTATAAACTTGTCATGGGATATGTCAAGCACTGGATTGTGATATCATCTGAAGCATTCTGACTATATAAACTATGGTCTGGTGTCTGAGTTGATCCTCAAAACAAATAAAATGCTTTGTATGGCAAGAGTTTGAATCCAGCAGTTGAGAAGGGCCACGGTCTGGAAATGTGATTGTGTTATGTTTTACATAACTCAATCTGACTGTGGGTATCATTGATGGCTATGCTATCAATGGTATTCTCCCCTTTGCTTGAAGGGCTGGTCCATTCCTGTAGTATTAAAAGGTTATATTATAAAAGGTGCTTAAACCCAGCAAGAATAAACTTATTGTTTGGGGGGACCCAGTTCAATATAGATCTTTTATTTTTGGTATTTGAAGTAATTTTAAATATATTTCTTTTGTGATTAGTAGTGTCCATTTATATGTAAAAGAAAATACACTTTATTTCTAGAAATTGGAGATTAATATTTTAAAATGCTATTTATTTCTAAAAGTTAGGGAGTGATATTTGAAAATGCTTTTGTAATTTAATTTTTTTAGTATTATTAAATTGTTAATTTTTATTAGAATGACTCTCTTCTTATTTCTTGAAGCTTTCCAAAGTAGTTATAAACTTCTATAAGTAAATGGATGTGGAGATATAAATGAGCTAGCAATTATGGGTAATACTGCTCTAAGGCAAAATAATAGTAATAATAATGAATGTTAATTTATCTCATGGTAGGAAATGCCATTGTATTTAAAATAGTCAGCACTCATTAATTATAAATATTTCATCATCATGTGATCCATTAGGCAATCACTACCACAATTATAATAATAATCTCTCATTAAAATTATATACAGTAGTAAAAGTTATAATGTGTCTGGTACATTTGATCTGATATCTGGGATAGTGTATCTGGAGTAAGAAAATATTGTGTAAAATATTAATCTTCAGGTCAGACTCATAACAATAAAAATAATAATTATAATTCCATAGCATATAATCTTAGATCCATATGATTGGAGATTTTTTTGTCAAAGGCTTTTTCCAAAGTTCTATGAATTAAAATTATGCCAGCACTTATGGGAAATTGAACAATTATCATCATGTTCTTCCAGTAGGCCACTCTATCATAATAGATGAGGAAACAAAACATTATGCCAAATTTTACTACATTTTAATTTTGATATATAAAAGAAAATTTAGTATTATAAAAAATGACTAAGTTAATCTTTGTAAAGATATTTCACATAAAGATGATAAAAGAAAAATCCATGCTGCTAATACAGCAATATGGAAGCTGAAGTCATGTGAAAGAATCATATTCTTTTGGTGAATATTGTTCCAGTGCATGGATATTTAATTAAATACTATCATGAGAAATATTATGGTTTTTATTTTTTTATAGTGGCTTTTTGATCTTTCACATATTCCTCCATCTGGTATCAGAAGAGAAGTTGCCTTACAGAAAATGTATAAAAAGCTATTAAGCAAATTGGATTTGCCAAAACTCATGATATAGTTTCACTAACTAAAATGCAACTTAAATTTTAAGATTTAATCAAGAATGTATAACTGAATAACTATGACATTAAAAAATGGAATTCTTGTGCAGTGTCAAATAAATTTCTTTTTCCAGATCCAACCATAAAGCGAGTTGGATTTTATCTTCCTGAATGCAATTGGAATATCACTAACAGATTTAGGATAATCCATAGTCATAAATGGAATCTAGTAGCTAATGAACTATGTAAATGCGAACAACACAAAATTGAAAGATTTAATAAAGCTATCAATGAATCTTTCTCCTAATTGGCTGTAGATTTTTTTTAATATTTTGTTAATAATTAATACTTAAGCTGTTAAAAAAATCCACAGTTAAATAAATAAAAATAATAAAATAATTTAATTTAATATTTTATTTAATACTGCATTGTACATTTTTAATGATTTTTAAAAATTAAGGTATCTAATATTAAATCTTAAGAGTAAAGTGAAAAATAATAGCAAAGGAGCACTAAATAAGATATAAAAAAGGGATTTCTAAAATAATGTTTTTATGTAAATAGCCAACTAAAATGTACAAAATAACAAAGCAATTCCCTCTCAGTTAGTTAGCCATTCTTGGAATATGACACAAAGAACCTAGATTTGTTTTAAAACAATTGGAAATTTCAGGAATATTATCATTTCATAAAAAGCATTTGAGGCTGAAATAAATTATAAAAATGAAAACGGTTTCAAATGCTTTTATGAAACAACAATATTCCTGCAATTTCCAATTGTTTTATAACAAACCTAGATTCTTAAGATCTCTGATATTTTCCAAGAATGGCAAATTAACTAAAAGGGGATTACTTTGTTATTTTGTATTTTAGTCGACTATTTACATAAAAATATTATTTTTAAAAAATCCTTTTTTTACATTTTACTTTTTAGTTATATTTACATATTATTTTTAAAAAATGGTTAAAACTACAAAAAAATCTGACAAAAATTATAATTTAATAATAAGACAAATTCTAAATTTAAATATCATGTGATCATCTAATGTACAAAAAATATTTATGTAATGGCTTTTTAATTAATTTAATTAATTAAGCAAATCAATATTTAACAAAATTTTATTCTACAAATGTAATGTTTTTTAATTAATTATTAGTATGAGTTAAATCAATATTATATTAACAAAATTGTATTTTGAAAATGTATTTCCTTTGGCTCAGTTGTTAAGGAGTTTTCTTGGGAAGTGTAAGGATATATGTTCGAGTTCCAAATGGCGATATATATATTTTTCATTGTTAATTAAAAATGTGAACATATTGATAGAAACACAGACAGAGCAAGTTAATATAAAAGCACTTCAAACAGATGTAGTTTTTTTATATTCTTAAAATCAACAAATCCCATTGCTGAAAGCTTGCTTAATAAGTTTAAACATAAACTAACTAATGCTTTTTTTTTGTTATTAAAATGCTTCCTAAATTTATGTATAAACATATGTAGATTATCCTTTCCTCTCTTTTTTTTTGTATATATCTTTTTAGTACACCATATATAATAAGAATGCATCTTTTATTTATTTATAGTATTATTATGATTTTGAACGGCTCAAATCAAATAGTGAAGAAATCCTCCACCACCCAATTGTTTCAACAGATAGGAAAGGCAAAGTGCCCAGCAATCCAGCAGGTAAGTTTTAAAATTAAATATTTATTGAAGAAAAATAATTATATATATAATACATTATAATTTTTTTAAAGTTTTAATCAAGCTTAAGATTTTTCCCAGATAACTAGTTGGTCGATAGCTAAGCAGCTGATCATCCAATAACAGTTAATGTATAATAATTATATTTATTCATAGTTAATGGATAAAGTAAAAATGAAAAGTATTTAAATCTTCACTATCCAGCAATTGGAATAACCTGATAAAGTATACCTTCTCCTTTACTGCTCCACTATGGAAACTATTGGAAAGAGTTTTATACCATAGCTATTTAAGAAGTTGTTTTACTATTTATCTTATAATGATATTTTAATAAGAATAAAAAAAAATAGTAGTGAAAATAAAGTCTAAAATTCTTCTAACTCAAGACATGCTTCAACTTCTAGTCATTAAAATTAATCAAAGAAAATTGCAATGATTTAAATATCAAAATTCTAATGATTGCTTAATTGGACACTGCTAAATTGTTGAACAATAGCACGAGGGGGCTTAGTAATGAACAGGCTATAATGTTGCCATTGTTGAGATTACAAGCATATCCAATTATTTTTATTAAAAAAACCTTCCTTATATTAAAAATATAAATGTATATGCTGTAACACATTTATTAAAAATCTTCCTTTTATGTATTGGAAAAGGAAAGTTTTTAATAAATGTGTGTTATCAGTTCTTACTTATGGATCTAAGACTAGGAAACTTAACAGAATAACAATACAGAGACTTCAGACCACTCAATAAAGTATGAAAAGATATATGTTATGAGTAATAAGATGAAATCAAAAATGAAATACATGGTTGAGAAGACAAACTGATGTTATTGGTATCATTGAAAAAAATAAAAAGATTGAAGTAGAGTTGGGATGGACATATTGCTAGAAGAGATGATAATGGATGAATAGTTGAAATCTTAAACTAGATTCTAAGAGATTATAAAAGACATATAAAGAGACCCCATGTGAGATGAATGGATGAAATAAGGAAATATGCTGGGATGATATGGAGAAGAGAGGCTAGAGAGTAGAGAAGATGGATTGAACTTGAAGAGCCTTTCATTCTGCAGTGGATTGATAATAGTTAAAAATGATATGCTGTGAGATACAAAAAAATACAAGTAAGCTTTTGAATTTATCATACTAGATGGTGCTGCAATTTTTCTCAATAATATGATGCATTAATATAAAAGACTTGTCCATATAGTCTATTTTATTCTTTAATATCAATTATAATATTGTTAGAATATAAAAGGAAATGACAACCCATGTTTAAATTGACAGAACAAGTTTCCTTTACTCTCTTATAAGACAACATTTTATAAAGAGTAGCAATACATTTTCTAACCTTTACATTATCAATTATTTATTAGTTTGTTGTGAAAAATTTTGATTGTTTTTATAATAAATATTTGCAGAAATCACATTTTTATGAATGCTAATGCTTACTTCAATGCTTTAACATGTGTGGAATTTTTAATGACATAGTACTGAAAAGTTTTAAACCTGATAACTTATAGAGAATATTATAATTAATGGTATATAATTGCAAATAAAAAGAGATTTTAATATTCTGTCATTTATGTTTTTATGCCTATTTTCAGCAGATAAATCTAAGAACTTTAAATATATATTATCTTTAAAAAACATTGACTATTCAAGCTATAAAATATATCCAATACATAATAAATTTGGATACTTTATTTTTTCTTCCACCAATGGTAAAAAAATGAGTACATCCCCATTAGAAGAGTAAACGTTTTGGCTAACCATTTGTCGGATTGTAATATAAATCTTTATAGCAGTCAGATCATTGAGATTCCAATTTAGCAAATTAAATAATGTTATTTTTTTCTTAACGAATATTAGTTCTTGTAAAAATATTCTTATTACCTCTGAAGTCTGTAGAGTTATGTAGTTCATACACATCAAATATCTCAGTGTAATTGTTTCCATTTTCTAAATTGGATTTACCAGTATCTGACTGCTTTATTTAGGGATTCATATGACAATGTGACAAGTGGTTATCTATAGAACCACACTCTAATGGGGTTATATAATATGATTATATATAATCTTATTCCATTAACTTGGAAGAAATAAATAATTGAACATTTATATAATATTTACCAAGTAAATTATTCCATAGATATACTTATGATGTATTTATACAATTTATTTATACTAAAGTTTATTTCACAACTCTAAATAAAGAGTGAATTTAACGTCGACAATACTTTTTGAGTATGATGTTATGTGCTTAAAGTTCTTGGACTTATATACTGAAAGGAGATGTAAAACCATAACTTCAATATAGTATTAAAACCCCTTAACAATTTAAGTAAATGGTAAGCACTGATAAGTGAGTATGATTATTCTAAGAATAACAATAAAAAAACCTTTCTAGAGATGTTTTGCAATGAATATACAAACCAATCTGTGAACCATTAAAATGCATCCTCATGAAAAACATTGATAGTAGTCTTCTGAAATATCTCATCACTATGTATGATTGTAATTCTCTAATATATTCCATCCTTGGCCAAATACTTCATATGGAAGCAATTGCCACTGCACTTTTTTAGAATGTTTTAAATGGGATCTACCTAACACCTTTTAGAAAGTCTTATATTATTTATTCATTTTACATATCCAGTTCAACAAGTGGTTTGATAATTGTGGACTTTATAGTATCATATCCAGATGACAATTATATTTGCAAACTATTACAGAACATTTTAAAATTTAATTTGTTTTTTATGTTGCAACAGTAAGGTGTTCAAACCTTAGTTCTATATAATAAATTAGGTAAAATACCAGCTCTAGATATAGCTAACTTAGTCAAAGTAGTACTTTTCCTGTGATGAAATACTTTATCTCTTCACTTTTTAAATATTGAAGTCTGTGTTGAACATCAATATCTAAGTCCATTTTTGTATTTATCAAATTATCAAGGTATTTAAATTGATTTACATTCTAAAGTTTATAACCATCCAAGTTAAAAGTTGCTGAGGATTTTTTCCTTTCATCAGTGGCTTATAAAGAAAACTTGAGTATTTTAAACATTTATTAATAAACCAAAGTCTTTATATGTTGTATTCAAAACATTAACACATTTTGTAGATTATTTTTTGAACTGGTGAAAATAGCATAATCATTAGCATACTATAAATCCAAAAATAAAAAAAACATTGTTTCCATTCTTAATCGGTTAAAATTTAAAATGCTATCATCAAATTTGTATTCCAATTTGATTCCTGTTTTATTAAACTGCCTGTTCCAAATATCTTTATAATAAAAATTGAAAACAATGCTGGAGTAAGTAATATATCCTTGCTTAACATCAATTTTCATTTCAAACGTCTTAAATCTTCTACCAATAATAATAACATTTCCTTTTATTCCATTATGTGGAAACTATATATTATGAATAAATTTTGGTGGACAATCAATTAATGCCATAAACTTATTCTATTAACTGAATCAAATGCCTTGATAAAATTAATAAAAACAATATATAAATCACTCTTTTGTTTCTAATCCTTTTCTTGCATAGTACTTCTGGGTTCTCTAAAACTACACCAAATCTCTAATAACCATTCACCTATGAATGAAAGCAACGTACTCAACAAAATCTATGGAAATGCTTTTTCTTTAATGGATAATGATGATATTCCACAATAATTACTGCAACTATGTCTATTACTTTATTTTTGAAAATTCTTAAGATTAGACAGAGCAATTTTATGAATCCATACATTTCTAAAAAATTCCAATAATTTTAAAACTATTGTTATCACCACCATATTGGTATTTACATTAGAACATGCAGATTTTCCATTTTTAAGATTACAAAGAGCTGTTTTGACTTCATTAGGCTGGATATCTTTGTCTGAATTTAAATGATCAAATAAAGGGAATATATCATCAGAAGGCTTTATCTCACTTTTTGTATGATTATTCAAAAGATGATCAGATTATTCCATATGTTTAAAATGTTATAAGTGTCTTTGATTGATATAATAAAATTGTAATGCTGTTTCTCAGCTCCACATGTTATTTCACTGCATCAAAAAAGATCTAGAATGACCTTGATTAGTGAATGTTTATATCTCCTGTACAGTTTTATTCTATCAAACACTTTTATACTTTCTTGTCAATCATATATTTCATTTAATTATCTTTTTAGGTAACATGACAGCTTTACTATCCAAGCATCACTTAAATGTTATAATATAAATCTACAGAACAAACACATTATAGTTACTTTATTTAAATAAAAAGTCACCTCAAAACATGTAGTTTGTTTATTAGTTTTATTATTAATAAATCTTTTTCAAAAGAAAACATTCAACAGTCATTTTCTCTCAAATTTTTTTTTCAAACACATCATTCTCAGATGTAAACTTCATTTAAATTAAGCATTAAAGATAAATTAAATATAAAATGTTCCATTCTCATCCATATAATAAAAATGATTATTCTTGCACATCATAAAAAAAATCACTAATTTATAGCTTTTAACTTAAATGCAAATTTTTTTTTTACTTTTCTTGAACTTACTATGAGAATGATTTTTTATAAATATTATTTTCCTATTTGTTAACTTAAATTTCCTTGAAAATTTAGATTTATTATAACAAGACAAAGTTATTAAAAATAAATGTTCATTCACTCTCAGTAGGTTATATAAAATTCAAAGTTCTTACATAACATGTAGTCTCATCTGGTCCTGTTGTTAAATTCTCATTGGAATTTGGTGCACATTATTCCAGCACTTAAATGACATCTTTTTCCATAAAAATCATTATAGTTTTAAATTAAGCTTCAAGTAAAATTCTCTGATAGGGAACTACTGGGGTTTATTCCATCATTATTTTAAAATACTTATTAAATTATACTTTTAAACTTTTCAATTGAAAAACAATAATGATTTTAAAAAATTACTACTGTTACAATTAGTCAGATAAATAAAAAAATTATAAATTTTACACTAAACGGTATTACCTTTTTCACACTGTCTAGACTTGATTGTAACTCTCCTTTTATACTGATTTAATCTAGTGATTTAATTGGTTAATTTTGCTTTTAAAACACTTGCTCATTTACATAAACAAAATTAATTTCATTTTTAAAATTCTTAAAATTATGAGTCATCATATTTAAAATATTATACCAAATTATTCAATACTCTAAAAATTAAATATTTTTATTAAAATATCTAATATCTTTATTAAAATCATTTAAACATTTTAATGACTCTAAAATATTAAGTTTAAAACAAAATATATTTAAACAACAATAATTTTAACTGTTACTTTTTTAAAACATTATCTTTAGATCTAATTTTGCAACCTTTACAATGTATCTAATTTTATTAACAAGCTATAAATCAAAGTTTCTTTTACTAACCCTTGAAAGCTCACATACTAATACAAACATCTTTAATCATGTGACACTTTCAGAACATCACAGACTAATATTAAATTATCTATTATTTAAATAATATTTTAAACAAAATAATTACTTTAAACATATTACATAAAATATTTATTACTAGAATTAAATTATTATAGTATTATAGTACTCATTAAATATAATAAATAAAATTAATCTTATCTTTTAAACAATATATTATATCATTTTATTACTTAATTTATCTTAAAATGACTTTAAACTATTTAATACATCTTTACCGGCTTTTATTTACTGAGTTTGAACTCATACCACCTATAAAATCACAATTACATATTAGAAAATAACATAAATTCAATTTTTAAAAAATAGCTACAGTTTCAAATCCTACCTAAACTATCTGTACCAAGTATAAGGACACAATATATATATATATATATATTATAATGATCGAATGAGAAATGAGTCTTAACGTATCTGCACTACAAGGGCACCATCTAGGCATTTAAACCTAGAAAATTTATATAGTAGGCAGATACGTAAGTTAAAAAATTTTTATTTTTATATTGGTTGATTCTGACCATTAGCCCATTGTCACTAGCTCAGCAGAGTAGCAGAGATTTATATTTATAAATTATCTAAGAATATTTGAAAAAAAAAAGAATAGAAGAAGTCACTGCCAGTAATTAACACACAAACAATATTTATTTATGCACATATATAATCATTTAAATTTGAGGAAGAACATTTATTATTTTTTTTAATATTAACTTTTAATTTAAATTATTTTAAAATTTTAAGATTGTCCGTACAAATGAATTTAATATTTTTTTTATTAAGATCATCGAGTATGAATAGACTACATAGACTGCATTTGAAAAGAAAATATTCTATCCCTTATTTAACCTAAGGCCAAAAGTTTGCAGTCAAACTGGCATCAATCCATCTGATACATTGATGTATTCAATGTAGCATGAAAATACGACAGCACAAATATATATACCATACTGTCAGGAATGTACATCTGAACAGCACGGTTAGAGAAGACATTGACTCTTGTCCAATACAGGAATGTTACATCTGTATGGCAAGAAGAACAATAAAAAAAACTCCATAGGAAGGGACTGCGTCTTTTCCATCTTACTATTCCCTTCCATAGGCAAAACGGGAGTGTGTGGCATATACAGCAATTCTACACATAGTAAATCTCATACTACATCTACTAATTACACCAATATATCAAACCCATCAACCCAATTTAATTATGAAACAAATAACCTAAGATTACCCTCCTCTAATTAATTAATATAACTTTACAAATCTATATAGCCATTCATGCCTGACTTAAATTTAACATTTATATAATTTTGCACAGATGGATTTATAAAAGTTTGTTTTATAATGTTGAGTATAGATCGACTGTATAGATTACATGGTCAAAAACATTTCAAAATAAACATAAATGATCAAAATATAAAATCATTGATGGAATTGCAGAGGGAAATTCACAAGAAACCCAATGGCATTCATCATAAGATGCCGCATTGACACCAATAACTTAAAAGACATCCGAATAAATACATTTTAGATACTCACCGTAAGGTATCATTATTTATCAAATGTATATATATTTTAATCAAATATGAAAACAGAAACATAATTAACCGATAATGAATCCATGCAAGCATCTACACCCAACTTAAATTTAATGCAATTAAAATTTAAACAATAAATATTAATACAAAAAAAAAAAAATGGAAATGATTTTTTTTTTTTTAGCAAACTCAAATATATATAATTTAAACATTAATTATCAATTTGAAAAGTTGAAAGTCAGATAAGAGTTCATTTTTAAATTTAGGTTAGCTGAATCTTAAAAGTTTGAATGAAAGTTCTTAATTATTTTTATATTTTATAGTTCATGTCTTACAGAAGGAAAATCATGGTTCCTGGTGCCAATTCCTGCGATGTCTCTATTTGAAGTCCGGTCTGTTGTTCTGGAGGAGGCCTAAGCTGGTTCAATCCTGATATTACAGTCATTTTATTTGACATAAGTGAGAGTGACAAGTGTGTCTTATCGCTCTTCTCACAAAAATCAAGCTGGAACTGTCTGGAACTGTCCTTAATTTCAATATTTTTCCTTTTATAATCATCTTCTGGATTCAACGAACAAAACGTCACTAATCCATCATTTTCATTAAAGTCTGAGCTGAGGCTTGGTGCTTCCATTGGTCAAGCTAATTCTTTTTATTTTCTTATCTATATATTTCCTCTGACTTTTTAATTATATAAGAGCCCCAAGGGCTAGTTTGCTTTTCAAATAATTTATAAAACAATCATTTCCATTTACAAAAATATTTTATCTTTTTCTTATACTTTTTTCTAAAAAAGTACGTTCAAATACCTTTTTTCTTTTTTTATTTAAAAAAGAAATAATTTTTAAAGTTTTGCATCTGTGCGAATATATATATATTGAACAACTCTTTAATTTTTTTTAGCTTTTAGTTTTTAATAAATTTATTTTTATTTGCGAACTTAAAGTTTTTATTTTAAATTAATGTAACGACATATTTATATATCGTTACAATATATAATGATTTATAGAATGTGATCACAGTACTACAAGCATATCATTAATCTTAGCAACAAATTAATAAATAATTATGTGGTGATAGAGTAGGAGTGTTTGGAGTTTAAAGTTTATAAATCATAGTTATGGCTCTTATTTCTAATTATCAAACTTCTTATAAATACCAGAACAATAAATCATTTGATTATTTTTATTTTATATTTATGACATTCAGAACAGAAAATGGATCATTATATCTTAAATTTTTGTACAGATAAAAAAAAATTATCATAATTTCAACTTAGGTTTTGGTTATTCTTTATGTTTCATCCATATCCTAAAAATGTTAAAAACAAAATAGCTAAATCTTGCATAGTGTATTGTATAAATTGCAATGAGAAAACTTATGGAATAATAAACTATAATGAAATTAAAGCTGATTATCACATATCATGGAATACACATCAATAGGTAAGGGGAGAGTGTTGTCGTTTGACAAAATCAACAAAAATGGTCACTCATATTGTCTTTTATCACCACCATTATCTGCATTGAAAAAGAAAATGTAAGATAAAAAAAAACTTAGCATATTCCTGACAACTTATTTACTATTAATTAATGATTAATGTTTAATTAAGAAATAGTTGAAATTTTAATATTTAAAACATTGTATCTTACTTCAAGACATTTCAAGACCCAGAAGATCTCTTTCATATGTGCAAAGCATTCAAGACTGTTTTTTTATTTTTCTTACAAACTGAACTTTGAACAACTGAACACTGTTTTTTTTAAATATATATATATCTCAATAAAAAAGTAATATTTAAAAAAATTAAATTTAAATTAAGGAAAAAATCAAAATTTAATATTAGAAGAGTAATGATAAACACAGATCTAATAGCATATATAGGGAGCTCACAAATTATTATTCTATATTCTATAATGTCTTAACATTTTTAATACCATAAGAGCTATGGTAAAAAAGGTTTGCAATGATTAACAGCACAATTCTATTTTTTTAAAGAAAATTTATTAAGAGCACAATAACTAAGAATATCAAGTAAATTATGCAAATTAAAATTAATTATGCCATTGACAAAGATGAAGAAGAAAGCAATATGTGTCTACAGAACTAATAGGTCTCATATGAAAGTTTAATGATATCAGGCAATGTATTTGATTAAAACAAAAACTTTTTAAGTTTTATTATTAATTTTTAGAAACTACATAAGCAACTTTTGCAGTTACAAATTATTATAAGGCCTATATATAAGCAATCAAATGATTAATTGCTCTGGAGTCATCTGACATTTGAACACCAGAAGTAACAATTTGAGCTTGATTCAGGAAATATTGTAGACTATTACTCTATCACTGAGCTAAAAGATATAGAATATTAAATCTTATTATAGCATGAAAAGGATATTATATCAGTTAATAAAAAGGAATATAATGGTTATATTTTTTATATAAAGATCATAAACTAAAGATTATTTTCGGAAACAGTAATTTAACCTTTTTATTCCACCTCAGAGCAACTTATTGTAAACTTGCAAACATTACCTGATCAATATTTCCTAAGCTTACCTAACCTGTTAAAACAGAGCCCAAATTCTCAATATAGTAGTGCCATCCAATGCAGTCCAGAATAATCAATGAATGCAAAAAGTTTTGTGCATAAAATCTTTATCTAATGTCTACTCATTCAATATCCTTAGACTAATTTCTAGCTTGTGACTTTCATCAGTGAAGAATCTTGGATCTGAGAGTGGGTACAGTGCTTTCAGATCCAAGGCTCCTCACTGATGAAAGTGACAAACTAGAAACTAGTCTGAGGATATTGGATGAGTAGGCACTAATTAGATAAGAATTTTATGCACAAAACTTCTTGCATCCATTGATTATTCTGGATTGCACTGGGTGACACTACTGTATAAAGAGTTTTGCCTTTATTGTAAACTTCATTGAACATTGGAACTAGAAAATATTTCTATGTCCACAGATAAAATTTTAACTATTAGCCTTCAAAAGTGAAAAGCTTCAGAGTTAACTAATGAAGGCTAGTAGCCAGAAACTAATTTAGGTATATTGATACAATACTATCATTTAATATCCAATGATTGATTATTCAAACTTACAACAGATGGTTCTAGAATATTGTAAATTACTACTTCTAACATTTTTTAAATGTAATCAGTGGCAGTTATATAATGTTTTTACAGGTTGATTTTAGTAATAAGAAATTAAATATCTTGCATATTTAATGGATTATGTTAAAATACATGTCACATTAACAGAGAATTCATTGAATGTTAATAAATAGACAGTCTGTATATGAATTTATATGATCCTAGATTTTATAGTTATTTTTGCAGAATACTGTCATAAAAAATATTTTTCACAGTTCAAAGTAACATAGTAAAATTTGGTACTTGATTTTAAAGTATATAACTGCACCTGCTAGTAGTATTGAAATATAATAATAAAATTATTTTATATTGTTATTTTAAAAGATGAAGTTTGCTAAATGAGAGATCGATTCTTTAGTATCAGCAGATGAAATTCTATATATGTTAGATTATAATGGTTAACTAAATTCCTTGAATACCTTATTTAAGACCAAAATTTAGCAATCCAATAACAAGAGATTTGATTTCTACAACAATATCATGACTTTCTCATATGTTTTCAAAAGCAATTTTTTTCTTCATTCTACCTTAGGATTTGAATATCAATGGGCACCAAATGGTATAATGCTAGATTATCTGACACCTATTGATTACACAATTTATAGGAATTAAATAATGCTAAAATATGATGTATAGAGGTTTATGGCCTTCCTGACTTGCAACACAGAAATAACTGAAGTTATTTTTTTTCAACAGATCATCTTTTATAAACAAAACTTCATAATGTAAAGAACCACAGTTTTAGGTATAGCAACTAGAAACTGTTTAAAGTCATTATACTAAAATATTAATCCAGTAAAGGTAACAATAAGCAATGAAATTCAAAGTAAGTTACAACTTGAAGACTCTATCCTTTTGTTTTTGAGACACTAGAATGCTAATTGTCAATGAAAATTAGGTTTAAAATGTTTTCATTTATTATTTTATCATTAGTAGCCACTCCTAAATAAAATAGTTATTTTAATTCAGATGATAAAAAAACAGAATTTTAATTTGCCCTTCCTCTACAGAAGTTATAAAAATATACCATATGAAAAAAGAATGATTAGTTTTTCAGATATAACAACAGATTGAATTTTACTACATGTATTTACTTTTTGAAAATATACTTTTGAATAGATATTCTAAAATTTTTAAGAAATTTGATTTATAGATAGTATATAGCACAAATTGGTATAATTTGCATAGACATTCTACACAATAGACTTCAGTATTGCATTCTAGATAGATCTACCAAAGCTATATTGAAGATTTTCAACACAGCTTTTATAGTTCTATCTGGTATGCAATACTTAAATCTATCATGAAAAACATATGTGCAAATAGTACTCACAAATTTATGTATTAATTAATATATAAAATATAACACTTTAATGAAATGACTTAATATAAACAATTTTTATACATATTCAATGTTTTAATTATTTAATATAATCTTTATCAAGATATAAATTACAATGATATTTTACAATTGTATTTAAAGTACAAAAATGAAAACATAAAAACGAACTAATCAAAACAATTCAAATCTAATACAAAATACACAAATAAATCAAAACATTTTATTTTTAAACGTTAAATTTTTAATTTTTTTAAAAAATTTAATTAGAGAAAAATTCTTAACATTATAAAATAAATCTTTTTTATAAAATATTATTTTGCAAAAACTATCTTAAATTTCTATAAAATCTGTTGTTAATAATACATCATATCTCATTTTAAAATCTATTTTTATCTGATGTGTTTCTATTTAAATTCAAACAAAAAGTAATTCTTTTACATCATAAAAACATTTCTAATTAAACACAATAAGCATTAAAAGAAGTTATATTGGCATAACTAAAAATAAATTAAAATAAAACTTAAGCAGTATATATATAACAGAAATTCTATAACAATTCTAAAAGTAAAAAAAAAAGATAATTATAAGATTATAAAAATTTGAGAATGTAAAAAAAAAAATATTGAAGAAGTGAATAAAGAAAAACTTGAAATTGATAAACTTAGTAAATTCTTAAAAATAAAAAGTTATAATAAATGTGTATGTGTGTATATTGAACTATGCAATTTTTATTTAAAGAAGTTATTTTCATAAACTGAATTGTAAATAATTTTGTCCAATATGTACATATATCTTCAAAGAGGTCAATAGGGGAAGGATTTAAATAAGGCATTAAATCCACCTGTATATAAATGTAAATAATGACACTGAGTCAAAAGAAAATAATGCATTTATAGATATACTCATCACATAAGAATGATTTAATGCATTTATATCAGAATCCAAAATGATTTGGTATATGATTCATTTTTATAATTTTTTAATTAATTAAACCATTAGTTTAAAATTAGAAAACATTAGCTATATCCATTTCTTATTCTAGTCTGAACTTGATTGAATGTATACATTCTACATATAAATATGATTATGAATCAACTGATGTGTTAAAAATGAGTCAAAATACTTCTAAATTATATATTATTGGTATAAAATAAATATTTATAAAATAATATTTTTGAGTTCAGAAAGTAGTGCTAGGGAAAAAATATGTTCTTTTACATTAAAAACAAACAAACAAAAAACAATCTGATTTGTTTTAGCCAAATCAATTTTATGATCAGTCCAAATGAACAACTAAATGTGATTACCATTAGGAAAACATAATTAGTTCATCAGTATTACTTAATTGAAATAATACTTTGAATAATTAAACTATATTAATTAATGGTGGTCATGGTTTTAGCAATGATTCAGTTACTAACCAATATTATGCTGGATAAATTTAATTTTTGTTAATATATTTCAATTATTATACCATATCTACATATGATCAACTTCATCATTATCAGCATTGATATTATGATGTTGTTCGTCTAATACTATGAGGGGCAACCTTAGTAATGGGCCACATTAAATTTTTCTGATGCAAGCAAAGTCTGTAATTTCCTATGTTGAAGTTAAAAGAGAAAAAATGTATATACATAATAATTTTTATATTTAAACATTAAATTAAACATAGCTCAATGTATATATAAACAAAGGGAATAAATCCTCCCCCCCCAGGCTATGTCTTAAAAGCATTCTAAATGTTGAACAAAAGATTAAGGAATAGAATGGATTTTTATATTTATATAATAAATATATCTTTATTTAATGGTGACAAATAATCATAAAACGCATATTACAAAATTATATTTTTAATACTTAAATAATGATAATAACTTTTATATAATAATATACTTATAATTTTATAAATAAAATAGATCTTAATTCAATGCGATATTATTTTCTTAATGCAAAGATTGCCATTGTTTATTTTTTGTTAAGATATTTAGCAAGATATTAGTTGTGGCAATTCGTAAAGTATGTTTCAATTTTCATCAATAATTTGAGATCTTGTTTTTGATTTCGTAAATGACATTTTGGAAAAAAATGACTTGCATTTATATGTGCTTCTAAATAAATATATATATATATATTGCATTATTAATAAAATTAGAAAATTTCCGAATTTTCACATTTCTATAAAAATTGCTACTTGAACATTCCAGGAATTTCATTTTTGAATTTAGTTTTTCCAGAATTTCCGTTTGGAAATTTTCAGGAATTTTATTTATCACTTACCATGAATGAAGAGAAAAATATTTCGAAATAAATATCCTTTTTCACAAAATCAGTGAATCTTTCATGGAATTCATTTTCAAGCATAATTAAATGTCAATATATTTTTGTTTATCGAAATTATATTTAAAATTTTCTTTAAATGCTGCAAAATTTATAAAATTGTGATTTAATTGACTATAAAATGGCTTTAGTTTATTTTGAAAGGCATGGATACTGCCAAGCATGCCAGTAACTATATGATATTCTTTTTGCAATTTTTTATTCAGTTCACTAAGATGTGTTATTATATCAACTAAAAAGAATAAATCGCATATCCACTTTTTATTATAGTGTTCAGAAATAGATTTTCCTTTGGCTTCCATGAATAGTTTCACTTCATTTATTAATTTCTAAGTCTTTTTAACATAGTCCCTTTGGAAAGCCATTGAACTTTACAATAATATGCCAAATCTGAATATTCAGCATCAACATTCTTAAAAAATTCAATGACCAAGGGTCGATTTGTATTTAATTTTATTTTTATATTTAATGACAACTTTCATTACATTTTCCATATTCAAAATTTTGGAACACAAGTTTTACTGATGAATAAAGCAGTGAAAAATATATTTATTACTGAACTTCTTTTCATTCATGTCATTTTATAAAAATGCTAAAACACCCTTATTTTTTCCAATTATGGATTTGGTCCTGTCAGTTGATAATCAAGATAAGGTCGGGATAATTAAGGTTGTATTTTTGAAATCCTTGAGTGTATTAAATATGTTTTCTCCTGTTATAATCTTTAAGTTGTGCAAGAGATAACATTTCTTCTGTTACAATGAAAATTTTGTCAATTTCTCTAATAAAAATTGATAGTTGAGGAAGATTCATTATATCAGTATTCTCATTGAATGCCAATGAATACTAATTGTAATCAAATTTTTTTTGTTTCAATGACTTTTTTACATCAGTGGTCAGATCTTCAATTTGCCTTGTAAGAATCTTTACAATAAACTCATATTCTCAAAATTCTTTTTATATTCAGGACAAACTAATTCCACTGTAGATAGAATCTCTCTCAAAATGGTTTAAATTTTTTTGCTATTTTCGTTGCAATTATATAACTGGCTTTAATAGAAATTTGAGATTCATTTGTACTTTTATAAAAAAAAAAAAATTGCTGCTCAAATAACATTTTCTTCAAATTTTCTATCTTTGAACTTCTCTCTTCTCCAACATATTATTCATAATTTGAATATCTTGTTAAATAGTTTCTTAATGTTATGCTCTTTGTTAACTGCAATGTCATCCAAATAAATGAGACACTTTGAGTTATTATTTCACTCAATTACAAAATATGTGTCAGTTCACTTTTCTTGGAATCAATGATTTTCTGTATCAACTTTTCTTTTCTTACTACACAAAGTCATTCTAATAAGAAAATAAATTTGTTGAAAAAGCATTTATTTAAAGAAAAAGAAAAAAATTTAAAAAAAAAAAAAACTTCAACATTAATGCTTCCCCCCCCCCCCCCAATCATAATGCTTTGGTTATTCTTAAGACGAGCAGTCCATAAACCATAAATATAAAGAAATATTAAATAAAATTACTGCATTTTACTTAGAATTTTCCAAATATCTTGAAATATTTACGGTATGATTCATGTTCACATTGATCAATATGACTAGAAAAAGTAGTGATGAGTGATACACATGCATGCACAATGTCTGCTGCTAGCGATGAAGCAATTACAAAGTTAGGTGACCGATTGCAAGACAGGGTATAAATATTTTATTACATAAATAGCACCATAAAAATAATAGTCAAATCACCATTAACATAAGTGTATGTAGTTTTAAAGACTGCTCATTATATAATCTTGAAAACATTCACAGACTGGATTAGTGACTTTGGAGGGTTGGAGTTGGCTGCAAGATGGAGATTACCCACCCAGGTCTAATGCAGTATATATTTAAATATTACATTGTATAATAACTTTTTTTTAAAAAAAAATCTCACTGGTTCTATATATATATATCTTATATATAAAATCCCTATTTTCTCTGTTGTCTGATTGGTAAATGTTTGTCTGATGTCATGAGTCAAATTTACAACCACTACAATTATGCAAAGGAAGTAATTCCACTCAGAAAAAAATTAGTACATGTGCTTTTAATTACAGAGATATAGTATTTAAAACATGAAGAAAATATGATACAATACATAAATTCATATTTGAAATGTGATATTTAGTGAGGAAAAAATAGATGCTATAGTAATGTATTTACATTTCGTTTTGAATAGCATGTTATTATGTTATGTTAAGGAAGTAATTCAAAGTAATTCTGCCATTAATAAAAAATGCTCAAAAAATCAGTGTATGTGATTAGTAACATTTGAAAAGGACACCAAAGCAGGTGCTGAAAAAGGTTTTTAATGTATAAAATTATTATTGATTATATAGCTGTTGTAAAGAATTTATTATTTTTTGATTATTATTTTGGGGAAGAGCAGCATAAGGATTTTTATTCTTTTCCAATTTTGATATTAGTACCAAATTTCTATTTAGATTTGGTTAGTATATTATGTGAAGGAAATAATTCCACCATTAATTAAAAATCATGAAGAAAATTTGATTACAGTACATGTTTGAAATGAGATATTTAGTGAGGGGAAAAAGTAGATGTTATAGTACTGTCTTTACATTTACTTTTGGTTAGCATATAATTGAAATCAAAACAATGGTCTTTCAGGTATGTGTATAATTTCACTTTAAAATCTTTTATTTAATTTACATTAAATCTTAAAACAAATTCATTAAAGCAACCAATTAAAAAAACAATGGCCTTTATAAAGCCTGATACATCTGGTAAGAAAAAATACAATAATATGTAATTTATAAAATAAATTAAATTCATAAATATGTAAATATAAATTTTAGTAATAGGAATTGATAAATTTTGCACTTTATAAACACTGCTAGACACTGTACTTTAATAAATATATATAAACATTCAATTAGAGTTTTATTTAAAACTATGACATAATTAGTTATATTCAAAATATCTTAAAATGTTTTAAACATTTTAGTGTTTCAGGTTATTCTACCTTGTACAGGAAATGTTTCTGGTATTGCACCATTTGAGGTTGGTCTTCGAATCAGGTCAGCGACAGGGGAAGTGCTAAAAGGAACACCATTACGTCTTCGCTTATTAAAGCAGTGTATGGTCAGAAGTAAGTAAAATTATCATATTTTAATATTTTTATTTTATTTTTTATATTTTTTGCTGTTTGATTAGTTTTATTTATTAAACTGAATATATGTTTGCTAAATACTTTGCCTAAAGATAGATGGATGTAAATATGCAATAAATGGTTATGATCATTACTTGTTGGAGTTTGCCATTACTTAACTTCTAAACAATTTATCTGAACATCTCAATAATGAAAAATACATTACAAACTTTAATAAGGTGTATATATAGTTAAGATACATGCTAAATATTAATATTATACATATCTATTTTCTTCTTGAAAGAACACTATTTAATCTTTCAAGGTGTTTTGTTTATTTTTGATTTCTTCCAGAACTATATAATAAGTTTTTAGATAAAAACAATTTAATGACTATTTACTGAAGTATATATAAATTGCAATTCAAATTTTATAATTAAAAACATTGAACACATTTTTATTTGCAAAAATATTACAGTAATAACATATTTAAAAATAGAATTAATGCTAATTGTAATGATTAGTTAAAATATAGTATTTCTTAACAAACTTATTTTTATTTCATTTAAAATGTTTTTGATGTTTGCTTTTATTTAAAATATAGTTAGTATACTTGTAGGTGATTCAATTTTTAGAGGAATTTAAGATAAATTAAAGCATTTCCTTGAGAAGCAATTTTTTGATAGTAAGGTTTTACATTTTATAATAAAAAAAACTTATTTTTTTAAAATTAAAAATGAAATCATTAAAAAAATTTTTTTTTTGCAAAATTGTAAAATTATTTTGCATATTTGTATTATTTAATTATTATGAAAAATGTAATTACTGGAATATTAATCATTAATGAGCAACTAATTATATATTTATATGTGTATATATTGTAGTGATAATTAATAATGAACAGATTAATTATATAATTTTATACATACACACACATATATAACTATTATTTGTATGCCATCTCAAATTAAAAAAAAAAACCATTCATATAGAAAAATAACGTGTCAAGACTATGATTTGTCAATTATAGGCATCAAAAACAATATCAATGTAAAAATTCTGGATCCATATAAAATAAGAAGTATTTCTATGGTGAGAAATTTGGAATCAAACAAAGTGGATGGTGGATGCAGAAAAGTAATGTATGCATAAATTTCACTCAGCTTCCACATCTAAACATATTTTAATATTTTTTTTATTTCAATAAGGATATAATTTTAAAATGTCACCCCCCCCCCCCAACATTAATTTCATTAGTCTTTCAAAAGCTATAAAGACCATCTCCAATGGCTTTCAAACTCAGATTTTATTTAGCATTCAAGCATAAATTACTGGATTTTTAAAATATTTTTTTCTTCTAATTTTTAATCTATCATACAAACTTTTCCATTTTTAAAATTCCAGATTCTCTTAAATGATTCAGTTTTATGTTACCTTTGAAATTTATTTTTATTTTTTGAAGTAAGATTTCATGAATTTTACCAAAATCATCCTTTCCTTTATTTTGCTGTAATATCTTATATAAATACAATTTATCCAAACAACTTTTAACAGTTTTTAGCAAAAGCCTTTTATGTACATTTATACATACATCTTACATTTCAACTGTCCTGCAGTCTTCTTCAGAGTTATGATATAATGAACAATTGTACATAACTACATAAATAATATCATAAAAAATGTAAGCAAAAAACTAAAAATAATATAAAATATATAACAATACATAATAAAACTGAAATAAATATAATCAAACCCAAATAAAACAATCCAGTTAATATAAAATAAAATATACAATATAAAAAGAAAATAAATATAAATTATGTGTATTTTTAATTATATACATACATATTCAAGAACAACTATTAATTTAAATATATTATTCATTTTTATTATTTTTTAATAGTCTCCTAATTACTTCCATTCCTTATAAAACTTAAACTTTATTAGCTCCACCTCAATAATATATTTAATAATTTTATATTTATAAATAAATATTATATGATTTAAAAATTAAAAAGAATATTAATAAATGAAGTACTGTTGAATTGACAATTATATAAATATAAAATTATTAAATATATTATTGAGGTGGAGCTAATAAAAATAAAGTTTAAGTTTTATAAGAAATAGAAGTAATTAAAATATTAAAAAAATAATAAAAATGAATAACATATTTAGATTAATAGTTGTCCTTGAATATGTATGTATACAGTTAGTAATACATATATATAATTTATATTTTCTATTTATATTGTATATTTTATTTTATATTAACTGGATTATTTTATTTGAGTTTGATTATATTTATTTGTTTTATTATGTACTGTTATATATTTCATGTTGTTTTAGTTTTTTATTGTTTACATTTTTTATGGTATTATTTATATAGTTATGTATTTTATTTTATTTTGTTCATTATATCATAGCTCTGAATAAGACTACAAGACAGACAAAATATAAAGTGTACATGTATATATCTATATACAATAAAAGGCTTTTGCTAAAAAGTGTTAAAAGTGGTTTGGATAAATTGTATTTATGTAAGAATATGGAATAAACATAGTCCAAAAGCACTAAGCTAAACATTATTATTTGTGAAATTTTTTATTAACTTCACTTATATATGTTGAAAGTGTATTATGAATATTAAGTTCTTGTATGTAAAAAGAATTTAAACATTTTTTTTTGTTTATCAAATTCTATTTCAGATTCATAATTTATCATTATGTCTTGATAATTTTTGTTGTTGATGTTTAAATGCTAAAATCTTGCACTAATGTAAAGCTGTTTCAAACAATAATTTACTTGGCATCACTTCAATCTGGAGTCTCCTATACTAGTCTTAATAATCAATGGATAAAGATTGCAAATAGATACTGTACAAAATCTAATAACCTAAAATCATTTGATATCTTGTTGAATGTATACCATATTTTTGCCAAAAAGTCAAAAATATTCCCAGTGAGCTACTAATTGAGACCTTTAAAATATATAAATATTAATGTATTATCAGGACTATGTAGCTGTACAAGTAGGCTTATCTTAGATTCAAACTTTAATGCAGTTGAAGACTTTCAAGTCACTAATTTGAATTGCATATTAGAAATGAAGGATGGCTGTTGGATATTATATGCAATTCTGTTTTTTCATAAAGAAAGACTAATAGATAGATGCATACAAAAATGTGTCCAGAAAAAAAAAGACAAAATGTACTATTGCTGTCAGTCCAAATATTGAATATATAAGCAACAAGAATTAGATAATGTTTTATTTTAAAATAAAATACAATTTTAACAAGATTTGGTTAGTCTGTTTTGAAATTTTACAATTACATTTTACTTACACAGTAGTGACCATGTGATATTTAGTGGTGTAATACATTTTACTTACAAATACTGTATATTGTAATATATCTGTCTATTTATCTTTTTTAATCTTTTATACATCACAGATCTCTTATTTACTCTCATGAACTAGAGAAAATTGAGAGATAGTGTTTTAAGAATTTAATTTTTTAAAAATATATATATAATAAACACATTTTGTAAATATGAAAATGATTTAATTAAAGGTATATTTAGTAGTAGTGCATATATGTTAGTTATTAAATTAATAATTTTTTAATTTTATTATTATAATTTTATCAATAGTATTTTTTTTTTACACTTTAATAGTGCTTCTATTGTATGTGAGTTTATTCTCTTGACATACATTTCAGTTTTGAATATTCCAGGTCCAGATCCAGAATGTGACAAGCAATGCTTCAATGGAGGGCGCTGCAATCACCGCAGAGTCTGTGAGTGTCTAGATGGCTACATGGGAAAATACTGCCAGGAAGGTAACATAGGAAATGTAAAAAACAAAACGACGTAAATCAGAATAATGACTTAAAAATAAAACAGCTTTATAAAAATAAACCAAGTCACTTAATAGCATTGTCTGAAGACGTTTAGATAGTAAAAATAAAGAAGCTAATTGAGACAGCTTTTAACTAAATTCTTTAAAATTTTCATTGTTTAAAAGTTAGTGGCCTATTTTTTACTTTTTCAAGCAATTATACTAAGATTCTTTTAAGAATAACCCCCCTCCCCCGTTATAAAATATATTTTAAATAATATCAGAAGATTTATATTTTAGACAATATGAAAAAATCGTCTAACTTGTAGAATAGAGTTTCGTAAAATTGTATGGGAAGAATTAAAATATATCTGAATATTAAGATGCCTTTTATTTAATATAATATTAAAAAATGAAACTGATTTTCAAACCTAACACTAAATATTCATTAAAAATAATATTATGCATATATACGTATATCTACAAATTTGATAAAAAAGACTTTATTTTATCTGGACGTCTCAAAAGTTGAGGATTAAAGCCTATATCTCTACTCTGGCTTTGAAAATTATTATTTTTTTGTAGTATTATTTATAAATTTCAAATCGCGTTTTAATGGTAATTCTGTGATAGATTATTTATTGTCTTTTTTTAAATTTAAAGATGGTTTCACTACAAACGTAGTGGACTTAACTGTCGATTCCTATGATAATTAATTTTGTGATTATATTATGTGTATACTGAAATTAATTTTTATAAAATCTTCTATAACTCATGTTTTAAAAATTAAGCACTGATGTATAATAATTTTCATTTGGTACATGAAGTTAATAATATCTTTTATGTAAAATTGATTAAATTTAATCATTTAATAATAATAAAAAAAATCTACAATTACATCTTATTAAATATAATAAAATTATTTTTACTTTTGTCATAATGATTATTCTTTAGAGTATTAAAAGCTTGATAGATTGTAATCCCTGGCATCATACTATATTAGAATATATATATATAATCATTTAATATGTAGCAAGATATATTTAATATATCCAAAATTTGTATAAACAGATGTGTAAATCTATGTAACAACATTAATTAATCAAACTACAGTGTATTTAAATAAATTAATAATTAGCCAGTCATATCAATGCATAGAGAAATCCCATGTGCCTCATCATTATGTAATATTTAAGCCCTAACTGGGAAATCTTTAGATAAATGGGAGGCATAACATCACTATGACTCCAAATATTGAGATGATGACATGTAATACTGTATAATAATGAGCTAGTTAATAGTTTTTTCTGAGCATTGTTATGAATGACTAGATATTAATTCATTTACATGTTAGTGTGTGATTTGACTAATATATTTTGTTAATATATGTAAACATATATATATATACACAGACATATATTTTGGATGTACTATGTATATTTGACTGCGTGTTCGACAATTACATATAATAATTATATATGTAGTATTTAATTCCATAGGATTCAATTCCCAACATCCTATTTATAAGTTCAATAATATATAAATATTTTTTCAAGACTTTTAATATTTTTTTCACACTTGAATAGAATCACACATTTTTAATTTGAATTTTGTATATCATTATGTTAATGTATGAGTGTGGTATTGATGTTATATCTTCTGAATTAACTGAGTAGTGTCCAGTCATGGAATGAGATATTGTATACTAATGAGATAGTTGTTGGTTCACATTGATATAAATAATCAGCTATTAATTTGTTTATTTACTTATGTGCAATTTGATTAACCTTTATGTTACACACAAGCATATATACAAATATGTATCTTGAGTGATGTGTAAAAAATTTTGAACTCTGCTTGAATACACATATTGCTACAGTACTATCATTGATTGTTACACATATATTCTTTTATTTGTTATCCAATAGAGTATTATAAAGAGGATAAAAATAATATAAGTATCAATAAAAAATGAAAATCAGATAGATTAAGTATGTTCTACTTTACAATTGCTACAAATAAAATGTCTGTTAATTAAAAACTATTGTAATAACAATAAAAATGATAAATATAATGGTACTTGATTATTATACACAGTCTTTTAATTTGCAGAAGTACTTTCAGTTATTTCCTTAATTCTTCTCAACTGCTGTTAAATTCAAAAAACATAACGAAAGCAAACATCATCAACTCAAATCCCATGAATCTTGAATTTTAACATTAGTAGTTTGTCCATTAATTATATTCATTTTATTACTATTTATTAAAATTGCTTCCTTAATTCTTTATGAAAAATCTTAACACTTTCAATATCAAACTTAAATTTATATTTACGTGTCCTTTCATGATCCAAGAAAATTAAAGCAGTCACTAAATCACTATTATTTTTACTTTTCACATGCTTATATAACAATTCATGCTCCTTTAATCTTTTTTCAATAATGCGCCTTGATTCACCTACATATGATAACATACATCCTTAAAAAATTTGATATATTACATTACGTTCTGTTTGACAGGTATGATATTTTTAGAATTATTCTCTAATTTATTAATGTTATTTGTAATACAAAATGAAACATTAAACACATCCTTCTATATATTCTTAAAAAATTTCACTTGAGCATTTGAAATATATAAAATAGATATCCATTTTTTATTATCATTCTTCAACTTCTTTAAATCATTATAACTCTTTTTAAATTGTCATAAAATATTGTTAATCTGTTCACTCTTATAACCAAGTTCAAACAATTCCTTGACAAATATCTCAATATTTTTTAATTTATCACACTGGTAATGACATAATTTTTCATTACAAAACAAAAAATCTAAAATTTGCCATCTTATGCATATTTGATATATTTGATTTACAATTTATATATATCCCCTTTTTTGCAATGGTTTGATTATTAATTTATAGCTTATTATCGTTTGTAATATCCGAATATCACATGATCACTATCTCTTATACTAGTACGTAATGGTTAATAAACAGGCAAAACTCTCCATATAGTAGTGCCACCCTGTGCCAACCAGGGTAACCAACTAGACAGAAACTAGTCTGGGGATATTGTATGAGGAGTTACTCTGGTTGGCACAGAATGGCACTACTGTATGAAAAGTTTTGCCTGTTTAAATCCAAATACTTAATATTTTTGTCTTGTTCCTTTTCAATAGTCCATTTCAAGCCATTCAGATTATTTAACTTCTCTACAAGCAAATTTATAGTATTAGTATTTTCACAAACAAAAACATTATCCACATACTTTTTGTTAATGTCTTTAAAAGCACACATATCTAAAATACTATCATATGTAGACAAAACAAAATTGTTAAGTATTTGGATTAATTATTACAAGAGATAATAGTTTGTTAAGTTATAAGTTAATAATCAAACCATTGATATATAAATTGTAAATCAAAAGCACCAATTATGCATAAGATGACAAGTTTTAGATCTTTTTTTGTTTTGTAATGAAAACTTACGTCATTACCAGTGTGATAAATTAAAAAATATTGAGATATTTGCCAAGGAATACTTTTATGTCAATTTAAAAAGAGTTATAATGATGTAAAGGAGTTGAAAATTGATAATAAAAAATAGATACCTATTCCATATATTTTAAATGCTCAAATGAAATTTTTTTAAGGATGTATATAAGGATGTGTTTAATGTTTTATTTTGTGTTACAAATAACATTAATAAATTAATGAATAATTCTAAAAATGTTATATCTGTCAAGCAGAAAAGTAATGTTGTATATCAATTTTTTTATGAATGTATGTTATATATAAGTGAATTGAGGTGCAATATTGAAAAAAGATTAACAAGCATGAATTGTTATATAAGCATGTGAAAAGTAAAACTAATAGTGATTTAATGACTGCTTTAGTTTTTTTGGATCATGAAAAGACATGTAAATATAAATTTACGTTTGATATTGAAAGTGTTAAGATTCTTCATGAAGAGAGAAACCATAATAAAAGAAAAATTAAGAAGGCAATTTTAATAAATAGAAATAAAATGAATATAATTAATAGACAACCTGCTAATGTTAAAATTTTGGATTTGTGGGATTTGATTTGATGACATTTGCTTCCATTGCTTTTCGAATTTAACTGCAGTTGAGGAGGGTTAAGGAATTAACTGAAAGTACTTTTTCAGATTGAAAGAGGGTATATAATAGTTCATAATCATTATATTTATTATTTTTATTGTTATATATGTATAGTATGTTTAATATTTTTATAACTACATGATATAAATAAAGCCTTTTTTGGGGGTAAACTGTGTATTATTTTGTTTAAATTCTCGATGTTTATTTATCTATATATATTTATTTACACACACACCCATATATATATATATTTATGGTTATTACAATAGATTTTAATTAATGGACATTTTATTTGTGAATATACATATATATATATATTACACAAGTTAACATATATATTTAAAATATCCAGTTTATTTGCAGTGAAAATATATAAATGATTTCTTATTATAAAATAAATATATCCTTTTATTGAGAAATAGATACATGTATTTTATAATAAGATATCATTTATATATTTTCACTGCAAATAAACTACATAAACATATATGTTAACATATATATTATATTTAAAACATATCCAGTTTATTTGCAGTGAAAATATATTGATATAAAATACATCTGTTTCTCAAAAATGTAAACAATTTACATTAATATATAATCCTTCTTAACACTTTCCTTCTTCCTTTCCTTTATTTCTTAAGTTGTATATTGATTTGTTGCCATTAAAACATTGCACATTTTAAAATTGAAATGTGTAATAATGCACAAATTAGTATTTGACAAGTGTAATTTAGCATTGTTTTGAAAAAGTATGCCTAACGTGAAGTAATTTTCTAGGCTAGTAGGTTCTGTTCCATCAGTTACATCTCCTGAATCAAACTCCATTAAGTTACATAATCAATAAAAAAAGGTTGGTTTTATTACAATTTCATAATTCTAATATTAAATAAAAGCTATAGTATTTATCAAAGACTATTTAATAATTTAAAAATAAAATTCCATGATTTATAAAGCAGTCGATTGTATTTTTATATTTATACTGTAAAGCAGGGGTCCCCAACCCTATGCCTGCGGGCACCATGGCGCCCGCAGACCATTTTATATGTGCCCGCCACTATCCCAACATGATAAAAAATTATTTATCTGATACAAATAAATTTAATTTTTAAAATTTCTTATAAATTATTGTATTATATTGTAATCAAATTGTAGGGCATACTATACTTTTACAGCGTAAAAATATAAACGTTAATTATATGTTAAAATTTTATTTTTGAAATAAATATTTTTTTGTACATTATGTGTATTATTAACAATATCCAACTATAAATTTACATTGAAAAAATAAATGGTGCCCGCCACCTGGTTGAAAAAATAAATGGTGCACGCCATCTGGCGGTATTATAGAATATGCTCTTAAGTGCAAAAAGGTTGGGGACCCCTGTTGTAAAGTAAGATTTCTGTTAAATGATTATGAACCAGTATCAGTGTATCTATTATTATTGTAATATTTTGTAAAGAGGAGCAATTTAAATTTTATAAAAAAAATTCAAATTTTATTAACTCACATGTAATTGTTGCAATTTATGGTTTCAGAGAATTTAATTTTTTATTTAGAAAAGGCATAAAATGTAAATGAATTAAGTATTTTTTTTTCATGGTCTAAATCAAAGGTGGGCAATCTTATTCTCTGGTGGCCCAATTCAAATTTATCTAATGTAGACAAAACCCATAATTTTTAGGGATTCAAAATAAAAGAATATGCAA
The DNA here is from genome assembly GCA_028023455.1 of Epiperipatus broadwayi. Taxonomy (NCBI): domain Eukaryota; kingdom Metazoa; phylum Onychophora; class Udeonychophora; order Euonychophora; family Peripatidae; genus Epiperipatus; species Epiperipatus broadwayi. The sequence goes on from JAQFVV010006254.1 coordinate 4,635,647, forward strand.
ATGAAATAAAATTATTTAATTCAATATTTATTAATCACAGCAAAATCATAATTATTATTATTGTCATTATATTATTTATTATTATAATTTGCATATAATTATATAACTGTAAATAGAAACAAACAAAAAAAAAAACAATATTAAAGCAAAAATTTAATTCAAAATTTAGTGAGATATTTACCATTGTTTATTTTGACAATGAATTCATGTCCAGTACAATTTTAACACTCTTGACCTGTAATGTGTGCTCCAAATGTTCATGACTTATTTGGGATCTATAATGTATTTATATATTGGACTATTTCCATTGTCTAATATAAATATTGAATGTCTTTAGAAAAATTTAACTTTATTTAAATATTCCAAATACATTCAACTTTTAGTAATTTCACACAGGTTAGTATATGCACAATCTTTTTAGAGGTATTACTCTCCTGTTTTCTTAAGCTGTTGCTGGCTTGACCAGTGACAGTACTAGCATGGGAAATGAACATGGAATCGTAGATTCTTAAATTTTAAGGTAATGTTCTAACCAAATGAGCCAGCCTGGCAAAGGAAACAATCAGTAGAAATTTCAGCGCAAAGTTGATTAGTGGTTTTTATATATTATGCATAGTCACACTAGGTTGACTTATGGGGTTGTCCACCATTGTCATGTGATCAGTTTAAATTTTCTTTTTTTGTACTTTTTCTTCTCTATCCAAGATTTTTGTATTTTGTCAATTGAACATATATTCGTTGGTACATACATGGTCTGGTATCTTAGACATATCTGTTTTCTATCTTCTAATCACCAGTTTATGTTCTTGCAATTGCTTTTAATAGGGTGATTAGTGTTACCAATATACATATTTCCACATTCACATGGTATTTCATAGATGTAGTTTTTGCTTTTCAGTGTTTCAAGTTTAGGCTCTGTACATGTTAGAATTCCTTTAGTGTGGTATGGCTCTTGCACTTATTGCAGATTTTCCTTAATTTAACTGCTATTTTTGGTATGTATATACAACTGTACCAGTAATTGTTTTTTCTTTTGATAGTTCTTTTTACTGTCTGTTTAAGGTTTTCTTAATAACAGTTGTTGGATAACCTTTTTTCATAAGAGTTTTTTCTATATAAAATCTTTTCTTTTTAAAATCACTGGTTTCTGAATTTTGCTCTGTTCCATAGTGATAGTATAACTCCAGCTTTTGTGTTTCTGATGTGATTGAATATAAATGCTAAATATTTCCTGGGTTTTCTGTAATCTGTAGTTTTGATTTTGCCACAAGGGAGTTTTGACACAAGGACATCTAAGAATGCCAATTTTTGTTCTTGTTCTGATTCTATTGTGGAGTTAATTGAAGGGATATGTTGTTGATGTTGTTCCAGAAAGTTTGTAGTAGTGCTTCATCATATGGCCATACCACAAATGTATCATCAACATAGGGAAGCCAAACTTTAGATGGATATCGGAATAGTTTTTATGATTATAGTTTCAAGTTCTTCCATGTAAATATTGCTAATCAGGAGTGACCATGGTGAACCCATAGCTATTCCTTGATATTGTTGATACAATTCTGTGTAGTATCGAAAATAGTTTGCTGTTATGCAGGACATTAATAGTTTCATTACACTATCAATAGGAAGAGTTGTTCTAATTTGTAAACTATTATCATTATTTAATCTTTTTCTTACAATAGACAATGCTTCTTCGTATAGTACATTTGCAAATACTCTTTCCACATTAATGTTTACTGGTATGCCAGTTCTTGATTAATTCTACAAAGTATCTAGAATCCTGACAAAGAACTGGGTCTTGTAATGACTAAAAACTTTGAGAAGAAATCATTGACAAATTTTGGCAAGGTGAATTTCTAGAGCTAATTGTAGATCTTAATTGAACATAATTCTTATGGATTTTAGATATCCCATAAAGAGACGAATTTTGCTGAAATGTGATGTTAGTTTATTTTTTATGAATCACTGAAGCACTTGCAATGTTTTCTGAGTAATGCTTGTAACTTTGTTTATATAGTCAGTATCAGATGATTTACCACTTTTCTGTATTTTCCTGCTATGAGGAGTTTTTGTATTTTGTTGTCATAATAAGTTGTATCCATTACAACAGTTTCATTGCCTTTGTCATTAGGGAGAATAATTATTGATTTATCTATTTTGAGATATTTAATTGCTTTCCTCTCATCATAGGATATGTTTGACTTCAATTTTTGTTGCATCTTAAGTGTTCTTTTTATTCTCTGGTGTAATTCTGTTGCTTTTCTAAAGGCTGTTTTTAAATGACTTTCTCAGTGGCTACCATTATATCTAATAAAGCAATATGAGATGGTGTTATGGCAAGTTTAATCCTTTTTCAAGAACAGAATTTTAGCATCTGTCAAATATTTAGAACTGAGATTTTTTACAGATAATATGCCCATGTAGGTTTGCAAGTTTTTCTTTTATCATTCTTTTATTTTTCCATGTAATGTAGAATATGATATTCTTACTGCTTGAGAAACTTGTAAAGTCTTTGTCAGTAAGTTCATTTTTTAAAAAAGATTCTACACTATTAATGGAATGCAAGGTTGATACTTGGAAAACCTTTGAGCATTTATTCTTTCTCTTATCAGAGCTTCACTTGCTCTCTGAGTAATTTTCTCAGTTCTCTGGGAGTGAATTGGAGGTTTTAGTGGCAAACCCTTAGGAACTATCTTTTCAGATGTATATAAGAAAGTTAAATGATTTTCTACTTTGGACAGCTGTAAACTAAAGTTTGATATAGTATCAGAACTATACAAATACTTAGTGTTTTCCTGAAGGTTTGTGATGGTATTTTAGTTATATATTGGGCTATTTTCATCATAAGTATTGAATGTCTTTAGAAAAATTTAACTTTATTTAAATATTCCAAATACATTCAACTGTTAGTAATAGCACATAGGTTAGTAAATGCATGTTTTGAGAGGTATTATTGTCCTCTCTACTTCAGGTCTTGCTGGTCTGATGAGTGACAGTAAGAGTATGGGAATGGAACCTGGACCCTTAGATTTTTGAATATTGAATTTCAAAGTCCAACAGCTATCCTTTCCAAGGCAACAGTGAGCAGAAATTCATATACTTATTATCTATGATGATCCTCCTGATTTATCCACTTTTTTTAAGAGCAAAGGTGATTAGTGGTTTTCATACATTATGTATTAGTCAGTCTAAGTTGATTTATGTATTGTTCATGATTGCCATGTGAGCAGATTCTTTAAATTTTCTTCTTTGTATCCTTTCTTCCCTATTCAATATTTCTGTATTTTTCCAATTAAATATATGTTCTTTGATACACATATGATCTGCTTTCTTAGACACATCTATTTTCTCTCTGCTAATCATCAGTTTGTGGGCTTGCAATCACTTTTCAATAGGGTGACTGGTCTCACCAATATACATTCATCCACATTCACATGGTACTTTGTGGATCCAGTTTTTACTTTTCAGCATTTCAAGTTTTGACTTTGTAGATGTTAGAATTCCTCATAGTGTGGTATGATTCTGGAAAGCTGTTCTGTTGTTATACTGGTTGCACATTTTCCTTAATTTGTCTGCTATTTTTGGTATGAATGGATACATTACTCTATCAATAATTGCTTTTTTTTATGATAGGTTTTTTGTTGCTTATTTAAGGTTTTCTTAATAACAGCTGATGGATAATCATTTTTCATCAGAGTTGTCAAAATTTGTCAAGATTTCTTCTCAAAGTTATTAATCCTTTGGCATATATAAGATCCAGTTCATTGTCATGGATTTTAGACACTTTGTAAAATGTCATAGATTCTAGACACTTTGTAGAATTAATCAAGAATCTGAAAATTGAAAGAATTGACCTACTAGTAAGCTTTGATGTGGAAAGTTTATTCACAAATGTACATGTGAAGAAACATTGTCTATTGTAAGAAAAAGATTAAAATTGTGATAATATCTTACAAACCAGATCAACTCTTCCTACTGATAGCTATTGATAATATAATGGAACTATTAACATTCTGCACAACAATAGCCTACTTTCAATACAAGACAGAATTTTTCCAAAAAGAATGGCTATGGGCTCACTAGCGTCATCCATAATGAGCAATATTTACATGGAAGAACTTGAAATGGCAGCCATAAAGACTCCTTCATATCCACTTAAAATTTGGCTTCACTATGTTGATACATTTATTGTATGGCCACATGGTAGAGTACTCCTACAAACTTTCTGGAAGCACATCAACAAACTATTCCTTTCAATTAAATTCACAATAGAATCAGAACAACAAAAATCAGCATTCTTAGATATTCTTGTGACAAGACTCCTTCATAGCAAAATTGAAACTACAATTTATAGAAAACTGACACATACAGGATAATTCTTAGCATATACATCTAATCACACCAGATACCCAAAACATGGAATTATATTATCACTATGGGAGAAGGCAAAAGAATTTTATTCAGAAACCAGTGATTTGATAAAAAAAGACCTATATAGAACAAACTCATGTGACAAATGATTATCCATCAGCTGTTATTAAGCAAACATTAAATAGACAACAAAAAGAATCAACAAAAGCAAAAACAACGAGCAAACAAACTAAGGAAAATATAAGCAATATATCAGAACAGCTTTCCAAAACATACCACACTATAAGGAATTCTAACATCTACAAAGCCTAAACTTTAAATGCTGAAAAGCAAAAACTTCATCTATGAAATACTATGTGAATGTGGAAGAATGTATATTGGTGAGACCAATTTGAAAGGTGATTGCAAGAATACTAGCTGACCATTAGAAGAGAGAAAACAGATGCATCTAAGATAGCAGATCATGTATGTACCAATGAACATAGTTCAATTGGGAAAATACAAAAATATTGAATAGAGAAAAAAAGTAGAAAGAAGAACATTTAAAGAAGTTTTTAACATGACAATGGTGAACAACCCCATAAAGTCAACATAGTGTGACTATACTTAATGTATACAACCACTAATCAACTTTGCTCTTAGGAAAAAGTGGAGAAATCAGGAGGAACCTCTTAGGTAAGTTGTATTTTTATATTGGACTAACCTTTTTGATGTGTTATTACTAACAGTCGAATGTATTTGGAACATTTAAATAAAGTTAAATTTTTCTAAAGACATTCAATACTCATATTAGATGATGGAAATAGTCCAATATAAAAATACAACTAAAACACCATCATCACAAACCTTCAGGAAAACACTCATAGATAATGGTATGAAATTTCTACTGACTGTTGCCTTTGGCAGGATGGCTCAGTCAGTTAGAACATCACCTTAAAATTCACTATTCAAGAATCTAAGGGTCCATATTCAGTTCGAACTCTAGTGCTGTCACTGACAGGCCAGCAAAACCTGAAGAAGAGAGGATAATAATACTTCTCAAAACATGCATATACTAACCTGTGTGCTATTACTAACAGTTAAAGGTATTTGGAATATTTTAATAATTTTTTTTAAAGACATTCAATACTTATATTAGATGATGTTGAAAATAGTCCAATATATAAATACGACTAAAATACTATCATCACAAACCTTCAGAAAACATTTATTGAAGACTGTTTTACTATACATATTTTGAAAATGTATGTGGACCTCTAGTATCTATTAATTACTAAAACTTGCACTAGATGGCACTATAATAAGGAACATTTTCTTTTGTTTTAACAGCTTGAATAAGCATATGAAAAACTGATCATGTGATATTTTTATTGAATTTAAGGACTTTCAAGGACTGGAATTAATCTGGGGGCCAGAAATTTCTTATTCCCAGTCTAAATATATATATAAAGTTTTTTTATTTGCAAACATTATAAAATCATGTAAAAAAATAAATTTCAAATGTTCGTTTTGTAATATCTTTTGTTTTTTTCTGGAGAGAGAGAGAGAAAGTAATATCTTATAGACTTTGATTACAATTAGTGAAACAAAATTACATATTGGGAAATTGGTTAAAAAATAATTTTTATTTAAATATTTTTTAAAAATAAAAAATTACTAATAAAAAAAAGATATTAATATTGTCATTTTTTGTATAGTTATCATAAAATGATTTTTTCAGAAAGACCAAATGGTATTTGAAACAAAGTGATGATAACTGGCTAAATTACTTCTTTGACTAGAAATGAATGAGTAACCTTTAGCTGTGTAGTTAACTACTGAATTCAATTGTTCAGTGCAAGACTTCCACTAATATACATGTATATATTAGTCATTGTTATATCTTTTAAAATTTTTAATTGTAATTTTTATCGTAGAAAAATAAAATTTTAAATTGTATGTGATAAAAGTCCAGTATTATTTTAGTCTACATATTTTCTTTAAGAATGATTCAGAAACAGTTGAAGAATAGTCAAGCATTGGTGGTCTGGAGGTCAGCGACAGCAGTTTTACAAGTAGTTGTCCCGGGTTAGTGGGTTCGCTTCCCAGCTAATGCTATGACACACGAGAAAAAAAAAAAAAACAGTTGAAGAATAATAAAAATAAAATTTATATTTAAATTTTTTTAAGTGATTAAATGAAAGCAGTTTTTTTCTTTTTTAAATTTTGAAAAGAAAATTTATGATTCAATTAGTATTTAATGTTGTAGATGTATGGTATTTAAGATTTTTCCTTAAATACCTGGGATACTAAAATAAATATCAAACTATTATCAATGATGTCTAAATACTGCTGCATAATTATAGTCCCTTGGGACTGATGTGACCATTATTACTTTTAAGTACAGTAAAATGCAATTAATCTAAAAAAAAAAAAAAAATCCTCCTAGTTTCATGTTTTGTGGATTTATATATTTTTCAGATTTCAAAAACAAATCTTTTATCTCTTCATTGACTCGCTACAATTAATCTTAAAATTAATTTATAGGTTTTTACTAAATTTATTATTAATAATATTATTTTATTTAAAAATGCATATGTAGCAAAAGATTAAAGATCATAACTGTTTCTTTTGTCAGTTTTAGAAAAATATATTATTTAATAATTACAGAGGACAAAATGTTTTAAGTTAAAATTATAAAAATTTAATCATGTGAAATTTATAAAAAAAAGTTCATAATATTTATTATTGTTTGTGACAATTGTTTCATTATTAAATATTTCCTATGAGGTGATATTTTTCATTTCAATTTTTAAAAAATTTGAATTGGTACCCCTGGAAAACTATCCATGTGAAAAGCAGGATTATGCTATGTAAAGATCTGGGCTACAAAGTACTTATTATTTTAGTTCATGAAATAATTAATTTTTTTTTTTATTAATTAAATTCGCTCTTTATATTAATAAGCAATGCAAAAATATTTTTAACTTTCATCAGGCCTATTTATAAAAAAGTATTTTCATGAACTGAAGTTGAGTACTGATTTTAAAACGTATCCACAGCAAGATAGTAAGATTTTCATTTATATTCTAGTTCATACAGCAGTTAATGTCTTTTTAATCAATTTGATTATCTTTTTAAATCAATGGGTAAAAAAAAATTGTTTTTCTCCTTTCATTTGATCATCTTTATAAAAGCATTTTCATGAACTTAACTTGTATTTTTCAATGAAACCAGAAGCTAATGGCTAGAATTCATGGAGAAACTCTTATAAATAGAATATGAATTTTTAACCAGAGTTTAATTTCTTTTTTGTCATTTGATTGTTTCTTTTTAAGAAATCATTGTAAATGTGCTGTAAATAAGAAATTTAAATAAATTTGCATTCAAGTCAAAATATATTTTTTTTACCTCAAACTTTTTTAAATCCTAACTTTTTACAATATTTATTAAAAAACGAAACAAAATTAAGTTTTGATTAAGCACACTGTACTCTATAACACATTAAAATATAATCATAAATTCCAATTTAAAAAAAGTTATTAAAGTTTAATGTACTTTACAAGTTATAAGTTATATTACACACAAATATTTATAACTTGTTTTAAAAGAGAAAAAATAATTTGATAATACTTTTAAAATTTCAGATCAATTTATTTCTATTATGGATCCCTGATGATTTTTATTCAAAATATGTTCAAGTTTTTAATAATAGTTATAAAAGAATAATTATAAAAAGCAAAAATACCAATTTATCATTTTAATACCAGTGATTAATAAATCATGTTAGTGGATAGCAAACATTTGATAAATATGTCATATAAAAAATACTATTTCATTGCTTAATGTTTTTTTATCTACTTAATAATTTATTTATTCATATTAAATAAACTTCAATCTTCTGTCAAATTGTGGGAAAATTAGATAATCTCATCAATCATAATTTGTAGAGATATATTATTATTATGTATCAAATATTTAATTTAAAACTTACTAAGGTACTTACTATAACTTTGTTTATAACATAGAAAAGATGTCATATGAAATAAAAAGAAACAAATTGAAAAATAATGTAACATATATATATATATGATATATTTTGTGGGTTCATCTGTTTATGAGTTTGATTATAAATATATCCACAAAAGAATTATATCTGTAACCTATGAAAATCTTTGTATTTATAATATATATCAATATAAATATTAACCTGCTGTTTCTAGTTATTGCTATTTTTATAAAATGCAAAAGTATGATAATCACTGAGTGGCACTACTGTATGGAGAGTTTTGCCTGCTTTAATAACAGTTATGAGCTAGCATAAGAAATGGTGATCATGTGATGTTTAGTATAATATACAGTGATAATAGACTTTATTTACAAATAAAATTAAAGAAGCAGAAAGTAATATTAAATTAATTGCTGCAGTAATTATGTGTTATCATTTGATAATATATCTAGATTTGCTTCAAAAATTTACTAACTTTAATTCCAAAATTATACTGAATATTTTGTTGTTGTTAAATTAATTTACAATTTTTTGCCCTTCATAAGTAATTTTTTTCTATATCATAAACAGAGATATATTGATTTCTACAGGAAAGATTAAATTTTATTTAACTAAAGTACAATAATAATGGATTTCTAAAAATTGTAGTATTTTTGAAGTTATCTAATTTTCAGTGCAAGCAAGTTCAAATCGATTTATATTAAATTAATACAAATATGTCAGTCAGAAGTATATAATCTATACTTTATTTTACAAGATCCCCCCCCCCCCATCAATTCTAGGCATGTACACTGAAATATCAACTCTAGGCATGCACTCTGAAATTAATATAAAGATATTTCAAACCCAAGAAATTGAAGATGTAGTGGACTTTGACTTTTACAAGTTGTTATTTTTTCCAAATTTACAGAATATAGACTACAAAGATAATTTGAAGTAGAACAACTTTTTTTTCATTTTCATTCACGAAATTGATTGTTTATGGTTACCATTTTGAAATCAGCATTCAATTTAAGTTCACAAAAAATGCTTTTATATAGATGTTTGAAGTAAAAGTGGAGGGGAGGAGCATTTTTGCATCACATGTTAATTAAAAAAATTGGTTTAATTAAGAGCCATGTCTTTTCCTAGCAAACTCTGTTTTTCTCATAGCAGTTTTACACAGAATGTTCCACAGTTATTAATTTAAATATTTTAAAAATTAAAGTGAAAAATACCATCACACAGAAAAAATGTAATAATAAAGAATCTATCACAAATAACCTAGTGTACCACAATATTTTTTTTTTATGAATTCCACATTAATTTTTTTATAATTTAAAATTAAATTTAAAACATTTTATTTTCTCTTATATAAATATTAAATTTAAACTTAGTAAAAGAAATACTGCACAAAAGTCCATAGTTCAAACTACTGTACAAATTATAATTTTTCGTTTATAATTTATTATAGCCTTTGAGCGTTCCATCATCAGATTTTCAATTGGATGGACCGTTAAAGAGTTGGAGTGGATTGAAGCCTGTCCATTAAAATATGAATATTGACTATCTTAATACATATCTGAGCACTTATTGCATATATGTGTGGAGATGATAATCTGGACCAAATGATGATTGCTGGTTTAGCATGAAATACGTTTATTGATGATTATTTATCTTTTCGACATATATGTGTTCAAGTGTATCAGTGTTATGAGATAGAGTGGTGAATGATGGATTGTGTAAAAGTCTGTGCTCATATACCCTATATATTATATACTCACTTTGTAAAATAAGACTAAAAAATTGGTTTTGTTGGTACTGAATTTTTCAATGATCTTTTAATTTCTGCTCACAATAATATGAAAGTTAAAATTTACTTAAATGATTGGAACTAAGAGGAAATAGGAAATTTTGGTTATTACAATTAAAAAAAGTTTCATTTTTAAAGAACAATTATAAATAAGAATTCATTATAATTTATAGTAAAAATCTATAGTATTAACTAATAATTTATTATATTTTATATATATTGTAACGATCCGGAGAAACGACTTAACGTAAACTGCACTACGGGGCGCCATCTAGGCATTTGAACCTAGAAAAATTTATAAAGTAGGCAGATACGTGAGTCAAAAAAAAAAATATATTTTTTTTTTCTTAAATTTTGATTCCGGTCGTTAGCCCATGTCACTAGCTCAGTGGAATAGCAGAGATTTAATAATATCATTTACTAGGATATAAAAGAATAAAGTAAGCCACTGCATATTCACATACAAACTTTATTTATACATATATATAGGTTTAAAATCACTTTAGTGATTTACATTTAATTTAACTTTAACATTTTTTTTTACTTTGATTTTACTTTAATTTACATTGCATTACTATTATATTATAAATTTACATTTTTAATCAAGTTCCAAGATGGGATTATATTAACTGTTTAATATGTTGCTATAGATCGGTTACATAGATTTCAACGGTCAAAAACATTTCAAAGTAAACATAAACATCAAAATACAAAGTTATTGATTACTGACAATTGCAGAGGAAATATAAGAAACCCTCTAGTATTCATCGTAAGATACCTGCATCTCACCAATAACTTAAAAGACATCCGAATAAATACCTTTAGATACTCACCGTAAGGTATCAGTATTTTCGAATGTCTATATATTTGATCAAATATGAAAACCAAACATATTTAACCGATACCAATCTCTGCAAGCTCTATAAACAACTTAAATTTAATAGTTTTATAGGATCGAGCCTGAATATACTATATAGATTTGCATTTAAAAATAAAATATTCTATCCCTACTTAACCTTAGGCAACACATTTCGCAATCAACTCCAATCCATCTGATACATTCATGTATTCAATGTAGCATGATACGACAACCAACATATTGTCAGGAATGTACATCTGAACAATATGTAGAAATAGAAACGACATTGACTCTCCACCCACAGGTGTCATTGTGGCAGTAGATCAATAAACTAAAAACTCCATAGAATGGGCTTATTCTGCCGACTTACAAACCCATCCATAGCAAACAGAGGGTGTTGGGTATATCTATAATCCTGCCCGTAGCGGATCTCATATTACACCTACTAATTACATAAATATATCCAATCCATTTAACCAATTCAACTACGAAATGAACAACCCAAGATTACCCTCCCTTAATATATCTTTACAAATCGATACAGCCATTCACGCCCGACTTAAGTTTAACATTTTTTTAATTTATTTAACGAAAACAGAAATCATAATAAAACTTAAAGAACAAAATTAAATAAATAAATAAATAAATGAAATGATTTTACAAATTAAATACATTAAATAAAATTATAACCAATTAATAAATATTGGTCAGATAGAATAATATTAAAATCTTTTAAATATGAAAAGTTTTTAATTTACTGTTCATAAATTTTAAAGTTCTTACGGTTATTGAAATAGTTCATCCTATTATATTCCTGGCCGTTTAAACGTGAATTCCCACGTCGTCCGAAGATTAGTATCCAGTTGATTTATTTATTTATCCTTTGGAGATTTTGTTTTTCGTGTAGTTGGTCCTCATTGTATAAACGATGGCCCATTTTTTTCTCTTTCTTAGCAGAACTGAAGGGATTGAAGCTGTGCGTCTTTTTCAATCCCCCCAGCGCTAACACCTAGCTGTTACATCGTCAATAATCAATCAATTTCCAGTCACTAGTCACTAATTAATAATTTCCAAATTTTCCTTTTATAAGTATTCGAAGGATTGACTTAACATTACGTCACCGATGCGATGGTCCTTTCGCTGCGGTCCGATTCCATAGGGATTTCTTCTTATTTGCTAACAGTTTCTATTGTTTTCCTATCTGACTAGAGGTTATTACATTTAAATGCTCAAGGCTGGTTTACATTTAACTAATTAACAATCATTTCCATTTCTAATTAATTACCCTGTTTTCCAAATCAAAAATATATTTAAAGACAGATTTAGAGATATAATTTTATCTCCAAATCTTTTTAAAATTTAGTTTTAAAAATACCTTTTTCTTTAATAAAAATTTTATTTTAATAATTTTTATTATCTGTGCGACTTAATATATAAGAGTTTAAGACGATATTTTAATTTCAATTTTTAATTTTTAAAGAAAGTTTTTAAATGCGAACTTTTTATTTTAACTTGTTTAATAATTATATATAAAAAAACAATGTAACGAACATCTGTGCTCGTTACAATATATATATTCATTTGGCATCCAAAAATCAAAAATATTTTTCAAATGATTTGTTTATGAAATTACTTTGATGTAATTGTTTTTAATAGAATTGGTTATTCCTTTCAGTAGCAATTCTTTTTATATATGGCCAGTATTGTGGCACAGGTCTTTAAAAAAGTCTAACTGGATGTTTTATGTGACTTTTATTAAAATATGGCCCTAACCTATAAATTGATAAATATAATTTATTATCTGGTACTCTAAATGTCTTTTTTAAAATATATTTACATAACTGTTTTGTAATCTTTAAAAAGTTTTGTTTTAAGTTTGTATAATTCTAGAGCCTGCAATTATAATACAATCTTATAGCAATTGCCAGGAATAGTATTAAGGGAATGTAGACAAATTCTCCATTAAACAAACTGACTGCTGTGTTCAATCTGCATTTGGATATTTGAACATCACATAACTTCCTGAGCAATATACTAGTAATAATATATTGAGGAGAAAAAGTATAAATAGATTATTTTAATCCTATAGAATTGAGTATTGTGCTTTGATGATTTTATAATAAATAAATACTGATCTCTCTTTTTTCTTTCCCCCTCCTCACTCCATTCTTTCTTTCCTCTTCTCTTTTCTTTCTCTGTATCCCCCTTCTGTCTCTTTGAAACTTGAAAATGTTTATAATTTTATTTTGAGTAAAATAAATTCACACAAGTTACACACACATAAACTTTGGTGTTTCAACTGAATGCAGCTTCATTTGATTTAATTGTATGTCGTTTATATTTTTTGAACGCTAAAAAAGATTAAATGATTGCTAAATTCCATGAGTAATGATGATATCGTTAGTGAATTAAAAATTATGACAATTTTAAAATTCAGATGTAATTACCCAAATCCAATATTAGGCATTACCTATAATCATGCAAACAATGTTTGTAGCTTTTTAATCTTAAATTTACAACCTATCTATGTTAAAATATTTTTCCACACTTTTTTATCACTTAATTTTTTTTTTTCTCTTATTCAAACAATTCATATGTTATTTAACAATTACCCTTATTAATGAAATATATAACTGGCATTCATTGAGATCCTACTTGTAAATTTTAATTTATCTAACAGTTTAAAATTTAATATTTATATTATATGGCATCTTTCAAAATTGTGTATGTGTATGTTTATAAGAGAAACAGAATGAGTTCATTATTTAACAGGCAAAATATCCCAATCATCATTCTAAAATTTGTATTAATAATATGCTTATTTTGTCTGCCAAATATATTTTATTTATAGATGTCTTGATATAGTTTTCTTTGAAATTCAAGCATTAACACACATAAAAATCTATAATAATATTTGCAGCATATTGCATAATAATGTATACAATTATGTAAAATAAATAAGAAGATAATCTATAAATTTTTTTAAATATTGAATTAAATAATTGCTGTATCTGCGCATATATTTATTAAAGAATAAAGGTGTGTGTGTACAAGCTTTAATGCTGATATGCTAAAGTACTCCAGAAATAAAAATAAAATAAATAAATAATTAAGTAGAAAGAGAAAACTTACCAAAAGTAGCAACAGGCTAATTTGCATGTAAAGAAAAGTTACTTTATGCAAACAGTGAGAAGAGAAATAGAGTTGTATGTAAAAACTAGTGGACAGATAAACTAGTGAAGTATAATTGTTCTAGATATTAATAAAGAAGAGCTTTAGTCAAAAATCTAATTGGACTATCTCTGGATTAATGTGTACAAGCAAATTGTGCTTATAGAATTATAGTTATAAACTACTGAGTTCTAAAGAAACTTTCTAGATATTAATCTGTAAGGAGATATGAACTTTAAAGAGATCTAAGTGATTTTATTCTCAATTGAAATTAGCAAGTTGAATTACTAATATCTTACTGATATCATTATTATAATTCAGAGTAAATAAACTCTTGAAGATTTATTTAAGCTTCTTTGTTTTTCTGATTTAATAAAATATATTTATCCAGCTGCCAACTGATTGAATGGCCTGGATATATTAATAATATTTACATAAAACTTTCATATAAAGCATGTGATAATGAAGATTTAGTACATGATGAGAGCTTAATGTTGCAGAGGAATGGCTGATCTGAGAGATACAAATAAAAACTTTTCTTAAATATTGTTACATCCATCAAGTTCATAAGTTCAAGGCCATAATTAGGCATGTGTTTGTACATGAGTAATGTTATGCCATAATGTTTATGCTTTAGTTTGGTTGTTATATATATATATTTCATAGGAATATGTGACACCACAAATTGCAAATCAGTGTTGGTATAGTTATGAAAAATATTTAAGTTTTGAGCATAGGAATATTGCTATTATGACTGTTACAAACATTTTGCAAAGCCGATTATTTAATAATTTCTATAATTATAATTATATTATTTTTATAATTTTTATTATTTAATAATTTCTAGATTGTAATTGAAAAATTTTTTCCTCATATTTCCACACATACTAGTAACGAATGTATCTCTCAGATACGCACAATCTATGTGGCAAGTTTTTTCATTGTGACCTCCATGAAGTCTAAAAAGCATTAGAAAAACATAGACATCATTTTTCTATTACTTAGTGTTGGATTATGAAATCACTGTTATCTAGTTGAAAGAATTAAATGTTCTACCTGTCATTATACATTCAACTGTTATTATTAAAAAATAAATGTATCTGGTATC
Organism: Epiperipatus broadwayi; assembly: GCA_028023455.1. Classification (NCBI taxonomy): domain Eukaryota; kingdom Metazoa; phylum Onychophora; class Udeonychophora; order Euonychophora; family Peripatidae; genus Epiperipatus; species Epiperipatus broadwayi. The sequence continues at coordinate 4,650,936 of JAQFVV010006254.1, forward strand.
TAAAACCATTTAACAATTACAACTAAGTAATTGAAATAGACCATTATATAATTACAAGTAAAATACCATCTTTACAAATCATTAGACAGTTCCTAATAATGCTTCCATCTATTAATATTAAAACCAAGTCTCAGGCTTTTTATGAAATTTAGTGTATGAATATTTAATACTGAGAACATTAAATCCAATATTAAAAGAAGCACTGTTGCAATAAATACTGTCAACAATATATAGTATTTACAAATAATGAAAGTAAAACCTACATACATAGAATCATCATCCATAGCTTAAAATACCTCAGAAGTTAAGAGAATTACCAAATTCACATATGAAGTTCATATGTCAACTTGAATGCAAACATTTTGCAGATTTTTGTTATTACTATTGTAATAGAAGGTGTAAATAATTCAAATTATTTAATACTTTTACGTATTTTGTTTGAAAGGATTCCAAATGAAAACAACAACAATAATACAATAATGGCGAACTCTTGATATATCCATTACACTTCTATTATTTTTCTGCATTATATAACTTTCTCCTTTGTTCTCAAAATTAATATTATAGAAATATATGCTAATTTTTATGAATGGATTTCTCATTTGCAAACTTTTGTTTTTTCACATCTATAGTTCTAACTCAATAATTTTTCAACTGGATGTTTATTTAATTTGAAATGACATAAATTACTATTACAGAATATATATGTAATTATATTTAGGTTGTGTCTTTACATAGATTTAAAAAAAAAGTAGTTAAAATAACTTCAGATTTACATTTTGGCAGTGTCAAGAAATAAATTTATATTTGCTTATGCCTAAACTTTGTATTATAACTTTATTTTCCCTATTGCATTGATGAATCCATAGAATATTAATATCATCTATGTTCTTTATTACTTTTACAATGCTTTTTTTACAACTTAGACAGTTTTGATTGCCCCAGTAATCTTCTTCAGAACTTCTACTTTTATCTCCAAGTCATAAATTGTCTAGGTTGTAAAAAAGCATTGTAAAAGTAATAAAGAACATAGGTGATATTAATATTATATACTTAAACTTTGTATTAGGTATTTTTTTTCATGTAGTGTACTTAAATAATTATAACTCAAACCAGAAATCAATTTGTGTTAAATATTTTTTTAAAGTATATATTTTTTGGTAAATTCTCAGCTTAATTAAAATAAAAGAATGTATGAACAACTTTGTATCGGCAGATTATTGAATTAATGAATTAGTAAGTTTGGAAATAAAATAGCTATGCAAAAAATATTTGAAGAATAACATCTTTTATTGTAACATTAAAATATATTTTTCAAGAGAATTTATAAAAAGCAGAACAAAATAAATATCATTTAATATAAACGTTATTTTCAGTTAAAGTTAGTATTTCCAACTAACAGGTTAGAGTGAGAGGACAGCTAAATTAAGCTACTCTACCCTCTGAAAGTATAAACCAAAGCAATGCAAGGCTAAAGATACCAAAAATCTTGAACTACTTGCACATGCATGGAAGGATAGTTATCCTATCATGCTTTTTCTGAAGATTAATTTGCCTATATAAAAAAGAACCTTTGATGTTTTTTGGTTAATCGATTACATATGCTGAAACATTGTTGAACTCATGCCAAAAAATAACTAAGATAAACTAAAAATTAAATATTAAAAAATATATAGCATCAAAAGAAAATATACACCTCCCTGAACTTTGTAAAAAGGTCCTTTTTAAAACTTATTTAGATAAATTTAGTAATGCAATATTTATTGCTGCAGTATAACTTCATTTAAATCTGTAAGTTTAATATTTACATAGAAAAATATGTAACTTCTAATAATTATATTAAAATTTTAACATTTTCATATTATATATTTTTTATAACAAGTACACACACAATTAACATATATACATGCAGATATAAAATCATTAATAAGCTTTAAAAATATTATTTGATTAATTATTGAGATTTTTAAAAATTTGAATCTAATATTTATAAATGAAAGAATCCCAAAATCTTGATTGAAAGAAATTATTTTAATTTCAATTTTTAAATCATCATCCATAGTATTCTGTCCCATGGACAGATACAAAGAATAATCACATCATCAATTCATTCATTTTTTTCAATCCATTCTCTTCATTGCCCAGCTCTTTAATTCCACATAACTCTTCCCATCTCTTAAATCATCCAACAATGTAAACTATAGTACTTGTATGAACTGGAAGTTGTTTAAAACTTCATCAAATTTTTTTTATTTAATCTCGACTGTAAATTATTGTTTACATCTTTATATAAATATTATATTTATGAATTATTAGCAATATCTTCTTATCAGTTGGTTTTTATGGATCTCTGTTAATTGGTGATTTATTAAACAGTTTATCTTTTTTAATCATTTATTATCTGTGGCTTTTGTTCTACTTGGATTAGTTCTGGACACATATACAAAAGGGAATAATTAAGGGGTTTAGTATGCATGATTCTTTCTTTATAGGAAAGCAAAATGAATGTTCTCCAGTTACTTTGTGCAAAGCAAATGACTATTTTATTCTCATTATTTAAATCAATATTACTATTTGTGTTTTGGTCAACTATCATTACCAATGCTACCACTATTAGATGATCACTTAATCATCATCATAGTAAGTTTTAGTCACATATAAATGGCTATTCAACTACAGCAGTGAATTCATTACAGTTGTCCTCATTCCTTTAACATTATCAGTCAATCAAATTAAAATTGAATTACATATAAAATGGGGCACCAATTTATAGCTATTTATTATATATGTTTACACATAACATTCCAATACATTTAAATAGCTGTTTAACTTAGGATTTTACACTCTGGAATCAAGTAAGGTAAAGTGTTTTTATAGCATTAGAAAAGCCAATTTAGGTTTGATCACATTTAACCTTCAAAGTGATTTATAATAATTTCACATATTTAGAGATGATAATGGTACTTTATACATGGAGAATAGTAAATAGATAATAGAATTAGAAAGCAAGAGGAATATTAGCAAGAAAAAACGATTTCCAAAAAATTAATTAAACCCATATTGCAATATAATGCAAAAAGGCAAAAACAATGATAACTATAGGCAAAAAGATTACATAAAATAAGCTAATACTGAAAATCAACCAGGAGGAATTCATAAAGGGCCAGCTCCAAAATATTTATATTATATTAAAAAACAATAACTTCAAAAAACAAAAACAAATAGAAACCGGATAATTACCACATAAAGTAAAATTATCAGAGTGAGAAACATCCCTGGATTATAATGGTGATAGATATGAATTAAGAAGAACTTACAAAAAATAAAGGAATGGTTTCATAAAAAATTTTAAACTATAGAAGAATTTTTATATATTTTACATCAATTTAAAATTAATATGACAACTATTTTAAAATGATGTTGACATTAAGGAAGAATCTCCAATTGATATAGATACTATAGAAGACCATAAAACTTAAGAGGCATTATAGATTAATTTAAAATTGATTCTGAACTGTAAAAGAGTCTAAAACTAATGTAGAAATTAGAGAAGACTCTTAAGTTCATTCAATAAAGACCAAGATTCTATTCATGTTGCAAAGATTTGAAAATAAAAATAAATGTAGAGCTTATGGAAAAATCCAAAATGGAGATAATAACTAATAAAGTTGATGAACAACTGTCAAGGAATTGGAAAACAATATAAAGAATGTTCAGAAATTTAAAATGAAGGTAAAAACTATCAATAAGTCAACTTGAGATAGAAAAGTAAAAATATATGTAGAGAAGACAGGTCATACAATAATGAATTTAGAGAATCATTCCATGGTGAACTGTATAAAAATTTATATAATGTCCAAAACATTTTCTAGCTGAAATAACATAGAAGTTTTATAAGGGATCATATAATTCCCACAATATCTATAATTTGATTACATATGAGAAGGATATTTTTGAGATCCCTAAAGATTCATATACTATGATTACATTTTATTAAATTATGTGAAATATTGCAAAAGATTATATAACACCAACATTTATTTACTGTGTAATGAAAGATTTTCAATTACAAGTGAAAAGAATGTGTTTAAAATCTATAATGCCCTCATTATTTGCTATAAAATTAAATATAGAAATATTGTCAATGCATCTCTATTTTAATTTAAAATTTTCATTTTTATTGGCTGAAAGGAATGGGATATATAACATTAGATTATTTATATGCATTATAGATTTAGAAAGAAAAAAAATAGCTAAAAGAATTTATGACTGAAATTTTGGCAGGGAAAAAATTAGATTATATTTGCTTATGCTTAAACTTAATAATAAGCACTTTCTTCATATACGAGGGGGTACCCAAAAATAACTGGAATTTTATAGTAAAAAATTGTTTATTTATTTTAAATACATTTAATCACTTTCAAATTACTGTTCATTTGATGCCATACACCAGTCTAAACATGTTTTTCATTTTTTAAAGTAGTCTGGAAACATTTGCAATGTGATGCCTTTTAAAGCCCGTTGCATTTTTTTTTTGACTATTTCTAAGTCTGCAAAAAAAAAGACAATTTTTTATTCGAGAGATTAAAAAAAAATTGTATGAAGTGAGATCGAGCGAATATGGCTGATAGATAAATTGGATCATGCTGAATTTAATTAAAAATTGTTCCACACTCAAAGCTTTGAGAGATGACCCTTTATTGAGTTGAAGTTGCACTCTTTTCTTTGCCTTAAAATAGAATTTACATTTTACTGCATCAAAAAAATCTTTCAGAACTTGCAAATAAAATGCCCGACTATTATGAACAAAATCAGAGAAAAATACTATTTGCATCAAAAAAGTCAGCATTTTTTGACTTTGTACTTCACTTGCCATGCTTTTTAAGGATGGTGTGAAATTAACATTTCAATTAAATCACTCATAAACTTATATTTTTATAAATCATCTTGCTCGTAATCTATTTCAAGCATTACAACTGTTTTCCCTGCCAGTTTCTGTAAATGAAAACAGAATTTCACATTGTTTAACCTTTTTAGTCATTATAAAAATTACCAAATATGTGAAATGAATTTTACAAAAAATGTGCTACTTAGCATCACAATTTCACATGACAGAGTAATTTGGAAGATTGATGCAGAAGGGTTCCTGCAAGAAATATGTAACAGCAGAAGCATATACTTAAAACTAGAAAATGATTCCAGTTACTTTTGGGTATTCCCTCATAATATATTAAAAAAATTATAACTGGAAATAAAAATCAAATTGTATAAAATATTTTCTTAAATGTATATTTGTTGATAAATTCTCTGTTTAATTAAAAAAAAATGTAAATAACTTTGTATAGGCAGATTATTGAATGATTAGTCAGTTTGGAAAACAAATAAAAATTGTAAAAACTAAAAAATTCATTTTGTTTGTGGATTAAAATATATTTTTCAAATGAATTTATAAAAGGTAAGATAAATTAAATTATTTCAGGTAATATGACAATTTTTTTCAATCAACATTAATATTTTCAGTTAATATTAAGTTAGATGAAAGAACAGCAAAGCTGTTTTACTCCCTTAATGTGTCATTAAACTATAGCCATGCAAAGTTAGAAGAATTTACCACATAAACTGGTCATTAATAATCATTCACAACTAACAACAGTAGATTTTATAATTTTCAATGTGTTCAGTTTGAGGCTTGCTAAGAATGAGAAATATCACTTCTGTAACTGTAATTATTTGTCAAAAAACAATAAAAAAAACATCCTACTTTTTGAGGGGTAAATTAAGTAAGCACAAATAAATGTCATGAATTTTCAGGTAACATTGATTATAATTTCTATTAAAAATGAAAACATAAACTAGGTACAAAATATGACCTTTTAAACCGACTGTAAACAAGGAATGAATTTACTACCTGCAAAGAAATTTTTGTTGCTGTTAATGAAATTCCAGATATTAAAATAGGTCTAAGAGAATGTGTTCACACAATTTCTAATTTAGGTGGTTCAGGATTCCAATAGTCCATTTGTACAGGTGATTCTAACTCACATCACTGCAAGTGTAAAAAATTCAATAATCCTTTGTAATTCCAAATGCCACAGAAATTCTTGCAAAAATAAATAGTTTATTTTGATGTTTATAGGAACTAATTTCTGCAATAAATAATGTATGTGTTTTAATAATAAAGTAAGAAATATTATAAAACATATTTTTATTAAATTTACCAGGTTTCACTGCTAATTATTAATATTTACTGGTAAATATAATTATCACATGTTGTTAATCACACTAACTAAAAGAAGCATAGCAGGTAATTATTAATAATAACCTGATTTATTACATGAACATAATAATACACATGTGCACGCAAGTGGTATTTTAATAATATATTGTGGTGTATGTTTTAAACAGTTTAAAGAATGAAATTGAGATCCCATAGTAAACAGATTGTCACATTTTGTATCAGAATATAAAATCATGTACAAAAATACATAGTTTTCAAGCGTTGTTAGCCGAGAGGTCATCGCACCTGCCTTGCAAGCAAGTAGTTGGTTGTAGACGGGTGTGGGTTTGCGTCCCGGCTAATACTATGACATATGAAAAAAAAAAAATACATAGTGTACTTTTCTAAGCACATAGAAAAAAATCACCTTCAATATTTGCCTTTCAGTCTTAGTTATGTGTATTACTATTTTTTTTAAAGAAATATTAATTATTGTTTATTTATATGTTAGTCATTATAAAGGATTGATATTAATTTCATCTCTTTTCTCTCTTTTTTTAACAGTGATTTGTTATCCCAGATGTATGAATGGAGGAACCTGCACATCTCCAGGCGTTTGTTTGTGTGCAGATGGTTTTCAAGGGCCTTATTGTGAGGGAGGTATGAATTTTATAATTTTTATATCCTAGCTATTTATATATGTAGTATATGTAATTTTAAAAACAGAGATAAAGTAATGAAAATAAAGTGAAAAATGAAATCAAGAATCAGTAAACAAAGAAAACTTGTAATAAATTAAAAATTATTAAATTTGTGAATACATAATAAATTAATGAGGCCTAAGTATGTAATTTGATCAAGTGATATTAAAACTTCATTTACCATTTAGATAATTTTTTAAACTTTTAATTTGGATAACATTGATATATACATATATGTACCATTATCAATCACATCAAATAATGACTTTTAATTAAATTCTACTAAACTATTTTTAAAATAAAAAATAATTACTATTGCAGAAATTCTAATTTCGATTAAAATTCGATTTTTTAAGTCAAAGTAAGTTTAGGTTTTTTATTTCATTTAGAGTCAGTTCAACTAAGCCCTTCAATTATTGGTTAGTAAATGGGTATTTAGTTTTTATTAGCAAGAAAATAAAAGTTCTAGGTTAATTAGTTTGGTCATAAAACTGTCAATATGTTCACTGTAAACAAAAGTACAATTGTAATATGATGGAACTTTCATGAGTGACATGAGATTGGTGTCACATTTATAAGGTACTGAATCTATACATGGTTCTCATCTTAATATTCTCATCTTAACAGTCCCTTGAGATTTTTCTTGTCTATTGAAATATGAAAAGCATGCTTAATAATTCAGCTGGTGATTATTGTGGACTTAATATACAGTGTTAAAAGGTTAATACGCTTAAAATGACAATCATTATAACAGTCCAACTGTAACAGTGTGAAAATTGACATGTGGCCTATACAACTCAAAGCTGTGATACAATCTTAGATTTGACAGCATTCCTGGATCAAAGTTCTACTTATCATTTCTGGTGTGCAAGTGTCAAATGATGTCTCAAACAACAAATAGTTTGATTATCTGTCTATTATTTAGCTAATTAATTAACAGAAAACTTACTTAGTAATTTGAAATATAGAGTATATGAGCACAGACTTTCACACGACCCACCACTCTCCAATCTATCTAATAACACTGATACACTTAAACACATATATGTTGAAAAGATAAATAATCACCAATAAACGTATTTCATGCTAAACCAGCAATCATCAGTTGGCTGGTGTTTAAGTGTATCAGTGTTATTAGATAGAGTGGAGAGTGGTGAGCCGTGTGAAAGTCTGTACTCATATACCCTATATTACACACACACATATATATATATACAGGTATATAATAAGCCTGTGTTTCAGTTATTAGTAATTTGAATAATTATTTGAGATTAAATATTAGTAAAGCTGTTTTGTAATTAGGCAATCTCAGACAATCGTGAATTTGGAACAATTAAAAAAAAATGCACATTTTTAAAGAAAATTTTAAACTTATAAATTGAAAACAGATATCGAAACTTTATTTAATATGAATTAATACATCTGAACTGTGTTTAAAGTTATACTTGTTGAAAGTATGAATATTATTTTGCAAATTCATGTCAGATATACAATGTTTGTTATTAAATAAATTGTGATGAGGTATATTGCTGATGTCATAGTGGCTTTGGTGAACATGCAGGAACACATAAAATTTAGAGATGTTTTTTCAAAAAAGTCAGAAAAAGGGATAAAGATTTATTTGAAAACAAATAAACATTGTGTATCTGTCATGACGCTGGAAAATAATATTCATGCTTTCAAAATAATCTTTAGATTATAATCACTGGAATTCACCAAGCAATTTTATATTTTTAAAAAAAAATTTAATTATCAACTTTAACCTATTTAAATTGAATTATTACTATTTTAATTACTTAAAATAGTATGATATTTTGTTTTGAATCCAATAAATATTATTAATTAATCTTTTTTTATAATTTAAGTTTAGTTGTTTATATAATAATTGATAAAAAATTTCTAAATGATAAAGTTTATAAATATGCTGTTATTAATAGATAAAACAAATCCATATGGGAGCAAACAAAAATTCCATCGGCTAAGTTAGCTTTTTATTCTAAATCTGTTTTTAATCCTGTTCTAAGTCTGTGATACTGTCTTTACAATCTTACCATTCACCCATCATTTTTTATTTTAACTTTTAATCTTTTACTCCATAATTTTTTATCTTTGAATTTTGACACTTGGTATCCATTTTTTTGACTTCAAACTTTTGATTTTAAACCTCTGGATATTTTGCCATTTATTCTGATGCTTTGCTTTTTGAAATTTGATTTTTAGTTTGGTTCTTGACTTTTGAATCCCATTTGTGTTTATTTATTCATGACCTTTAGATCTGATTCTTGATTTTTTGACCATTGACATTTTGACTCTTGACATTTGAATTCCAACTTTTATATTTTTGACATTTAAACTTCAATCTTTTTAACTGTCAACTTTATCCATGACTCTAATACTAATTCTAATCTGAGCAGTAGATCTATCATACTTTTATATCAGACTACCTTTGGCCCTGATCCATTAATGCTGCCTTAACTAACTCCAATGACTCAACTCCTAATCTTGATATTTATCTTTTTAACTCTGACTACTGATCCTTAAAAGTCTATGTCAGATTTTGATTATTTCTTAATTTATGACTTTCAATTCTTAATCTCTAATCATTTAATCCTAATACTAATCATAACCATTTTCAATCATAAATCTATTCACTCTTTTTCATTTCGGACATATTAATAATTGGTCTTTGACCAGTGATTGCTGTATTTTGACATTTGAACTTTTAATATTGATCTGACTTTTAGTCTCTTAACTCTAACACTACCACCTCCCCTCACCACTAATCCTAATCATAATATTAGCCTTTGTTTTAACTTTAATCTCACCAGTATTTCTAACTCTAATCAAATCCGTACCTAAAATTACTAACTTTTGATTCTATGACCTTTGACCTCTGATCCAATGATTTTCGATCTTAATCCTGATCTTTCTATTTTGCTTTTGAATTTTGACCTGAAATCTTGACACTTAGCGTTTTATTCTTGACTTTTAATCATAACTTTTTATTTCTAATCCTAACTAATCTAAGACTAACAATAGTAATAGTCTAGATATAATCTTAAAATGACTCCTAACTCTAGCCCTAATCCTAACATTGAACCTACATCAATTAATATTAACATTAAAATGTGAAAAGATTAGCATATGCAACTGAATGGTAGATGATAGTCATTAACAAATCTCTATCTAATGCTGTCCTATTCAATGCTCCTAGAATAGTTTCAAGTTTATGACTTTCATCAGTGAGAAACTTTGAATCATGGAACAGCACACTTGCAACTTTAGGATATAGTTTACCTTATCTCTAGAAATCATCATTTACTTCTCTTTATTTTTTTTAAATATCAAGCTAGAAACCCAAAATCAGCTCAAAATTTAAATACAATTATGAGAGGGAAGATGCATTAGATCTTAAAGATCCAATCTTACTGTTTCAAGAACCAAAGCTCCTCCCTAATAAAAGTCATAAGCATGAAGTTAGTCTAGCGATATTGGATAGGACAATACTGGATAAGGATTTATTAATCACTATCATCTGATATCTATTTGTTACTAAAGATTATAGTGTGTGCCATAGAAATGCAAATAAAAAAAATATGCTGCTGAAACAACAATGAATAAGCTGAAGTCATATGATAGAGTCATGTGATGCAATTAAATACATTGGTATTAAATATTGTTTATATGACAAAAAACATTTAAGCAAGAGAACATAATCTATAGCATTTCTGATGGTGAAGTTATTTTTGAAGACTTCTATAAATTTCCTCTTGCAAAAAAAAATCATGCACGTTCATCATTCTTTCTAACTTATTGCAGCATTAAACAGTGATTGTTTGTTGTTCCTAAAATAATACTATAAATGAGACTATTTTGTCATATTAAAGAATATTTTGCCTAATAATAAAATTTATTTTTAGGTATTTGTTTGGAAGCATGCTTAAATGGTGGTAAATGCATACAGAAAGATACTTGTGCTTGTCAAAGAGGATATACAGGACCTCGTTGTGAAATTAGTAAGTTTAATTATATAAAACTTTTAATTAATGATATTTTAAAAATACAATTGAATATTTTTTTGTACTTAAAAAGTAAATACAATTTATTTTTAAACGTTATAAAATTATCTTTATAGGAGTTGGGGAAAGATACTTCTTTATTAATTGTGCTCCTTTGCTTTTTTTAGTTAATATTTTTGTTGCTTTATTATTTTTATTTCTTTTTTACTTATGTAATTAATCTATACAAAATGATTTCTAATAGGTAAATGTCTTGTACAACATTGTGAGGTGTAAATGCATGAAAATAGAATTATTTCAGAAGTTCAGTTTTAAAATAATAAACTCCTTCAAAAATTATTATAATTAATTTCACTAGCTGTCAACAATATATATGTATATTAATATAAAGTGCCAAAACAGAATTTGTATATGTTTTGTTGGAATTAAGTGAGCGAAATATACTTTCAACACTTATGCATCATATTTATGGTTATTCTCAACAATCATGAATATGTCACACAAGCACTGAAAGTATACTTGGCCCAATTTTGGCATTTTTTATTTGTATTAATAATGATAGAGCAACAAAATATTTGTTATGTAACAGTAATGTATTTAGGAAAAATTTATACTGGGTTGTTTTGCATAAGTACATATATGGGCATTACTTTATTTACAGTCCCCATAGATCTTTACTAAAAAAAAAATTGGAATTATATATGAAAATTTTCTATGCTTGCATCCTTTACTGAACGGTTAAATAAAACCAAATTGAAATAATATATTATAAATTTACTAATTATAGAATCATCCACCATTTTTACTATTGCAGTTATTTGTGCTTATGCTTATTCAAAGGCAATTACAGTTATTAGGTAATGAAATACTATGACTAAATGGGAGTGATTGTTGGCCATTAATCATCACTTTTGTAACAATTTTAGAACTAAATAATAAATTCTTACATAATCAAAATGCATAAGATTATCATTTTCCCTGTCAGCTATATTTTAAAATAAATCTGTAAATGAAAAAAAGATAGAGAAAGAGAGAGAGAAAAAATGTCTATTTTTACATAGATTTTAAAAATTTAATTGCTTACAAAAAGTTATTAAACATAGAGTAGTTTCCTTTCTCTATTCACAACATTTGATATCAAAATCCACAAATAATGGAAAACTTACATGTCTTTAACATTAACACATATATAGAAGTGTGTGAATTTATTTATATACATGCTGAAAATGTGTAACTCTCATGCATATACATTGGAGTGTACAGAAATTGCATATACAATATAACAAAAAAATGAGAATATTAAAAAATAATATTTATTTTTTTATTAATTTTTAAATTGTTTAATATTGTATTTATTATTTTTTCAATTGTGAATAATTAAAAACATGAATTGGGTGATAGTACATATAGTTATACAAAACAGTTAACAAAATCTAAAAAAAGCTTTTTTTTATAAATATTTGATCATTTTTCATTTCTTAATATCACATTTATAAGTAAGAGGATAAATAATTTTACAATTAACAAATTATCAGAGATTTATTACAAAATATTTACTTTTATAAAACTACTGGTATCAACAAATTTTTAAAACATTTTAATAAAAATATCAACAATTTTTTAAAAATTATTGTATTGATTAAAAAACTGTGCAAAATCTTGTTTTATATAGCTATATAAAAAAGCATTAATAAATAATGAGAGATTACAAATAAAAACATTAATTTTGAAATCAGTACATATGAAATACATTAGTACTATTCAAAGCTATAACGTATAATAAATGATAATTGACCCCAACTCATTTATTTTTAAATACATTTTTTTAAAAATCTGTTTATTAAACATTGCAATATTGCCAACAGATAATAAAATAGGTTTCTAATTCAAGCTTATTTCAACTATAAAAAGAAACATTTATTACATTTTATTAAACAATTTTAGCACAGACTTTCAAACTTCAAATATTACATCTAGACTCCAGATATATAAAAATATACTTGTATTTAAAATATTAAACAACTTGAGGCAAAAATTTATTAACTATTTATATAGTCAAAAAAAACAAAAAACAATCCCACTTCATTAAAAAAATTGTTTACATTTTTAAAGTTCTAATTATGATTTTATAAATAATTTATATATTTACATAATTTTTAACAAGATTGTAAATAAACAATTTTAAAAAGTAAACAAGTCATTTGTAATAATCAACGTTGTTTATATTTGCTTTAATATAAAGTTCCTGCATTTCTATTTATATTCTCATCACTTAATAATATTTCATTTTTAATTTCTAACTATTAATTCCTAAATAAACTAAGCCAAAAAAAAATATTATTACATTTTAATAATTTTTAACTGAGATTTAAAGTTTATAATATGTGCTAGAGATAATTTCTAATTTAATAAATAGTTAGTAATAATCATTATTGTACTTATCTAGAGTGAATCATCTCAAAGTTGTGGGTGAAGTAAATTTGACACTTGTAAATCAAAATGTAACAATTTACTATTGATAAATATTTAACATATAATAAAAATATATGTGAGAGATGGTCATTTGGGCCAAGTGGGAAGGGATGTCATTTTCTTTTTATAATGTTTTTATTCATGTATTTCAAAAATGTGTAGTGGGCAGAGATTATTAAGAACATCTATACAAGATATTACATGTGGAAAAAGAGAAATGTATGTATGTTATGTTTAATGAAAACAGATACATGAATCTTTTATTGAGGTTTAAAGTTTATATCTGAGCTAGAAATAATTTCTAGTTTAATAAATGATTAGTGATAATCATTGTTGTGATTATTTAGACTGAATAAAGTCACAGTTATAATTGAGATTATTCAAACAGAAGTCAGTCTCTGATAATGCACTATTTCCTAAATATTATAAATCTCTGTGCACTCTCCCACTGGTAAGAGCTTAAAAAACTTAAAGTGAATCACTTAAATTTAGAGTGTACATTCTATATACACCAACTCTTACAGACCATGCTTAAATGAGGGCTTGAGTCTGTTGTGTGCCTGATATTATAATCAAATATTTAATTGTACAAATCTATTTAACCCATTGCAGGTTTACATTTATAAGTCATGTTTGTCTAATCATAGATGGTTAAAAATGAGATATTGCCTTTCTCCTGTGATGGGTTAAATAGATTTGTACAATTGAATATTTGATTATAACATCAGGTACACAATAGACTCAAGCCCTGATTTAAGTCTTTAAAAGTTGATATATATAGAATGTCTAAACTTAAGTGATTCATTTAAGTTTTTAAAATTCTTATTGGCGGGAGAGTGCACAGAGATTTATAATATTTAAGAAATGGTGCATTATCAGAGATTGACTTCCATTTGAATAATTTCAATATTTTCAGCGCTTTATAATAAAAGGTTTAGTTGTAATTGGAGTAAGTTTGACATTTATAAATCAAAATGTAACAATTTTATTAAAACATTTAAATTTTCTAGACTAGGCATAATAACCCATGTGTAATTTTTGTTTAATATAGAATAAAAGCGCTTACTATTCAACTTCTGATATGTATTACAGTTCAACATTTTATAATTCATATTAAATTGGATTTTATATTATTCTAATTAAACAGTATTTAAAATTATCTGAGTTTTATTTTGATTAGCAATTGACTTATTAGCTGCATATAGGTAGACAAACTTTTAAACTTTTATGAAAGATTCTGCCTATCTTTAACTTAAGCATATATTCAGAAATTACTATGGTCAATATTTCAACATTTTACATTCATTTGACAATACTAAACAAACAAAAAAAAATGCATATTATATGAGAATGTTTTTCATCAAAACTCTTGTAAGATCAGAGGCCAAGATAGATTGGATTTCTATTTACATGGATTTTTTCCGTTTTTGAATATTTATCATTAGAATGTTTTCTAAAGAATACATTTGTAAAATTTCACTAGGTATTGGAAGACATTAAGTGAGGTAAAGATGATAAGAATAATATATAAGTAATGCTAGGTACATATTAAAAAAATAAATAAACTGAAAATACAATTTAAATATTAAAAAACATGTTGATGAAACTACAGTGATTAAAAAATGTTATCTTTTATTAGCAATATTTTTCCCTCTTTATAATAAAGTTATTATTTAAAAATGAAGCTCCAATTACCATTTTCTTTAAACACTTTCATTTATTGCTTACCGAATTAAAAAAAAAAGAAGAAGGAAGAATTAGATTTTAAAGAATGTACATCATTTAATTTGATTGTGAATCATGATATATATTTGTGTGTGTGTGTAATTTGCTGCAATTAAATTTTCAAGTATTATATTAGTTGATCGCACACATTTTTGATAATTATTAATTTGTTTAGCCTAGATATAAATTTTAAATATCAATTATTAAATCCCAGAGATAAATAAACAAAGTTGCTTATAACATTCTTTGTTTCTTTATTTTCAGTCTTCTCTTTTTTCATTTTTACATCACTATCATTTAGGATTAATTTACTTCTATAATTTACCACTGTGAGGTGCATTTGGTTAAGATCCACTTATTATTTTGTATCTTTTTTATTTGATGCTAGATTTTATCTTATCATCAAAAAACAGAGTTTACTTTAGGATTGAGATCACCCTTTTATAATACTTTAGTGTTTTGCTATTTTGACTAGATCATTCTCATAATTTACTATTATTATCCCAAGCATTAGTTTGGTTATTCAATTCGGCAAGACTTTTTTAGTGATTAATTTATTTGTGTAAGAATATTGTATTGATGGATTCTAGTCTGGCTTTACATATAATTCCCTGAAGATATTCCTTCTGGTTTCTCATTTTTTAATTAACCTGACAATTATTCTTTAATCTGTACTAGGTATTATTTTACACATCATACTTTTGTTTTCATTTTTTAATGGTAGATATGCCTTAATTTGTATATATATATATTTAAGTATGTACTTACATATATACATCTGATCTGCATTTATCAGATTATAATTTTTTTTCACATTTTTATCTATGATTTTATCAAATACCAAGACCAATGGATCTTGATGAGGTTAATAACTTTTATAGTTGTAAGAGTATATTTTAAACTTTTCTTTCTTCTTCTGCTTCATGTAAATATTTCAAACTAATTACTTCCTGGATTATATAATAAAAGTTATTTTGTATTGTCCATATTTCAAAATTCTGCTGCTTCTTCATCATCAGCAAGGTCATTCCAAGGATATCATTTTAATCTAATGCCTGTTGAGTGTCTAATGCAATCCGTGATGTATGTCTCTCCAAGAAATTTGACATTTAATGATTGCAAGCTGGATTCACAAGGATAGTTAAGTAAAAAATGAAAATAACCAGAAAATGATTTATCTCATAAAATATATAAAGGAGCCAGAAACTAATCAACTGGTAAAGTGTAAAATTACCAGGAATTTGGTAAATAATTTTTCAAGGAGGATCAAGTATATATATAGCTTCATTAAATATAAATGAATTAGGTACTAAGAGTTGCATAAGTTGAAACCCCAGAATCATATCACATTTGACAATAATCATATATTTAATTAACACAACCAATACATATCTTTACTTTATTCTATACAGTGATACTTGTAAAAACACACCCACAATCATAAAAATTCTTATGTTATTCACATTTTCTATAACAATAAACTTCAATACATTGATTTCTATTATCATTATCATCAAGTTTTTTACCTACCTCATAGTTTGTAATGTCAAATTACTCACAAGATATATATATTGGAATCTAAGCCAGTTTTGAATGATCTTGCTAATGATGAAAAAAAAGAATGGAATTGTTTTTATTATTCTTTAGGATGTACATTTTAATAATTTCTTTCAACTCAACCTTATTTTTTCAAATTTCAAAGTTTTGTTCTTTGGACAGTTTATTATATAAGCTTCAATTATTATTCCAAATTTTTATTTCTCATATAAATACAAACTTTTTATGTTTAATACAATTTTTGTATGTTAAACTAAGTTATATAAGGTATTATTCCTGTTTATTGATTATCTATAAGTTTTATCATTATGTATGTTATTCCTTGGTCTTACTTCCTTCACCATCTTTTTCATCTGTTGCACTTATTACAGACTCTTGTATATTAGATTTTGATCTGTCAGTAGTCTTTGCACTCATTTTTAGATTGCATCATTTGAATTTCCTCCATAGTTATTGCACCAATTTTACAAAGCCCTTATCTTTTATTAGTGTCCTCAATACTATATAGAAATTTATCATTTATTTAAGATGGAATACTTTTGGTTCCTACTATTCTTGGATTAATGCTTCTGTAAATCTAACAAGTTCAATAATACTTTAATAGCATATCTTTTAATCCTCTTTCTCCAATCATTAAAAACTTCTCTAATCTCTTTATAAAGCATTCATATTTTATGAAAACTTAAATCCATGTGTGTTCAAAAATTAAATAAAAAGTATTAATTAAATAAATTGTAACTCATGCCAAAACAATAGTCTTCCAGTTTTGACAATTTGAAGCTTTATACTGCTCATCATAATGGTTTTGAATTTTTTTGCATTTTCAGTAGCCAAAAATGCTTATATATATATATATATCTTATAATAAATTAACAAATGCATCTGATAAATATTTGTAATCAATCAAAAGTTTTAGACTTGAGCTGCATTCCTCTTGTTGAAAATCACTCAGTATAAATCTTCAAAACCAATCTTTTTCATTATACATATATTTGTTCACAATTCCTAGTTTATTGGGTGAACTAGTGATTTGAAACATCTGAACAACTACATAAAAAATGATTTTCAAATTGATTACAACAAATTTGATTTTGCAGTGCAAATGTTTTTTTTATCAATTGATTATTTATATATTCAGAATTTAATCTATAAGTTTTTCCATATTCATATTTTCTAATGGATGGAGATACTTAATATTTACATTATAACAGGTTGGAAGAGTGTGTCACAAATCTGAAATATTTGATTTGGTTAGAAATATTTATCAGATTCATTTGTTAATTTATTACATAAAAATTGTTATACTTCTATTCCAATGAGCATTATAGTGTAGATATTAATTATTACCAAAGTGTTACATTTTGATTTACAAATATCATAACTTATTCTCCACACAACTTTGATATGAACCATCTCAGTTAAACAAATCAATGATTATCATTAATTATTTATTAAACTAGAGATTATTCCTAGCCCATATTAGAAAATATGATTGAAGAACTGTTGGATTGACTACTACATATATACATGATTGATGACTAAAAAAACATTCAACTTGAAAAGTCAAGTTGATTGTAATTAGATATAAATTGAAACTCATTTCTTTTGTGTGATTGTTCAGGTGATTTAAATTTCTAAATCATCTGAAAAATTGAGTTTCCTATAAAATACATGTACAGTGAGATAGATTGGCATGGAGAAGTTTACTTTGAGTAATAGTCATAGATTTGTAATAATCTTGGAGGAATCAATCACAAATCTGGTTACATATATGTATAAATCTTATGGTGTGGTGGTTAGCACATCCATTTGCCATAGACTTTGTATAGAATATGAATCCAGGCTAGATTAACATAAGTTTGGGATTTTTTTTTCAGGTAGCTGGTTCACAATCAATTCACTTAAAGATATCCATGTGCTGAACACTGATAGGAGATTGACATTTTCACAATCATAATTTTTGTCATTATAATCAGAATGTCTTACTAATCTAGATTTCTTTGAAATTTTTACTTGTTGATAGTTACTCAGGAAAATAATGATAAACTTTGTTCAGAAGATTTTCCATGCACTTCACATACACACTATTGCCATTAAAGCTATCTGATCACTGCTATTTGAATGAGTTAGATTATGATTTTTTTTGTAACAGTTGCCAGTTTTATCTAGATTTCCCATTTTCATGATAACTGATTTATAATCTGAGATAGACAAATAATTGGAGATCTTATCACAATCTTGCTTCAAAATTATTTTAAACATTAAATAAGAAATTTTCACCCATACATTTATGAAATTATTTTAGTGCAATCGTTATATTTTCATTTTAATTAAAGCCTTATATTTATTTGTGTGATCTATTTATTTAATCATTCCCACAACCATATGTCCTTATTAAATGCATTTTACTTTGTTTAAATTCATGATCATTTTCATATTTGTAAAATAATTTTTTGCTCTATTAGCAGTTTGTATAATTTTTCTCTTTCTTTTCTTTTATGTTTAACCCTCTCTGTACCAAAGTTTTTCTAATCAATTAGTTTTCAATCTATCTATCATGCCTTCTATTTGAAACTTAGATTATTTATTTTTTCTTTACTCTTTCATCTTGAAAATACCTTTTTTAGGTTTTACTATATATATTCAATTTTTTTTGTCAGTGCATCTCTCATATCAACTCCACCATATCACAGTCATCCATTAGCACAGAAATTCAGACCATTAATCTCTTTCACTATGCATGCATTTGCAAATAATGTTTGCTCTTCAGACAAGCTTAAACATAAACACATGGAATAACTCACCTTTTCCTCTCTTTTTCATTATGTAATATATTGTTTTTAAATATGCTTAAAACTTCTATTCCTCCATACATTCCTGAAACGTATGAGTAAAGATAGAGCAATTGATTTCATGATGCATTTCATGCTAGTGCTTGTCAGTTGACTCAGATCGCAATCTCTTACAAATATCTTTATCATTTGTTCAGTATGTATGTACATGATAATAACTTCCGAATCTACATGTATAGACATGTTTTACAAGATATTAAAAATTATTCTAGTTTTATTATGGTGAATCCCTAACTAATATAACAACTACAAAGGACAGTATAAATACTTGTTTAAGAAAACTAAAGAAGATTCACGTCTCACGTCAGTATTCTCAGATCACAAAAAGAAGCAAGGACACGGTTCCGAACCTCAAAAGGTCAAACTGGTCTGCTTAGAGCAAAATGACCATAAAAGATAAATAAAAGGATGTGATATATTGTGAACAACAATAATGTTAGCAACAAAAATCAAATAATGTTCAATTATTTTTCGAATATTATTAACAGTTGTTTATAAAGCAGTCTTTAAAATTATGTAGAAATAGCTATGATTATAGTGGTCAGCACTGGAAACGCATAAAGCAAAATAAAACTTGGAGAATTTCTTAATTTTTTTCTTGAAAAGCATATCTATATGTATATACTCAAAGTTATTACAATTATATTAACAAAGGTTTTCAGAATTATTATATATATTAAATATGTGGAAAATTTGCAATATTTTTTATTTTAGAAAAATCACAGATAATAGACAGTAACCAATAAAAATAGTAAACTGTAAATGCTTTTTTTTCTTCTCTAAAATAAAAAAAATATAACAGATATTTTAATATATTTAAAATATTTCAATTAATAACATCTCTTAAAAATTATTTTTATATATGGATAAATAATTCAGTGCAGAGAGGTCTTTTCAGCATCTCCACAGAGAAACTTCAATATATCGCTATCCTTGTCTCAACTTCTGTGAATACTTAGATAAGCATTCCCTGAGCAAATAATTGGATGCCTATGACAAGCAGCTATCTAAAAAAAAAACAAACTTAGGCTTCTTTAGAAATTCCCAGCAACTGAAAAAATCCTAATTTCTACCTAATACAAACCCTAGACTGTGAAAACAAAGTGCACATGAATTAATAAATAACCCATGGAGTCTTTCATTTTCTTTATATATATAAAAGTGAGGGATGAAGTGTTGGAATATATCCAATTGATGAGGAAATGGAAGCCTATATAATCCTGTATATTTATTTCTCATTTTAATTTCAATAATTGACTGAAATAGTTGATTGTAATTTTAATTTGCAACAAGTTATAACAACAAATATTATCAAGAAAGCTAGAGCATAGGCGAATAGACAATTGATGCATTACAATCTTAGAAATTAATATTTTAATAAATAGATTTTGTTGTAAAAATGAAGTTTGAGAATGGTGATAGAGAAGTTACCACTGTTTTATACAACAACTTTTTATACTTTTGAAGATAATTTGTTTTGATTAACTCTCTAATGAATCATGTGTATAAAAAGCATTAGTAATTATAGAGAATTTGAACCCAGGTTTTCAAGCTCTCTTCAGTTAAACAATCTATCTCTTATAATCGATACATATGATCACACGTGAAAAAGATAAATCATCTTCAATATAAGTATTTCATGCTGAACCAGCATTCATCAATTGGTCCAGATAATCATCTCCCACAGACATATAATCAGTGCTCAGTTTATATTAATATAGCAAATCTTCAAACTTTAATGGACAGGTTTTGATCTACTCCACCATCCATCTCTTCAGCTTTCCATACCATTGAAAATATAATGATGGGACACCTAAATCCCTTGATGATGCCAATATTATTGTCATGCCTATGTTGATCTTAAGTAATTCTGCCCAATAGTATGGAATATCACGTACTCATATTTAATAATTCTCATTTCATTGTCTCTTTGAAAATATTACCTAATAAAGTAATTAAATGGTTAATCACTCAGGTGATCATATCAAATTTGAGCATAGTGATAGGTTCAACTTTAATTTATGTACTTTTCAAAACCAACACTCTATTACTGTGCTAAATTGCACAAAGCATTCTCCAGTAATATGATGAAATAACAGATAAACTGAAAACCGTTCATAAAACTTGAAAGTATTAAAAAAAATGTCCTTATAAATGACAGTTAATTTATTAATAATTTAAAATATACTGTGAAGATAGAAATATCAAAACTAGATATATGATTAGGTGTGATATGTTAGACTATTTCCATCATCTATCAGTAAATGTTAAATGTAAGAAAATTTTAAACTTTTCAAATCTAACACACAAATAAACAATACAGGTTAGTAATGACAGAATAGCTCAATTAGTTAGAGCATTTGCCTTAAATTCGATATTCAAGAATCTAAAGTATGAGTTTGACTCCTGTGCTAATACTGTCACTGGTCAGACCAGCAACACCTAAAGAAGAGTGGAGAATACTACTACTTGAAAAGTTGTGTTACTACTAACCTGTGTTATCTATCTCTGTGTTATTACTAACAAGTTGTTTGTATTTGAAAAGTTTAAAATTTTCTATACATTCAATATTTATTGATAGATGATAGAAATAGTTCAACATATTATCACATCTAATATACCATCATCACAAAGCTTCAGATAATATGACTAGTTTTGCATATACTGTACTGGTCAAAACATGTTTATCCATCTAACATGAGCTGGAACTCACAAAATGTACTTCAAACCCAGTCAAGCCTGAGATTTAGGTCAGGGACCAACCTGGATTCAAACCCACTCTCTAAGCCCCAGATGAAACACCAAATGGATAACATAACAATGATGGCACACGAGAATTTATTTTAAATCCGGCTCACTAGCAGAGCAGAGAAGACAATGAGACATCTATTAACTACATTCTAACTTAACTAAACTATGCATATAATATACATGGCTGTATGTTTGGAAGTGGAGAAAAAGGAATTCGAACTACTCAAACAAGTTAGACAATAAAATTATGGTTTAATATAATGACAAATCATTATACATACATTTATAAATTAATTGCATATATTATTAGTATGTGCGTGAATGAGCTAGCGGTCTACCAAATGCTAGATAATTATATATATTGTCATTCACACTATATTTCTCATATGCTCTTTTATTAATTAAATGATATATATATAATAAATAAACACACATCTTTGGCAAGTACAGTATTAAGATGCCAATTAATTATTAGAAAATTACATAAAATTGCTATTAACGCTTTGATTTACGGTTCTGAAACATGGTGACTAACATTATTTCGGGGAACATTCTGGGATTCATTACAGATATAATACAAACTATTTTCATGCCATTATGATCATGAAAATAAATAAAGTATATTTGAAAACATATTTGATTATATGACAACATACTTAATGAAAATTCCTTTAATTAGCGCTGGTAAGAACATTTTATTTTCCCCAAGGCATATACTCTTAAATACAGAAATAATGAATTATGAAGGTGAAATTGTATAATAAAACTAAAATAATATTAGTAATTAATCTAGCTAGTAATATTTGGCATATATATATATATTGAGCAGAGCACAATTTTAATATTACTACAGCACTAAAATTAGGTCATAAGCAAAAGAAATAACAACATGAATAAGTAGCGGTGCTAACATAGGCAGAGAACTCAAAGATGAGGTCATGCTTCTGGATGAAAAATGAAATCTAACACCCCCTTTTTAGGGCAGTGCTTAGAGAAAAATGGATAGGCATGGTGTGGCCCAGACTTTTCCTGGTATAACCGATGCGAGAGGCCTTTTTTATGAAGTGAATATGCATAGCATGTGCCAAACTTACGGGATTCACAGCCAGAGGCATTTTTATACTAAATAAATGGTCCTGGGAAGATTAACTATCCTGAGGACAAGGCTTGAGAAGAAATCTATGGGTTTGAACTTGTCGCAACCCCCAGATTAAGAAGCACATATATATAATCACGATGATGAGCCGAATGTCAGTAACGCAGTACGAATGAATGTCACTCATGACATGAAATATAATTTACTGCTTTAAAATAAATGATCATTGTTTGAATACCATAATTTAGACAAATAATATGCTATGCAGTTATAATATATACAGACACAAGATTTTACTTAATAACTAAAATAGTAAAATATTAAATTTAACCCCCTTTTCTTTTCTGATATTTAAAATAATTCAATCCCACCATCATGGTTTTTATAATAACTGGAATATTTAAATACAATATCTGAAATTTTAAGAATATGGAAAATAAAAGAAGACTGACAGTTATAGAAAATAATTAATGGATCACTCTTTCAGAATTTAATAAAGAAAACATTTTAAAAGATTTCAAAGTGTTAATTAGCTTAAATGGTGATTTACCCTGGGTAGAATTACTTTATTCTATTCAGAGTTGAACGAATAATTTTATAATAAACCAACACAAAATATTGATTTGTAAAAACAAACTGACGAACATATATATTTTGAGGGAATATTAAAAACCTTAATTAATGGAGATTTAATTGAAAGACAAATAGGATTTTAGAAATTAAGTTTGCCAGGTTGCTGAAAATTGGCATATTAATAATAAGCACGCAGATATATAAATCAAATAATAAATACATATAAATAAATGACTGCACCAAAATTAAGGGAAGTTAAGAACATATGAAAGAGAATTAAATTTATTGATATTACTTAAGAGCAAATTACATATTAAAACAAAAACAAAGTTAAATAATACATTAGAAGAAATCTTGATAGATGAGTTAGGCTAGATTTAGTTTGAAGTGACGGCTTGAAAAATTACCTTGCAAGTTAAGAGTCCAATTTAAAGTACGACACATGCACGGCAATTGAAATGCAAGTTCTTCGGTGGCAGCAAGCTTCTATTAGCATTCTAAAAGTTCTTAAGTCAGGCTTTTACTTCACTCTTGGGCAGCAGAATGGTATGGTAGCGGAAGATGATGACCCAACAGGGCCGAGAAGGGTGGTGGACTTACTACTATGTCATTTATAGTTTCACAGCAACGTGTAGCATGTTATCAATATAGTTCTCTCAATAGTAGCTAATCTGTTGGTGATTTAAAATTCGGCCATTTTATATTCCTGCTCAGGTATTTCTGGAATGCTTTTAATTACTTATCTCTAGCTCAAATATAATCTTTAATCTAACAGAAATTTTACATTTCTTTGTCCATTGTTTTTAAAAGATGCAACTGTTAGATAACATTCCAAAAATATATTCAAATCTATTTCCAGATTGGAAATAGATTTGACAAAATGTTTATAACAACAGTACAATCCGTTAATCTTAATCCCATTTTATTTTAAGTAAAAACTTTAATTAAAAATATCTTCCCCAGATTAAAACAATAGTGTTTCCAACCCTTTAATTATTTTTGGACAATTAACGGTTGCATCTTCCATCTTGGATTTTATAAAATATACATTTTAATAGGAAAAACAATTTAAAAAGAAAAAGTTTTAGAATGATGTATAATAAAATATTTACAAAAAAAATATAAATATTTTGTTAGTATTTTGCTCCTATATATATATATATATTTGAGCCGCACCTATGTACTTTAATAAAAAGAATTAATAGTCATAAAATTATTAATAATAAAATGTTATTGAAAGTTAAAATTTATAACTTTTAGGCACGCTTCTCAAATATATACATAATATATATATATGATTAAAGGAGCAGGATGGGATATAGGGTTTGAACATAGGTTAATAGATAGAACCATGAAGCTCAATCTTAAGCTAAGATTGACTGCTTCAATACAATGGATGCAGATGTCCTACTATCTAATGTATGTATATTGGGTTGAATGATTTGCCCATCTTAAATAAAATCTTATATAAGCTTTAAATATTATAAAATTATATCTGTTTTATAGGCAAAAAAAAAGTTGGGATCAATTTATGATGATGAACTTTAGGCACTTCACCTGATACTTGTTATTTTTATTTAAAATAGAAATTGCTACAGCTAGACTTGTAAAATTACCATGATAATGTTCAAATTGGTTAAATTATATGGCTTGTGGAAGCTAGTTCATAACAAATAGGCAACAAAAAATATTGAATATATGAAATGTTAATAAATATCATAGCTGTTGTAATCAAATCTCATACCAAAGTTGAATTCAGTAATCATGAAGTTTTTATTAAATTAAAATTTATGTCAAGATACATTAATTAATGAATATTTTACTTGATATTTTTTTTTTGGTTAAAGATACTTTCTTTTGTAGTGATTAAATCCACCATCATGAGAGATAAATTTGACCATTGCAAAATCAGATTATGGTCATATTATTTCCTCATATGAGAGGCTAATCTTATACATTTTAAAATCAATTATGAATTCTACATTTGAATTTTGTTTTTTAAAAAAAACTTTGCCATTATCAGATATATTAACATGCTTCATTTATTATCTAAAGAAAACTTGAAATAAGTCATCTTATTGGAGGAGTTTGTGCTCCATTTGTCAATAAAATCTTGATTTATTGAGAAATAATTTACCATGGTGCTATAATTTTTTCTAAATCATAAAGATGATGTGTAAATGAGTACCTTTAGAACTGTAAGAAATAGCTCTGTAAGAGGAAAAAGTGATTTTTTTTTCTTTTAGTAACTAGTAAAATATCCATATTCACTCTGATTAAACTCTCACCATAATTATAAGTAATTTTTTTTTTTGCAATTTTCTTTTGAAAAAATTAATTTACTTTATAAACTATTTTTTTTTAACTGTCTACATTGTTTTATTTATTTATTAATGTATAATAAATCTGAGATATTTATGAGAAGTATCCTATCATCTAACATTGAACTGTTGAAAAACAAAAATTGCTTCTATGAAATACCACATAAATGTGGAAGGATGCATATTGGTGAGATCAGTCACCTCATTGAAAAATGTTTGAAAGAGCACAAACTGATGCTTAGAAAAGAGAAAACAGATGTCACTAAGGTAACAGAGCATATATATACCAATGATCATATGTTCTATTGGGAAAATACAAAAATATTAGCTAAAGAAGAATAAGTACAAAGGAAACAATTCAAAGAAACTCACATGACAATAGCAATAATCTCATAAATCAGTCTAGTGGGACAATCCCTAATGTCTGAAAACACTGATTAACTGCTATTTGGAAAAAAAGTGAAGAAATCAGAAGGACTCTCATAGAAAAATTTCTGTTGCCTTTAGTAGAATAGCTTAGTTTTTAGAGCATTATCTTAAAATTCAGTATTCAAAAATCTTAAAATACCACTAAAAATGCTGGTTATTAACCTGGGTTTTATTATTAACAATTGTATGTAATTGGAAAGTTTAAATTTTTTCTAAAGTCCTTCAATATTTAATTTTATATGCTGGAAATATTCCAACACAATTTCTACTAGAATGACATCATCACAAATTTTCAGGCAAACAATAAGAATATTTCTTTTATTCTAGTTTATTTATTTACTTTTATTAAAATGAAAATAAACTCCCACAACTGTATCATTGAAATATAATAAGTCAAATGCAATAATAACATTGCATTTTGCACAGCTAAGAAAATATTAAGATAATTAAATATAGCTTTCATACATTTTTGATGCAGAGCACTCATTTAAAAGCAAACTTTATGCTCGGCATTTAAGATTATATGTTTTTAATATTTTCTCCATTGTAAAAAAGAATATAATTATTATCTTTAATTTATTAAAATGGAAATAATAAATTAGATAATAATGCTATACTATATTCATTCTTTTTATATTTTGAAGTATTGATGATTATTAAATTTGTTTTAATTTATTTATAAGACCAAAATATACATTATTTTAGTTCAATTTTTTATCACTTCCCAGTATATAAGATTAAATTTAAGATATACAGATGTAATGAGTTCTAGTTCAAACTACCATCATTATATAATTTTTTTTTGATAAAAGTATATTTTATGTAAGACAAAAATTGGTAATAAAATACTTTAATTAACAATATCATTATATTGGGCAATCCAATCATGTTATATTATTTTACTTTATTTTCATTTTCAAAACATTTTACCAACATCCAATTTTATTTCAAATCATTTTTTTTCTGTGTGTATGTTTTATGTGAGGAATAATGCAAAAAATATGCATTTATATTTTGCTACCACTAAATATAACAGCCAGAATAAGAATAGTTCACAAATTACCTTTTAAAGTTTATTATTTCAAGAAGTCATCACTCATAAAGCTAAAAATATAAAATGAATATTTGAAACTTTAAAAAAAGTTTTAAAATGAATGAGTAAAAATAATTAGTGTTTGCTATGCTTAATCATGATATCATTTTTATACATATATGGTGGCAAAGTCCTTATCTTTACCTAACTTTTTTTATTTTTGAATCTACATGTATTTCATCTTCTCTGACTATTTCTACATATCACTTCTGCTGTTTTGTACACTTTGCTATTAAAAATATTCATAAATTAAAAAAAAAACATTAAAAGAATCTATTAAATTATATTACAGTTGATTTACATTTCAAAATTATATATTGAATTTTATTAAGTGTATAAATGTTTGGACATTTAACCCAGAAAAGATATATGTTTATAGATTTTAGCTTGAATAAAAGCTAAAATTTATAAACATATGTCTACTTTTTCTGGATTAAATGTCCAAACATTTATATATTTAACATTATTAATTTTACAGGAAAGAGAGAATATTTCTAGATATTGAATTTTTAAAAACTATTTTACAGGTAAATGCAATCCTCCATGTTTAAATGGTGGTCGTTGTATAGGTATTGATAAATGTAAATGTGCAAGAGGATATACTGGACTCAGGTGTCAAAAAGGTAAAAAAAAATATATATAAAAAGTGTGAATTTATTTATTTTTGGATATTTATTAGATAGTAGATCAAAGCAAAATAATAGTTAAAAAAATAATAGCGTTTATACAAATAAAATATTATTACAATATTTTCCATAATATTTATACAAATACACTCCACAAGTTATACTGTTTTTCTCTGAAATTAAAACTGTGTCTTATATTAATCTTTGTTCCAAAAGATGCCTTAGGACTTATTTTCAGGGGATATCTTATTTTTTTCACATATAAAAATCTACATTTATTCAAGTACAAAAATTTATATTTATTTATACATTCATTACTTTACAATGTGTAATTCAATATATGTGTCTTTCAATGGATGAACAAAATCCTTCTGCCTGGTGACAATCTTAAGTAGGACTTATATTCAGGATAGAGCTTATATCATAGGACTTATTTTTGGATTATATCTTATTTTTGGGGAAACAGTGTATATATATAAATGATATAGCCAGGTTCATTCGTGTACAGTTTATTTTATTAAAAATATATACTGATGTTTCAGTTAGTTCACACTGGGCATCAACTAGACAATGAATATTAAAAAAAAAGGTTGTAGAAGAGCTGTAAACATTGACTTACAACAAGATTGAAAGTTCTATCAATAGAAAAGATAGAAATAACAAAAATCAGAAACTATATAGATTAAATAGTGTTTGAAAAATTCTTCCAAATAAAAAGTATTTTACCATGTTTGTTGATACAATTTGGCTTTTTAAAGATTTCAATCGCTTCTCTAATTTTTCAGTGGTGGAGAGTGCCATCTCTGGATAGGATTCCAGTGTTAGAGATGACTTGTATCTATAGTATGGAGTAAGAGTTCTGATGATGACAAGTACTGTATGTAGCCTATGAAAATCTTCACTTTAATATATATGAATGCATCTTAATGATAAGTTATGAATAATTCTTTTTTATAAAATCAGTCCCTACTAATTATCAAAGGGTTTTGCCTTCTTCCACACAAGTTGAACTAAAATACAATACTTAAAAAAAATTAAAGAAGTGATTTTTTAAATATTTGGTTTTACTTATATACAAATAACTATTGGATTATGACTATAAATCTCCATATTCACTGCAATAATTGATAAATTTAAATTTATACCTATATTTATTTATAAAACTTGCTTTATTAAACAAATAAGTATTTTGAACCTCAAACATAAAATTAAGTTTAAAAACAGTGTTTTCTTTTTATCTGTAACCTTAATCATTCAATATCCTTTTTACATTTCTCTATCCTAGACCCATCATGGGTAATCAATGGGTGTCAGATTCAAAGAGAAACCCAGACTAGTTTCTATTGATCTTTCTCCTCAGACAACCCCACTTGTGAACTATAGTCTAATAGCAGTTTCGGTATTTTGGGATTAGCACTGCTTTCCACCATACTGATTCTAACACTTTTACGTTTTTTTTTTTTTAAAAAAATGAGAAAACTTTATATTTAAAAAAAAAAAGTTTTTGAATTCAAGTTCATATAAAAAAAAATTATTATGAAATGAAACTTATATTTGAAAAATGAATTTTTGAACTTAATGTAATTTTAAATAAATTACTACCAATACGATTGAAATCAAAGATTTTTTGGGGTAAAAAAATTAGGAACAAAGGCAATTTCAATGTTTAATTTTATTTCATACTAAATCTTTTATTTATATCACATTCAGAATACTTTTAAAAAAAATTAATTTGAACTCAAAAAAAATCTATTTGTAAAGTATAAAGTTTGTTTAAATCTAAACCGCTAAAATGAATATGGCAGAAAGCAGCACTAATCCCAAAGTATTGCAACCACTTATTGAGACTTAAAATACTTTTCAAGCTGATGTGAAGTTTGTTAAATATTCTAAAGTTTTGAATCCAACACATCCAAATTTGTTTTACTATTAAAGGCCTGATACTACAGCAAAAATTATTTATTTTAATGATCTAAATTATAATTTATCTGATCCTTTGTCAAAAAATTGACATATAACAAAATAAACTATCACCTGACTTATCTAGAGTACATTTATTACATTTTGATATCTGTAATTCATCAATTATCTATGTGAATATAAGTAATCATTGTTATTAGATAAATGATAGTACATAAAAGATTTCCAGATTAGTTTCTATCTATTAATCTTCTTTAGTAGCTAACACTGTATTCTCTATAGGTAATCAACAGTTACATTTAATTCCCGATATCTATTCATCTAAGGTTTTGAACTCAACTAATTTTAAGCACTAGATTGAATAGCATAATAGCCACAAAAATATGTCTGCTGAATGACTGTAGATGTTATTGAAGACTGTCAATATCCCAAAAATAAACTGAGAATTACTCATGCTTACAAAAACAATTCATAAACAGCGAGATGTGGATTATTACAATAATTTGCATTTTAAATATAATCTAGATAAGTTTGATGTCTGTATTGTTATAATTTTAATTATTAATACAAATAAACAAAAAAAGTAATGATAATTCTGAAATCAAAATATGCTTAACTAGTAAGTCACAATTTTAGGTCTCAATAAATAGTCAAATACCAAAAAAAAAAAAAATCTTTGAGAGTTTTTGAATTTTCTAAAAATATTAATGGTCTAATTTTAACTTCTGCATTAATAATAAAGATGACAATTGAATTTGAGTTATTGTTAGTAAAAATTTGTGTTCACTGTTCTGGAAATTTGGATATAGCACAACTTTTATCTCTTGACTTATTCAGGCTTACAAGATAATTTTGGTTTAGACAAATATAAAAAATTATTATTCCTGATGCAGATTTTGACACTAAACAAAAATGTTATATGATGCTTTTATTGGCATTTAATTAATGTACTTTATATGTTTGTATATCATCATTTCCAAACAATTATCAATCCATAGCAAATGTGAACTTCTTCCCAAATTTTATCCAGTTTCTCTAATCTACAGCCTCTCATTTCCACATCACACCAGCACTTAACCACATGTGGTCTATTCTACATCTTTTATAATCTCTTGGAATCCAGTTTAAGATTTTAACTGTCCATCTATTATAGTCTCTTCTAGGAATATGTCCAGCCCATTTGTCTCTTAATTTTTTCACTGTTCTCTACCATGTCTTTTGTTTTCAATCCCTTATTTCTAAAATACATATCTCCATATTTTGTAGTGGTCTAAAGTCAGTATTAATCTTCTGCTAAATCTCCAACTCCCAGAAACATAAGTGAGAACTAGAAAAATACATTTATTAAAAAACGTCCTTTTCAAATACATAGATGTATTTCCTTTTAATATTGTTATTTTTATCAAAAGCACCCCATCTATGTTTTAATTCCATAATTAATTTCATCCATTAAGTTTCCACCTGTATTAACAATCTGACCAAGGTATTTATAGTAATTAATTTCTTCTAGTACATCATTATCAGTCTTTATTTTCTTTTTTTAGCATTTACTTTTAGTCCTACTTTCATCTGATAACTCTCGCAATATTTACAAAAACAACTACATCATTTGCAAATTCTAGACAATGTAATAATCTTTATTTACTTGTACTCAGTTAGCTTCCCATTTTAATCCATAAAATACTTCTTGCAAAATTGTTTTATAAAAAGTTTTGAAGATGTGGACATCTTTCTCAATGTCCATCTTAATATTATTAAATAATCTAAACATTGCTGTTGCATTTTGATAAATATTCTTCAGAATATGATAGTAGCATGGTCCTTTATCTTGATAATCCAATGCTTTAATCATTGTAAAAATGCTTATAATGGCAACTTATATTCATTGATCCTTTCTATAACTTTTCTCGATATATGGATGTAATCTATTGTGCTAAAAACATTTTTTAAATCCAGCATATACTTTTGGTTGGTTAGAATCCAGTTTGCTATAGACAAGTTTTAATTAATTTGGTAAAAATTTTATATAGAACTGAAAGGTCT
This sequence comes from Epiperipatus broadwayi, assembly GCA_028023455.1. NCBI lineage: Eukaryota > Metazoa > Onychophora > Udeonychophora > Euonychophora > Peripatidae > Epiperipatus > Epiperipatus broadwayi. The sequence goes on from JAQFVV010006254.1 coordinate 4,683,331, forward strand.
GTAATTTTTAATACCTTCTTTATCTCTTTTTTTTAATTATCAATATTAATACTACATTCTTCCAATAACTGTTATTTTTATCACTTAGACATTTATTATATAATTTTTCCAACAATTATTTTATTTTTTCACCTGCTTCTTTTAAGATATTAATTATAATTCCATCATTACCTGGAACTTTTCCCTTCTTCATAAATTTAATTGCATGCCTCCATTTAAAATGCTGGAGAATTCAGATGTAATAACTATAGGAGATACTTTTTCTTGTTCTTTATTGCTACATAATTCTTTATAAAACTCTTTCATATATTTCATGATGCCATCTTATGTTTTAATAATAGCTCCATCTTTTTTTCTCATTGTCGAAATAAATTTTCTACTAACACCAAGATGTTATTTTACACTTTTGACTTTTATTCTCTTCTATAGCTTTTCTTGCTAATTCACAATTACATTTGTTTATATCATTTATTAACTCTTTTTCATATTATTTTACAAAACTCTAAATATTCAATTCTTCTTAATGAATTATTTTTATATTCCTTCTTTTCTTCGTAAATTGTAGCTTCATAAAAATTTTAATGTTCAATTGCTGTTTTTTGTACCAACTATCTTTGTTGCATATACCCTATCAGTTATCTTACTATTAATTTTGTTCATATGTGAACCAACTTTAAAATCTGTTAATATTTTAAAATGATTTGAAAGTTCTAATTTTAATTCATCTGATATTTTTGAAAGTTAGAAATATCAACTGGTATCACTTTCTTTTAAAATAATTTTTACCTCTCTAGTTTTCCATTACTTCCTGTATTGAATTTATTAAGAACATTAATATCTTGAAATAAATATTCATTTGGATGTTTCCAAATTCATTTCTGTTCAAGATGTTTCTCAAAAAATTAATGTTATAGTTTTTTTTTGAACTCCACAGGTCTGTGTCCTCTCTGATTTCTATCACCATAATCAAATGTCTCACAGAACTTTCATTTTTAAATTGTTTACCAATTTTAGCATTAAAGTCTCTCATGAGTTTTAAAATGTCATTTAGTCTGATCAAAAACCTTTGTACATCATATAAAATTCTTCTAATTGTTCATTACAATGAGAACTTTCTGGACATAAACCTGAATTAACTGCTTTTGGTATCATCTTCCATTAAGTTGAATACCCAACCTTGCCAATCTTTTTGACATACCATCAATTTCCACAATGTTGTTCTTTCACTTTTTATTTATAATGAATCCAATTCTACTTGTGCTTTCAATATTTGCTTTTGTAATGTCCACTTTTTAAATCAACCGTCTCTACCCTTTTTTTTTGTAATTTCATAAAATCCAGCAATGTGCAGCAGTTAGCAGTCAAAGACAGAGAGTGCTAAGAACCTCTGATTGAGGACCCAGACAGCCATTCAATAGCCTTTTATTTAAATATTTACAACTGCAGATCACTTTCAAGTGAAGAAAGTTTGCATGAATTGGAGAAAGAACTAATATTTGACTTGTGGCTTTACAGCCTCCTAAAAATAAGAGCCATAATTTGGTTTTGACGGTTATCCTTATAAATATCTATTAAGAAAAAAAAAAGGTTAATTCACACATATTAATTCTGCCTTCAAGAAAACTGAACTGATATTTCAGTTAAGATCTTTCAGGCAACTGAGAAAAAAGCTCATGGTGTTCTTGATATTTAATTCAGAAGCAAAAACCAGTAAATTTACCACACTGGCTGATGCTGCATGTTGGTGAGTAGTCCATCCATGTTCATATACTTTATGAATAATCATATAGTGATAACCACTACAATGACAAGAATGTATGGAATGAATATTTCTTTAAGGCATCAGAGTCTCTTTCAGTCATCAGCAATTTTCTGCAGAATATTTATGTATATTAATCATATATTCCTTAATACGTATTTATAGTTGCAATTTATAATAATAAATAAAGAAGGGAATAATCCTTCAGTCATGCACTGTTCATGAATATTTTTAAATCTACATGCATTTTGAAAAACACAAGTGAATTACTTGCACTTAGAGCTTATTCTTATTATAAATCAAACCTTGTTTATTGTGCTTAAGTTAGGACTTGAACCTATTGCATGACAAATGAATTGTACAAATTTATTCAATCTATAATAGGAGAGAGATAGAATCTCATTTTTAATCACCTGTGATTAGACAGATATATTAATTTTCAAACATAATGTAAGTGAATTTATTAATCAAATGCTGAAGATATATATATGTATTAATAAATAGAATAATTCTTCAGTCATGTGCTGTTCATGAATAGTTTTAAATCTCTACACACTCACCCATAAGAAAGGGTTTGAAAAATACAAGTGAATCACTTCTGCTTATTCTTATATAAGCCAATCCATGCTTAAGTCAGGGATTGCACCTATTGTATACCTGACATATAAATTGACAAACGAATTGTACAAATTTATTCAGTTTTATTTATGGGTGAGTGAGAATAGATTTAAGAATATTCATGAACTGAGCATGATTGAAGGATTATTCTCTTCATTATTTATTATTACATATGTCTTCAGCATTTGATTAATAGTTTTAATTATATTATATTTGAAAATTAATATATCTTTCTAATCGCAGGCGATTAAAAATGAGTTCTATCTCTCTCCTGTTATAGACTGAATAAATTTATACAATTTGTTTGTCAATTTATATGTCAGGCATATAATAGGTTCAAATCCTGACTTAAGCATTGCATGCAAGGATTGGTTTATGTAAGAATAAGTTCTAAGCACAAGTGATTCACCTGTGTTTTTCAAACTCTTGCTTTCGGGTGAGTAAATGTAGATTTAAAATTTGAACAATGCTGACTGAATGAGTACTCCATTATTACATATGCCTTCAGCAGTTGATTAATAGATTCAATTACATTATGTTTGAAAATTCATATGTCTAAGCGTAGGTGGTTAAAAATGAGATTCTATCTCTCTCGTTATAGACTGAATAAATTTGTACAAATCATTTGTCAATTATGTCAGGCATACAATAGATTCAAGCCTGACTTAAGCACAGTAAGCAAGAGTTGTCTTATAATAAGCTCTAAGCACAAGTAATTCATTTGTGTTTTTCAAACTCTTGCTTTCGGGCGAGTACTTGTAGATTTAAAAATATATGTGAACGACACACGACTGAAGAATTATTCATTATTTATTATTAGGCATGTCTTTAGCAATTGATTAATAGATTTCAGTTGCAATTTACATATAATTTATATAGATGTTATAGGGTAATAACTCTTGTCAAAAAAACATTTAAAGCATTGATTGTTTATTATTGTATATATCAAAATTGTCATTTACAGAAATAGTGAAACAAATGAATATATATTGTTTACTTAAAATAATTTTTCTTAGTAAAACCTCTTGAAGTAATAATTATTGCCTTATCCTTCTACATCTGTGATCAGAGTTCAAATTTGAAATGTAGAATTTTTCTTGACATATGAGTATCTTTATCTTGTCAATCTAGTAGGTAAAAACTCTAGAAATCTGGACTGATCAGACAAATGTTGATGCATTGATCACAAAAGCAAAACATAATTAAAAATTAACTGTCCAAGTGTTGTATAACATCTTGTCACATGTTTGCTATAATAGTAGTATAGAAAATTACTAATGAGGACTAATGATTAATGTTTCTCCCCTATTCATTCTATAAATCACTTTCATTATTTCAGTATATTTTTATACAGTGTTGAAATAATTCACTAATGGATAAAACATGAAGATAAAAATGATTAATAAAAATGTATATATTTAATATATTTTAAAATATTTAATGTTTCACAAATATTAAGTAATTAAAGAATATCTAAAATAATAAGGTATAAAATTTAGATGGAAAACTTAAAGATCGGTTTTATTTAATATTAAAAAGAGACTGCATTAAATTTTAATTTTATACAGAAAAAAAATTAATATTAAAATTTACAACAGTTAAAAAAAAACAAAACAGTAAAATTATATTTTTTGTAAATCTATACTCTTAAAATTTAAATATAAATAGCGAATTATTTATATGATTTTATATTTTCTACTCATTTGATTGTTTATTTTAACTGAGATTTTTTAAAATAATAATAATAAACTTTATAGTGAACTGTGTATATTAAATCAAAAATAAAAACAGAAAAAATATATAATTATAGAATTAAAAATAATCAATTCATCAAGGAAAAATAATTATCAGTACTTTGTAATTAAAATATGTATGTTTTCTTTTTCGTATAAATATATACTAATCAACTAAATATTTTGCTTTACATTATCAATAATGTTTTTCATATATTTTGTAGTTATTATCATTTTAACTAAAGGCCTTATATAATTGGAGCTGTGAATCCTTCTGCCACCTATGATCTAAATTTAAATCCAGGTTGCAAAACACATGAAAAAATGTTCACATTCCAATTAGTCTTAACATTTTCTTTAAGACAGATGGCCCATGTCTAATTCAGCTAACCATTCAATAGTGGTCAGAAAAAGAATATCTAACTATTTATACTTAAAGAATAAAATACGATTGTAAAACACTCAAACCTCCTCTACCCCACAATTGACTGACTGAAAAGATCATATTTTCTCTTCATTGTTATTTTTGGATATGTCTGTAAAGCTGGTTTTCCTTTTCACCATATGAGTCAATATTTAGTTATTTATAAACAAAAATTCTAAACGTTTTTTTAAAAATATTTTATATTTTGACTGCATTTAGTCTTCTTTAATCTATATTAAAAAAATAATTAATACATATTACAAACAAACCATAATTATACATAATTAACTTATGTATAAAACAGTATTCTGTATTTAATGAGTATTTGCAAGTTTAAAATTTAATACTTGATAATTGAGATATAAGATCTTTCATAAGTAAAAATTAATTAGCGCAATCAAAGATTGTAGACAAATATAAAATTAAAATATATAAACTTCCCCTCATACTAATGAATTCTAATTCATAAGAGAGGATCATTAATATATTTTGATCTCTAATAAAAAATAATATTGTCAACAATATTTAACAAAAAGATGTTAGACATTAAAATTTGTATACTACAATAATACAATGTGTTAAAACCATCTTGAAATTGAAGGTAATAATTGAAAACTTATACTTTATTTTTTAGTTTAAGGCAGAATTATAATTAAATACTTGTAAATTAGATATAACTAAAAGCTTACTTTTATTTTAGCTGTATGTCGACGTCCATGTGGCCGTCATGGTATGTGTATTAATGTTGATACATGTCAATGTGATCATGGCTGGTATGGAAGATTATGCAATAGAAGTAAGAACTTTACTAAATTTTAAAATAGTAAATAATTTCTTAAGTAATAAATTAAGCACAAGTTAAAAAAAAAAAATCTATATATATAAAGTTTTCTGTTAAAGTCTTGGCATAGCATGGAATTGTGATGAAATAATAATCTGTAATGAACTTTAATAATAGTTTCTTTTTCCTAATATAATATTTTTAAATCTCATATAATTTCATAATTATTGTTTCAAATAAATGATATATTTATAGATACATTATATATATATATCTTTTTGTTGTTGTTATATGAGTAAATACTGTTAAATAATTGATTTGTTTTCTATTCTTTAAATGAATTGGATTTAAAATATTCATAATTTAATTCGTTATTCTTTTATAATTATATTTATACAAATAAAGATGTTCATGCATATCATAATTTAATTCATTTTTTCACTTGGAAAATAAGATACAGGATCACCTGGTGGTAAAGCACGATTATGGAAGAATGCAACCTAAAACAGCACCAAATATTCTTATAATTTATTACTTTAAAATAATAAGATTTCTTTTTGTGTATGATTTAATTAAAAATATTTTTATGCAAATTAAATATATCAGGAAACTATGTCCTACTTAATTTTTTTATTTTCAAAATTAGACTTTATTTACAATAAAATTTTACAAAATCAGATTATAAATATTAATTCTTATTAAGCGCGATGTCAGCACGTAATACTTATATAAGGCTAAAACCTTAGTACATGCGCCTTGAGTGCTTAATTTTAGCAAGAGAGACCTCTACAAATCATAATGCAAGGTTCGACTTTATAAAGATAAGAGGGACCCTCTTATCTCTAACCTATTTTTACATACACTAAGGTTTTAGCCTTATATAAATATTACGTGCTCACATCGCGCTTAATAAGAATTAATATTTACAACTTTAAATTGATTCAAAATATTTCTAAATGTAATATCTGAATATTGACTCGTTGTAAATTGAAAGATTTCACGAATGTTAATGTTTAACAGAAATAGTGGATTTAATCAATGAAGAATTTATTAGTTTTCATGCTCCCAAATCAAAATGCTTTAGATTTGCTATATAATTAAGAAAAATAGGTTAGAGAGAAGAGGTTCCCTCTTATCTTTATAAAGTCGAATCTTGCGTTATGATTTGTTCGAGGTCTCTCTTGCTAAAATTAAGCACTCAAGGCACATGTACTAAGGTTTTACCCTTAAATAAAATCAGATTAGGTAATAGTAATTATAAAACACAGAGATCCATTGATTAACTCTGAATAATATGTAAAAAAAAGTTTATATTAATTTTAACATCAACTAACTTAAAAGTAATGAACAATTACAACTACTCTTTCTTAATACTGTGAGATATTCTAAAAGAAAATATGACCATAAAATTTTATTGTAGTCGGTAATAATTATTTTCTTCCCAGCTATTAAACTAACTAATTTTGACTATTGATAACCATCAGTTAATTGTTAATAGATAAATTCAGTACACTATCTCAAATTAATTTATTAACGAGTTTTTATTTTTTGTATTGAAAGGTTTATCTATTATTCAAAAAATAGTTGCTTTTTTTTTTCATCTCTATCTTATTTAGAAAATAAAAAATAACTGTTAAAATTATTTTAAAAGGTGGACTATTTTAAAAAAAGGTAAGAAAAATTCTATATTTGAGCAACAATAAAAATAATAATTATGAATTGAACAATACAATATGTTAAGATGATCAGTATGGAATATTGAAAAATGCAAATTCAGCAAAGAAATTATTTTTAGAAGCAAAAATTAAGCAAATTTGAAAGAATGTTGATAGTACAGAATCTGTATAAAAGATAAAAATTGGCCCCAAAGTAAATGGTGCTTTTGTCTTGCATTGGTGGTCGAGAGGTCAGCGCGACTGCTTTGCACTTGCGGGCGGTTGCCTGGGTTGCGGGTTCGCGTCCCGGCCGATGCTATGACACTTAAAAAAAAAAAAGTAAATGGTGCAAAAAGAAACAAAAGTAAGAAATACATCATTTGAATAGAAACTAATAAGTAAAGAGTAGACCATAATATTTCATTCCAGTTGAGGTTTAAATTTAATGTAAGCCTAAATTTGAGCTTTATGTAGTAAAGAAATAATTTATATCCCTAAATAGAAAGTCATATTTTTGTAAGCATCTCTGACAATAAAGAAAGTGTGATCATAAAGGGAAATAACATCTTGGAATAAATAACATTCAATTAATTGTTAATAATTTGAGACTTTTGAAAAATCTCGAGTCAAAAATTAGATTTAAAATAAGACATATTTCATTCATACATGCTTCACACACACACATATGTATCATGTATGCATATAAATGTATTTTTTCAAAGTGCCAGTATAAATATTTTTTATATATTATTTAAAGTTCAGTTACCATGTATAGGTATAAAACTTTACATAATGTTATTGCATTTGTTTTAATATATATAGCAATTCATATTTTTTAAACTCATTATATAATAGTTTTATATTATTTTCAAAATGCTCAACTTATATATCTTTTATCTTTCTTTCCTCTTTTGTTCATAGATTTGGTGTGCCCACTGTATTTGATTACGAGGTTGCCTGTGGAAAGTGTGAATTTGTGGATAATAACAAATGCTATACCTATTTAATCAAAATGTTTTAACACACACACACTCATATATAGTATAGCATGTATATACATTTATAGCACATTCTAATTTAATATAAAATAAATGATAAAAAATATAGACTATCTTAAAATAGACAAAGACAGATATATTTAAAAACATTTTTTTATATAAATCTATTTTCTTATTGTATTTCTGTTTTTAAAAACAGATTATAAAGGAATATTCATATTTTTTTAGTAAATTTAGAATCATAAATAACCTGAATTAAAAAAATATTTTCTAAAAAAAATGCTTTTAATTAGAGTACTGCATTTAAAAACAAAAAAATATTTTTTTTCTTGAATTACAATTTTGTTTGTCATAAATAACTAAATGAAAGCTTGAGTTCTATAAATTAATTTGTGTGTATGTGTGTGTAAGGGCCTTATAATTTACCAATAGTATATCTTCTTACATTGTTCATGTGACTGTATAAAACTTGAATTTTTTTTCAGATTTTTCACTATTCACAATTTGTAAGCCTACTGAATGTTCAATTGGGATTGATGGCGTTATCTTAGGCGATTTTAAGGCTGTTTTCCTTTTTATCACTTATGCATAATTATATGGTTATATATTTGTCCATACATAAGTATATATAAATTTTATTTTTAATATGGTCGAGTGTATAAAAGTTTATATATAATACACATATTTATGATACAAATTAGAGTATTGCAGCATCCTATATCACAACATTATAACTTACAACTAATTAAATATCAAATTGTAAAATAAGCAATTTTTTTATCTATGGTATATATTTTTATATTTATAATTTGTTATAGCAAAATAATTAATATATGTTAAAATATTTATTTTATTATGTAATCTTTTTTAGTGACTATTATTATTTACGTATTACATTTTTATACTCGTTGGGAGTTTTTATTGTTGTTTAAACAATACTTTGTGCATGTATAATACCAATATTCAGAAACTGATCAACAAAAAAAATACTGTTTTTCAGTTGAGAGCTAAAACGATAGTAATTCTGTATAGCAGAAAACTTTTTGAAAGTTTTCTATCTCTTCAAATAGACTTTGAATACTGTAATTTACAGAATCTACAATTATTTATTCATATTTCTTCTTCTTTATAATGTGTACAAAAAATAGTAAAATAGCTTCTATGAAAAAAAAAGATTAATATTAAAAAATGATTGAGCTGCTGCAAGTTTTCAATAAAAAATGTATATATTTTTTTATTACTGATTAAGATCATAATAATTTCTTGAATTTAATGTGAAATATTAACTTTAATATAGATCAGAGATAAATTTTTCTTGATTTTTTTTGTACAAATAAACACAAATATGTGTGAGTTCACATGTATTTATGTACGGTAATAAAATATTTTATATATTTTTTCTCTTTTTTTAGGATATGGTTCTGCATACATTAATAACTTTCGTGATCGCAGAAGTTTAAAAAAGAAACTTTCACTTCACTAAAGAATTGCCTTTTTTGGAAGCATATAAATTTATTCATTAATACAATAAAGTTTGAACTGATAAAATTTTGATCAGATAAAAGATTTATTTTGTAATACAATTTCAAGAAGAACTTCAGGAATTTTGTTATCAAGTTTTAAGTACTATTTTAAAAATACATTAAAAACAGTTGGTCACTAGTATTTACAGTATATGTGTGTGCACACACATGTATATGTAGACATGTTCAGTTTATGCAATAACTACAAATTATCAAAGGAATTCTGCAATGTTATTTATATTATGACATTATATATTTTTCTTCATCCATTTTTTCATGCTTCAAATCAATCCCTTTTTTTTTTTTTGTGAAATCATGGAGGATTGAGTATAAAACTTTATTAAAAATTAATTTTATTATTATTTTATTTAAATGTAATAGTACTTTTTCCATTAATTGTGACTTCATTTGTTCACTGACTTATTCAGTTTTTATTATTATTTATTATTTTTATAAGTGGCTGTTCTAAATGGATTATTTTGTTAATATTAAAATATATTTTTTAAATTAATATTTGACTAGTACAATTGAAAATACATTTTTATTAATTTCCTTTATTTTGGTAATTTGTTTCCAAATCTATTACATTACACTGTTTTCCTGAGAGTTTGTGATGATGGTGTTCTAGTTGTATTTTTATATTGGACTACTTCTATCATCTAATATGCATATTAAATGTCTTTAGAAAAATTTAACTTTATTTAAATATTTCAAGTACTGTACATTCAACTGTTAGTAATAGCAGATCAAACAGATTAGTATATGCACAACGTTTTGAGAGATTATTCTCCCCTCTTCTTCAAGTGTTGCTGGCCTGATCAGTGACAGTACTAGCATGAGGTTCAAACCTGGACCCTTAGATTCTTGAGTATTGAATTTTAAGGTAACGCTCTAACTAACTGAGCCAGTTAGATAGTGTTACTCAATAATCTTTCCAGGTTTGAACCCCTGCTAGTACTGTCACTGGTATCAATTATTTTATAGTGAGCTTGTTAAGAAATGTTTCTGACTTCTATAAGTTTTAACTTTTTAACACAATAATTTATATAACTGATTTTATATGTGCATATGTTTATTATGTTAGAGAATAAACAAATGTTTCTTTACATTAATGCATAATATACATTATAATATGTATATATATATTTGCTATATCAATCATTGAAATTTCATTAATAAAAAAGTTTACCAAAATAAGACATGTTTCTCACTTATAGACAGGAATAAAAATCGAAATTCTATTTACAAATAGAATATTTACTTATAAACTTTATTTCAAAATTTTTCTCTTAATTGAATTTTACTTAATTCAGAAAAGAAAATTTTGTCATTCATTAGTCATGTGCAAAATATGAAAATATTTTTTAATAAATGAAAACTAAAATATAACATAAAAGATGTTAATGCAGCATGAAACACACAAAAAAAAATGAAGTTTGTATCAATTTGGATGTCAAATTTTTGCAATATTTTACACTTTTATAGTTTACATTCAAGCCAATTGTGCAAACACTTTGCGAGTGTTAATAATAAATGAATACTTTCTCACCAATATAAGATATAGCATTTATGCAGGAATAAAAGGAATCCCTCTTATTGCCAGTACTTCAGATTTGCTCATATATAAATATTTGAGTTGTAGGGATAAGAGGGATTCCTTTTATTCCTGCATAAATGCTATATCTTGTATTGGTGAGAAAGTATTCATTTATTATTAACACTCGCAAAGCGTTTGCACAATTGGCTTGAAAGGCTGATATTCGAATGTAAATACAATTGTATACAGATGCTATATAAAATAAATGCTCATTTATAAGTCATGTTTATGTAAGTACTTATACAGAATTTATTTTATTAAGCAAAAAAAAAGTAAGAAAATTGTATCTCTCCTTGCAACAACAATATTTTTTTTCCAGTTATCTTTTTATAATTATTAATTTTATTAATTATAGTTTGTATCTCTCCTTGCAACAATATTATTTTTTTTCCAGTTATCTTTTTATAATTATTAATTTTATTAATTATAGTTTATATATTCTACAGAAATAGGCGTTATATTTATAAAATCAATTTTTATGAATAATTTTTTTTTTTATTAGTTTCAAATAGTAAAATCAATTTACAAAAAAGGAAAAAAAAATGTCAATCTTTGATGAATATTATTTTTATTTATTTAAGCACTGTTAAACTCACATGAAGCAAACAAATCTGATGTGTTTACTTCTAGTAATGTGTTTTAGATTTTTTAGTGCTAAGGAAGTAGAAGTTTTCATCTTTAAGCTACTAAATAAAGAATGATAATCTTTTTTGCATGAAGATATTCAGCCATTTATATTTTCCCCTTTCATCATCAAAATTTTATTGCTGGTTAAAAATTGTATTTAAAAAGAAGATAATGAGATGGTTAATAATATAAAAAAAATTTAAAGCTATATATGTGCACTTATGCATATAGGGGCTCAGGCAATAAACAATAGTACAAATACATATAAGCAGATTAATATGTATAAATATTTTTAAAAAAAATATATACATGTATTTTTAAAATATTAATTTAATTTTTCAATATTATTCCTTATAATGATAATTCAAGATTATTCAATATCCTGTTTTTATATATGCCATGGGTAAAAGTCTGAAATCAAACTAATACCAATCCCACCTGGTTAAAATTGATTTTTAAATTTGAATAATTCAAAATAGGGGGAAATTATCTTATTTTAATTATTTGAACTAGATGATATCAATATTGTCTGTGGAAATCCTAATGCATTTTGAATTTAGGAATGGGAACGAATAATGTGGGATTTTATCCCCTCCCCAAATCCCTTCATTCATGTCTAAATTAAAAGTAATCAATGTTTTGTGTTTTTTTGCTTATTACTAATCTCAAAGTCATAAAGTAATTTTTCAATGTCAAAGATTCCTTCAGGTATGAATCATTAAAAAAAAAATCAAACTGTGAGGTAAAGCTTAACTTCATGTCATAATAAAGTTATTCCAAATTGTGATCAATTATTTTCTTAATCATTTCTAACCTTACAATATTTATCTATCTATCTAGATATATATCTGGTTAACATAATTTTTATGATAGGTCTACTCATTTATTATCTTCAAAATGTGATGAGAGGTCTATCTTATTTCAGTAGAAAGAAATATTATGAATTTGTTGGAGATGTAAAAAAAAAAGGGGGGGGGGGAAGAATACACTTAAACTGCATTGATGATTCAGAAGGCTTAATAATTATTTATGTTGGATTTCGACTACTTAACTATTAACAAGATATTATAAAAAAAACTTGTAGAGACTCCAGCCAGGGAACTAGTGGTTTTATTAAGTTCTTCAATTCTGCCACTGTAGTCATAAATTTCATACTCATTAATGATGTAGCTCATAGTTTTTATTTTCCAACATTTACAAATATCAATGGCTGACAAATTTTATTTATGAACCAGATGAGCACAATGATGATAGGTTGTCCTGAATCTGTTAATGAGATTCCAATAAGATGAAAATGAGAAAAAAACCCATTGCTTAGCTGTCAGAATATAATATTGTATTTCAATTCAGTATTCTATAACAAAGATAATTTTATGTTTTACATGCAATAGCAGTTAATATAGGGCAAGACAGGAAGCTTAGAATGATAATAAAATATAAAGATTTTATTCAAAAAGATATCTAGCTTTATTTAAAATTTTATGATTTTTGCCAAAACAAATTCCCTCACTAAAATAGTAGTTGCCAATTAAATTAAATAAGCATACAGACATAAAAAGTTGATGATTGCAGAAATAAGTAATATAAAACATCAAAGTACAAGCACTAGCTCATACATTAAAGTTTTTTTTGTGTTGATTCTAAACTTTTTCTGCATTATCAGTAGTTTTATTTATTTTATATTGCTTTAGTTTAGGCTTATTAATGTATGCATGGCTTGTGAGAGGAATTTCTGGCCAATAAATCTTTATTTGTGAGGAGTATGTGATTACATATGTCCATCAGCAAATATCTTTATATTTTATATTATTCAAATTAGTGACATTGAAATTTCAAATTAATTTACTTATATTATTTGATTATTAATAATAATACAAATTTGTTTATTCTTGTGTCATTTCTTTTTTGAGTACAGTAATAATGAAACAAATTAACAATAATGAAAATCTAACTTCAATTTTTTATTACTGCTAAAATCCTTTTTAACTGAAGTTAGACATTCGTGAATAATAGTGACATTATCTAACTAATATCAGAAAAAGATATTTTTTCCATTTATTTTGGGATTTGATCTCTTTTTGTTGGCTTATGATAATATTGGCCAATTTGGACAAAACATACATACATATAGATACAATAAATATGTACAACTTTTGCTAAATTTGTTGAAAGAATTATTTATTTCCAATATAATACCTTAGACAAAATTGAACTTGTAAAATTGAAATAAGTAGTGGTTATTGCTAAAAGAACAACAACAAAAAAATTAAAAAATTTGAATTATTTCTGTATGAATAAAAATGAATAATAAATATAAAATTAAACATTAATATTACTCAAAAGATAAAAAAAAAGATATGACAATACTTTTAATGTAATTTTATTTGTCCAAGACATGTAACCAAAAAAAAAAAAAAAGATTGAAAACATTCTCAAATGTATTATGGTTCATTCTGTATATAAATTTTTGAATATACTAATAAAAAAAACCTTATTTAAATTTTTTTATTATCTTTTATTATAAATAAATAATATCACAACTAAATAATAAAAATACCTTTTTAATCACTCATGGTTTAATAAAGATGACATATTACAAACTGTCTTTAGGAATATAGTGCAAATATTCTCATTTGAATACATATACATAAATATTTATACAGAATGCGTATATGTGCAGTGCAACATCAATTGTTTCCATTAGGAAGATATGAAAGAGAATAGAACACATTGGAGATTACCATTAGACATGGAGTTGAATGATTTCAGAAGGAAAACTTTTCTGCTGAAGAAATAAAAAACAGCATTATAAAATAAGAAGTGCACAGAAAAGTGGACAGACATGTTCTATATGTGGATGCATTTGTGGTAACAATGATTTGTATAGTCATTGCAAAATTCATTTCTGGAGTAGTTTTTCCTTTCTCTCTTTTCTTTTGTATTTGGAATGGCCGTACTTGTTTATGATTGGCTGCTTATTAATAATTGTGTATATACACAAACACAATGCAAAGTATTTTATCACTATAAGAGAAAAAAAAAGTCCAATGACAGATTATGAACTTAACGTTAAGGATTTGGTTGATTGTGTTCATCCCATAACTTATTTAAATGTTAATGATTATAGACTTTTTTTCTTACCTTTAAAATACAGTTAAAAGAAATTCAGAAATGACATGAAGATTTTAATCAAGATTTAAGAGTATTAGAGAAAAAAGATATTAATCTTTTCTTAACAGAATACTATTTAAAAATCGATGTAACTATTAATAATCATAGCATATTAAAGCAAAGCTGAATTATAAATAATTGCAACTCTCAATGAGTTATGATAAGCATCAATAAATTAAGAACAAAATAGAATGATACCTTTATTTTTTAGCTTTATTGATATTTAAACATTACTTTATCATTTAGCTTTATTGATATTTAAACATTACTTTATCAATGTTGTAATAAATCAGAATGTGAAATTTATATATTAGTTTGATTTATATACAGTCTAATTAATCTAAAATCACTTTAATCATTCAGAAGATTAAGATAGCGCCTTATTTTTAACAATCCCAAATGAAATGGCAGTCTAATAAATGTAACTATAGATAATCATAGCTTACTGATATGATATCGAAATGAAAGTACTGTATCTGCAATTCTCAATGAACTGTGTAAATCAATAGTCAAACAACAAATAGATGTATCATTCTAATTTTTTCTTAATTTGTTAACATTTGACTATTGGTTTTTATATAGTTGGGAGTTACACTTACATTTCAATTTTATAGCATTAATATAATTATTATTTATAGTTACATTTATTAAATTGATGTTTGTTGTTATTTGGTAGTTGTTAAAAATAAGGATCTGCTTTGAACCTCGGAATGGTTAAACAGAGATTTCAGATTATTTACACCACACCTAAAGAAAAGTAATATACAAATTTCACTCTCTGATTTATAACAACATTAATAAACTAAAGGCTAAATATTAACAAAGCTGAAAGATTAAATAACTAAAGGCTAAATATTAACAAAGCTGAAAGATTAAATACATCATTCTACTTTTTTCTTAATTTATTGGTGTATGATTATTAATTTATACATAGCTTATTGGAAGTTGCAGTTATTTCAATTTTATATAACAATTAAGAGTGGCCCAAAATTTAGCTTAACTTGGTAATATCATTTTTTTTTTTAAAAATTACAGAAATTACTTAATCATCATATTGCTTTCCCACATAAGCAAGTTTTTTTTAGAGATTAATTAACGGATATAGCTTTGTGTGTTTTAGTGCAGAGGAAAAGTTTCTGATCCTAGAGTAAAAGATCAGGTCAATTTCAATTTCTGGAGCTCAAACTTCTTAGCAATTCCAAGCAATAAAGCCGTTTGATTTTTTTTTTTAATTATCAAAAGATAGACAGCATGTGTGTTAATTTCAAAACAAATTTATTATGGGGGCAGATTATTTTCTTAACTTCAATAACATGTTAAAAAAAAAAGATAATTTAAACTCAGCTTATTACCTACTTTATCATCTATATCTAAGCAATGGAGCATATAGTCTTTATCTAGAAATAATTTGCACATCAAATGATCTTAAAGGATATGAATCATTAATATTCTATGACATATAGTGACTTGATTAGAATATAATAAAAATTTAAAATAAGTTTTTCTCATTTATACCGCATGCATGATAAATGCAATTATTTTTGAAATTTCAGTACATTTTCGAAGTTTTACATATTTTACAAAGATTTGATAATTGTTTATGCTGTACCATGACTATTAGAAAAAATACATTTATGCTCCAGATATTAAAAAAAGGTTTCACATTCTTCATAAACTATTTAATTATTAAATAATGCAGGATGCTATGGGATCCATAGGAAACCAATTAAGTGTACAAAATTAAAATACTGTAGCTCAGAATTACGAAGATTTTGGCATAGCTACAATACTTAGCCTGTAAGTTGACATATATCTTCTTGAAATGGCTATGATAAAATGGATCCAATTAAAACTAGGAAATTAACAATGAATATTAAATAGGCAAAACTCTCTATTCAGTAGTGCCACTCAGTGCAAGCCAGAAGGCTAGTGCATAAAATCCCTATCTAGAACTTACTCATCCAATATCCCCAGACTAGTTTCTAGTTTGTGCCTTTCATCAGTGAGGCACCATGGATCTGAGAGCACTGCACTTAGATCTTAGGATCTAATACAACCCTCCAGCAGCCATATTTTATCTTTATTTAACTACAAAACTATGAATCTAAAATTGTAAAATTGAAAACATGTTTTCAATCCTAGTTCTGAGCTGACTTCAGCACCCATACATTTTGGTGTCTTTGGTTTTAATAACCATAGCCACCACTATCCTATTAGGCAGGATTGGTATTAAACCATGAAACATTACATGATCACCATTTCTTATGCTTGCTCAAGCTGTTAAAACAGGCAAAACTCTCTATACAGTAGTGCCACTTAGTGCATGCCAGAAGGCTAGTGCATAAAATCCCTATCTAGGGCCTACTCACCCAATATCCCCAGACTAGTTTCCATGGCTTTCATCAATGAGAAACCTTGGATCTGAGAGCACTGCACTTAGATCTTAGGATCTAACGCAACCCTCTAGCAGCAACCTTTTACCTCTACTTAGCTACAAAACTATGAATCTAAAATTGAAAACGTTTTCAATCCAAGTTCATTAGCATATAGTCATTACAGGTCTGAATTCACTTCAGTACGCATACATTTTGGCGTCTTTGGTTTTTAATAACCATAGCCACCACTATCCTATTAGGCAGGATTGGTATTAAACCATTAAACATCACATGATCACCATTTCTTATGCTTGCTCAAACCACTCAGTGCAAAGGCTTGTGCATAAAATCCCTATCTAGTGCCTACTCATCCAACATCCCCAAACTAGATTCTATGGCTTTCATCAGTGAGAAGCCTTGGATCAAAGAGCACTGCACCTAGATCTTAGGATCTAATGCAACCCTCTAGCAGCCACCTTTTATCTCTATTAGCTACAAAACTATGAATCTAAAATTGAAAACAATATTTTCAATCCAAGCTCAGTAGCTTAGTCATATAGGTCTGAACTCAGTTCAATACCCATACATTTTGGTGTCTTTGGTTTTTTTAATAACCACAGCCACCACTATCTTATTAGGCAGGATTGGTATTAAACCACTAAATACCACATGATCACCATTTCTTATGCTTTCTCAAGCTGGAGGGTTGCATTAGATCCTAAGATCTATGTGCAATGCTCTCAGATCCAAGGCTCCTCACTGATGAAAGCCACAAGATAGATACTAGTCTGGAGATATTGGATGAGTAAGCACTAGATAGGGATTTTGTGCACAAGCCTTCTGGCATCCATTGATTATTCAGGCTTGCACTGAATGGCAATACTGTATGGAGAGTTGCCTGTTTTAACACCTTGAGGAAGCATAAGAAATGATGATCATGTGATGTTTAGTGACTATTAAATAACAAATTACCTAATATGTAGATCTTTTCATTATTACATAAGTAAAGCTGATAAATTGTGATGAAAAAAATAATGCATAAAAAATAAATGATAGCTACAGCAATTATCAAAATGGGTTGTTAAAAATAAAAAGTTCCTGAAATGACTCTTAAAAGGTAAAAAAAAATATATCTGGATATTTAAGAAAAAATTCCATGTAATAGTAATCATGAAAATGATACTAGTGGCAGCCTAGCTGATGATTTCTCAAACAGCATTAATTTCGAAATCAGTCTTCCCAAACATGTAAAGAAAACAACCATAAGGGTTGTTTTCTATTCCCTCGTGCCAGCTATTACAAAACTAAAAAAGCCGATATTTATATAGATAAAAATCACAGGCTCGGAATCGTAATATGTATGTGTTTTTGATTAGCATCAACGCCATCACGTGGCTGACTCCAGGGAATAGAAAACAACCAAAAGTTTTAAAATAACATAATAGGGAGTTGAAACATTATTATTAATAGTCTGAGACTACTAATGAAAGACACTAGTGGGGCTCACGACAATAAGAAAATGATCATGAGCAGATTATTTTTAATGATTATTCTATTGCGGTAAGAAAAAGATATCCACTTTATCATATTAACTTCCATGTAGCACAAATTAATGAAAAAAACATGGGTATACACATAATAATATGAAACAATCATAAACAATACAGATAAAATGTTTTTTTTTTGTAAAAAGAGAAGCTATAGCGAGTGCACAAATATTCAACACTTAGTACTTTCGAGGGGGGTTGCTTGAAAGAGAAATCTTAGCATTTAATATTTGTGCACTTGTTATAGCTTCTCTTTCAAGCACTTCATACACTTTTAATTTTATTTATTGTAAAATAAAACTATAATACAACAGGTGAGGAAATTATAAAAAAAAAAAATATCAACTTATTTAAAATTAAGTAATTAGAAACTTATTTTTTTATAGTATGCATCTTAATAATGAATGATCTGATCAACATTATAATGTAATCCTGAAAAAATGAGATGCTAGAATAAATTGTGCAACAGAAATAGTTTGAAAAGGAAAACTACTACAGATGACTATGGGTTATTACATGGTCACAATACTCTATTGTCTAATCAATCTGCTACCAGACAGATATGTATACAATATAAAACTAAATCAATTGTAGTTTTTAAAAATTTAATATTTTAATTAATTCTTGAATATTCAACCTTGTAGGAGGATAACCCTGACATTAGTGGTGATGACTGAATCACATATCTTGCTTTCACAATTATCAACTTTCATCTGACTAGCTGCAGTAATATAGTTTATTATTAAGATAATATTACTGTTTTGAATCTTTTGCTTGCCCGAGTGCATATTTTTTTAAAGATTTGCGATTTTATTATATATCTTGTGAGAACCTATTTCAATGTCTGTAATGCTTTTTTCTAATCGAGTTATTTTAATTATTTATAGACATTTTTTTAAAGATGTCTGTGAGTCCATCATTTCTTGAAGCTTGACTGTTTTTTATTTAGAATATACAAACACAAAAACTTATAATTAAAGTTTAAAGGAGAAGTTATAAATATATATATATAATAATAAGCTGAACGTTTCGAGGATCCATGCCTCATAATCATAGCTTTCTTAAAAATATATAATAAAATATATACAAAGATATTTAAATTAGTACGTGGACCATTTCTTCGATATATCAAAGCAAGTGTCTTTTCTATTTATAGCATTAATATTTCCATTAATGTAGAATGCTTCTTTTATTTTCCTCTTACGATCATTTGATTCAGTGCATAAAATTACAGGATTGGCAGGAGTAAAATTGTGTCCAGATTTCATGGCATGCTCCAAAAATACAGAAGATGTATTGTTGTTCTTCTGAGCTCTATTGTAAGTGTACACATGTTGAGCAAGTCTAGTATTAATAGTAGCTTTAGTTTCACCATAATATACAGCGAGGCATTTTTCATGACGACATGAAATGGAATATACTACATGTGGGGTGAATGAATGATCAATATGATCTTTTGAGTTGTTGATTAATCTGTTAGAATTAGGAGGAGTTTTAAATCCTATTTTAAACTTATTGATTAATGCTTTGGTTAGTTTGTTAGATATTTTGGAAATGTATGGAATGGTAATTCTAGGAAGTTGAATATATAGTACAATATTATTTATTTTATTATTATGGAATTTAGTAATATTATTTTAATCAATAAGTTTAAAATAGGATTTAGAACTCCTCCTAATTCTAACAGATTAATCAACAACTCAAAAGATCATATTGATCGTTCATTCACCCCACATGTAGTATATTCCATTTCATGTCGTCATGAAAAATGCCTCACTGTATATTATGGTGAAACTAAAGCTACTATTAATACTAGACTTGCTCAACATGGGTACACTTACAATAGAGCTCAGAAGAACAACAATACATCTTCTGTATTTTTGGAGCATGCCATGAAATCTGGACACAATTTTACTCCTGCCAATCCTGTAATTTTATGCACTGAATCAAATGATCATAAGAGGAAAATAAAAGAAGCATTCTACATTAATGGAAATATTAATGCTATAAATAGAAAAGACACTTGCTTTGATATATCGAAGAAATGGTCCACGTAACACGTGCTAATTTAAATTTCTTTGTATATATTTTATTATATATTTTTAAGAAAGCTATGATTATGAGGCATGGATCCTCGAAAACATTCAGCTTATTATTATTATATATATATATTATAACTTCTCTTTTAAACTTATAAGTTTTTCTGTTTCTTTATATTTAACGGGAAGTAAACTATTTTATTAGAATATATACTTATTTTTCAGCTATTTTGTATTCCCAATTCTTATTACTATATAGTTCATTGTAAAATTCTTGTACGCACTAAATGAATGTAATTCTTGTTTTTAGTCACCACATCAGCCCCTACATATGTCTAAAAGTTCAGAAAGTCATTCTAAAAAATAAAAAAAAACAAGTTTAAACATGAATGGCTCTCTGTACGAGTTGAAACTGAAATACCATTATCATCAAAAATTAAAACTATTAAACTAGGAGATATTTTTACTTATCAAAGCAATATAGATGATATGTCAAGTGAAATTCAAAAGGTAAATTTACTACCAGTAAAAAAAATGAGCCAAACTGAAAATCATTATTTAAAGCATCATTTAAAAACTTTATGATTTAATTACTGCCATCAGAAATAAAAACAGTGGAGGAATTTTAACTGAAAACCCAGAAGATTATAATCTCAGATTAGAAAATGCTAAAAGCAAAAAATGGGCAAAAACATAATTAAAATCTAAGACAATATTATTCTAGAATTACATCAATGCTTTCTATACGTGACCATTTAGAAAAAAAATTATTCTTTGAATTCATTGAATATATAAATTTAGTTATACAAAGGAGATTTTTGATGAAGTTTAATCATCTTCGTTTGATAGTTGATGAAAGTACAGATATTTCAAAAGAAAAATATTTACAGATCAAAATTTCAATCCAGTTATCAGACAAAATATTATATGTGATAATCATTCTATTGAAATAGTAATAAAAAATTTTTGTAGAGAGAATACAAATTTGTCAGCATTATTAAGCTTATTGCAGATGTTAAATCATTTTATTGTAACAATAATAAAAAAAAAATTATAAAGAGAATAACCTTGATTTACAAATAATGGTTATGTTTATTTCTGATGGAGCATCTGTAATGTTAGGAAAAACAAATGGTGTGGCTGCTCGTCTACAAGATATTTCACATTTAGTTCAACAACACTGGGTGGCTCACAGGAAAGATTTGGGAATAGATAATGCATGGAAACATTCCATTAAGAATATTGAAACCTTTTTAAGGACAAAATAAACAATGTTTAGTAGATCATAGTATAAGGATTGAAGAATTGGCCAATACTTCAGAAATTGATATTATATCATTCATACTTCTCAATGAAGCAAGATGGGTATCATGATACTTTGTATAAAATGCTCTGGTAAAAAAATTATGACACTTTAATAAATTACTGCACAGAATACATTAAAGAATTCAATAGTCAAATATTGTTTAAAAAACCCAAAATCTCAAGTAGCATGTGTGATTCTTTAAAATGTATTTGCAAAGATATCTGCATTAAACAAAAGTTTCAAAGGATTAATTTATCTTCAATGGAGGCACATCAATTTGCAAAGCCAAAAATTTATTAATGTGGATGTTGAAACAATTTTAGATCCCAATGATTATATACACTTTTCCAACAATACTTAAATTTATTTTAGTGTGTTGTAATAATCATTTGGATAATAATTTCCAGAGGAAGATATAAATGACTTAAAAATCCTTTTGTAATGAAAAATAATTCAAATATAGAACATGGAAAAGATAGTCTAAAATGTTTATTTATAAAATATAAATCTATAATAAATAATAATGATGAAAACCATATAAGCTTAGTTACAATAATTTACAATTTTTAATACATGAAAAATTGAAATAATTGAATCATTTAATGATTTAGTTGCATATAAAAAACTTTTAGTATTTTTCAAGATTCCAGTGCCATATTTTTCAAGATTCCAGTGCCATCTGTGAACAAGGTTTTAGTTTCACGAATGAAATAAAATCACATTCCCATAATGCTCTAGATAATGAAAATTTGGATAATTTAATATCTAACTTGTCAGAAAAGCAGATAATCCTAGACAAAATTTATAATATTGGATAAATCATAAACAATGATGTGAAAAAATAAAATAATAATTATAACCGCATTGTTATTATTTTTTAAGTTATATTCTACAATATTGCATTTGTATATTTTTTATATAAATGTGCAAGTAAATGCTATACATTGATATTTTTATATATATTTGCTGCATATTGGTCAGTTTAGTGTGCTCATTTCTTGTATTTTTATCTCAGAGATAATCTACTCTTAGAGCAAATATTGATTCCTCTAAATGTAAATGGAGGAAAAATTGCCACAAGTGTAACCACTGTAACCATTTAGAAAATCTGTAGTAACTAGAAAATCTACAGGATTAAAATGAGAAACAAGAGGGAATTAAACAATAAAAAAGTTCAATTTTTTTAAAGCTAACTATTCAGACTATTATATTAACAAAAAAGTGGAATTACATATTGAAAAGTAGGTTTGAATTACATTGAAAAGAAATGGATCTAATGGCAAATGATGTAAATGGAACAAAAAAATACTAGATCAAGTGAGTATCTATTACGTTAAATAATAATAAAAATAAGATTGTCATATGATGATGGCTTAGATTTTTGGGAAGTATACTAAGTTTAAGATTGTCATATGATGATGGCTTAGATTTTTGGGAAGTATACTAAGTTTACTCAGACAACTTAAAATAAAGCAAAAAAATTAAATGGAATGAGGAGGGGTTGTTTAAAACAAACCAAGAAGCTATTGAACAAAAATTGATTAGTTGCAAACCTTGAAAGTTATTTTTCACTTACATTAGAAAAGGTAGGGGTTGGAATATTCATTCCAACTAAAATAATTATGTTAGCCTTAAAACCTGTTAACACATATCTATAGACTATTGAGTATCAGTAAATGTTTCTTCAGAACTTTTTCTGCCAAATTATATCTCTGAATGACTTTCCACTGAATTCCAATGAATGAGAAGTCCACAACAATTTTGACTTACAACATCCATTAGTTTTATATTTCAAAGATACTTTATTCATTCTTTGTAAAGAAAACATTGGTTACACTTATTTACTTTTTTTTACAACATTAATTAAATCATAGACACTAGATAAAACAAATCAAAAAAACAAACAAAACAGATGTTACTAACAGTTGGCTGTATTTAAAAAGTTTAAATAAAGATTGCATTTTCCTAAAAACATTTAATAATTAAGCTAGATGATGGAAATATTTAAAAAAAGTAATTACACTCGACTTATTTTAAAGCAGTAGACTACCAATTCAGAAACATGGCTTTATTATATTATGATCAAATATTGAAGCATTTAAATGAAATAGAGAGTGAATGCCAGAGAAAACAACACAATAAATAAGGGAAACAAGTGATCAATTAAAAATTTTGGCACGATTAAATGAAAAAGATAAATATATTTTGAAAATTCAGAAAAAAAAAAATTTGGGTCACATCATCTTAGAGAAAACAAGTATACCATCTGAAAAAGAATTTGACTTTTCTAAGCTTAGTTAATTTTTCGAAGCATTGCTAAAGAGATAAGTTCATATAACTATTTCATTTTATGGTTTCTTGAAGAAAAAATAAATAAATAAGAGAATGAAAAAAACTGAAATGGAAGTGTTTCAACTAAATCACTATTACTCTCCAGTTTAGTCCACTGTAATGAGACTTAGAAGTAACTTTAACAAGGCACACATGCATATTGAATTGTTGCAATGATCCCTCATAAATTTAATGATTACAAAAAGTAGATAACCTATTCCAAATATATTTTGTCCAAAGCTGAAAAAAAAACTAGAAAAGACCTTTTGCTGTAGCATTTGCAAATTTCGCTAATATCTTTGGGAAGAAAATTTATAATTATCCACAAAACATAAACAATTGTTGGGAACTTCCTAGAAATAAACCCATCTCAAATTGCATAAGCCTAAAGATGTTTCAATTAACAAAATTTATTGTCTGCATATGATTTACCATAAAGAAAAGCAAATTCTTCATGCTGACATTTTGTCCAAGTTTCAAAATAAACAAAAACCATGCTGATATTTTAAATGCAATGGAAAATGAATGCAAAATGGACTCTGAAAAATGGCAGTTTATCAAGCCCAAGTACATAAAGTGAAGCCATTTAATTATCCTGATTGAGATTAACATTTTGGAATGATAGGGAGATCCTATTAACATCAAAGGTTTGCGTAATTGATGATAAAAAATTTATTTTAACCACACAAAGATAAAATTACTAAAATTACCCCCCCCAAGGACCAGAAATTGTTAGAATAAAAGCCCTGGCTTGAGGGTATGTATAGTGGCCAAAAATAGAAATATTTAATAAGTGTGCTTATCAGAGAAAGTTAGAATATCTAGCAAGACAATATGATGCATGGTCAAAATCAGTCAGATTCTGGCAGTGTATGAGATCAAGTTGGACTCTGGATAGAGTATCAATCAACTGGTCAATTCTACCAACTTTGAAGAAACACTGAAACAACTTGGAAAAATCTCTAGTCTGCCAGAGGTTCTGGTTACAGATAATAGAATTAATCATATTTACATCAGTTATATTTGAAGAGAAACTATAAGTAACTGAAGGCCCCAACCATATGATTATTAAATTTAATGTGATTGGTTTGGCAGAGAAAACTGACCAACAATTAAAATCAATGATGGATAAAATAAGACTAAATGATATATATGAAACTATGTAAAAATATTATTCCATCAACAGTTTACCCTTCAACAATAACAAAAGAAATTCTTCAGCATTATTGGTCAGAAAAAACTGAATGAAACTATTTACTGATTCTAACACATACTTATAAAAGTTTAAAAATAAATACAGCAGGCAATAAGATATGGATCAGGAACAGTTTAAGAAAAACATTGATTCAGGAAAAAATTAAATCTGCTTATATTCAAAAATAACAATCTGAGGATGAGATGTATACCTTATATTAAATATTTATGTCTGAATGTGATAGAAGTAGCAGATAGTAAACTCCATAAAAGTTGTAGTTCAGATTCACCAATAAAAGAATTACATCCAATGGCAGAATAAAGCAAAAGCAGAGATTAAAAAAAAAATTGGACAACTAGGAAACAAAGATTAGTTACTTAAAAAAATTGGAAGATCACCAACAGAATAATAGATAAATCCAGTAATTTTCATACTTCTGAAGTGAAAGTAACTGCAATGTATCTAGAAAGGTATTTATAGTTTGTTTATTAACAGACGTGACACTTGCTTTGATATTTCCAAGCGTTTGACTAATTAAACAATTTACATATAATTTGCATATCACCACTTTGCATTTTTTGTTGTAGTTATGAATATGAAGCAGTGCGCTTCATCATTTATTTATTGCTTTACACGAGTATTTAATATAGCTTCTCCTGCCAGCGCCTCAACATGCTTGTAATTTTGTTATAATAGACTTATGAAAAGAAAATAATTATCACAATAGGATATTTAAAAACAATATCACAAAGAAGCCTAATAACCATGGGATTAATAAACAATCAGATTAAATTAGTTAAAACACTTCAAAAATATGAAAATGATGTTAATAGATAAATAATTGTAAGACTCTACAAGAGAACTTTTTTTTTTTATGGATAGTAACCCTAGTTTGTCATAGATTGCAAAAATCCTAGGATGGAATTACAGATCTTAGCTATGATTTTGTTTATCTTAAAGTTAATTCGTACCTACAGATGCTACATCTATTAGTGGTTATATGTTTATTGCACATATGAATTAAATTAGTTATAATTCATAGATTGGAAATTATCTGACTTGTTAATATAAATGAGAAAATGTTTAATGTTGAACTAAAGCAAGGTTACATATGTAGAAAATCAAATCACAAGCAGGAATTAAATCACATAGCATAGACAATTTAAATAACTAATCTTGCTATTCTATTTTTAAATTTATAATGAATCCCATTCAAGTTATATATTCTTACATTTTGTAGTATTTATTCAAGTGTATGGTAATGTAAATACTTTTTATTTTCCACGTTTCAATGCATGTCCAATCTTTTTTTTGTTAAAACTTTTCAATAAGTACTCATTTCAAAACTAACATCGACAATAGTAATTACAGTATACTAGTAACAAATCAGATTTAACACAATGTTCAGATTGTTCCATTTTGCAATCAACTTCTAATGATAACAATTAGAAAAATGGCATTTTTCAATGTAAGAGATAAATTCAGTTAAAATTTAAGTCAACTCAAGTAAGATAATTCGTATTAAGAAAAGCAATAACTAATTTTGCACTAATCTATTTCGGCTTCTTAATTAGAATAATGAAACAATTATAATGGGAGGAAAAAACAAAACAAATACAAGTATTAGGATATAGTTTTATTTAAAAAAATCTCTCAAATTATGTACATATTTAAAATAAATAAATTATTCTATAAATGAACAGCTTTTTAATAACATATTTGATGTAAAATGAGAATATTGAAATTATATAGGTATATTTTAAATTAATTTCAAGTAATACTAAGTAAAACAAAATTTAACTTCATATTCACTAGATGACGCTAACATTTTTACGTTTGTAATGCAGCAATTCCTTTTATCCCTCTACAAATTACTGCCGATTCGTGCTCAGAACGGTAACAATTTGACCGTTCTTGCGCAGAAATTGAACTAAATTTGGACCAATAATTTATTGTCAATGGTAAGTATATTTAACTTAAATTAAAAATAGTAATAATTTATGATATCTTACGTTTAAGTTTGGATAATGATTAAGATAAAAAATGAAATTATTAGACCAGAAATAACTAAACAAAACGAGTTGTATAATAATGTCTTCGTTTTACCGCGCAGTCGCAAATGGCTACCAAGTACGATAGTTTCTTCTTTCCATTACAATATCTGAAAAATCAAACCAATGTTGAACATGTTTATTATATTTTACGGTATATTGTTTTATGCTTAAATACTATATCGATTACATAGACAATATTACTGTAAAAGTATTAATAAAAAAAGTTTCCAAAGACCCACCTGCTACCCACATCCTGCCCGATGAAGATCGAAGAATGACCGTTTTCGCGCAGTCTCAAGCGCAGTCGCAAATCTTTCAGGCTGCTTGACCTGCTCAGTTTTGTCAAGTTTTGGCGCATATTGCGGCCGAATATTCTGTCAACAGTGCATCCACTCCGTTCTAAACTCCAATGTTGTCTTCTTGTTAAAATGGAATCACTTATATCGAGCCTATCTAGCTCTAACAGGCTGTAGACAAAGAACGTAATTTTTCGATCTGCTGTACTTGATCATTATTTTTAAGCAATTGATTAATTTCTGCTTTATTCTCTTTTTGGTACAGAGTACTACTTAAAAAATATAAAAAACTCGATAGTTTGTAAAGAAAAATTAAAACCTTTGCGCTATTTGTATCTTAATCAATTTTTTCCAGTTTATATTTGTAAAAGAAGAGCCATGTTACC
This sequence comes from Epiperipatus broadwayi, assembly GCA_028023455.1. NCBI lineage: Eukaryota > Metazoa > Onychophora > Udeonychophora > Euonychophora > Peripatidae > Epiperipatus > Epiperipatus broadwayi. Next base: position 4,711,746 of record JAQFVV010006254.1, read on the forward strand.
ATCATGGAAACGCCCTTACGAACGTTCATTCTGCGCGCTGTTCATGACAAGGCTTAAAACTAGCTAGCATTCCTTTATTATGTTTTGAAATAGGATAATCAAAATAAATAAATTTAAAGAGTATTTTTGTAATCGTTTTTCAATGTTTAAAATTTAATAATTACTGATCCCCTCCCCCATCCTCACTATGTTAAATTATTTTAGAATTTTACGTATATTGATCGCGTATTTGATTCACGAATGGAGTAACGAATTTAAATTTGCTATTATATAATGATCAAAAATATGATTGACGAGAAATTTGGATTGAACTATTAATAGTTAGTACCTAAATAAAAAGGGCGTGAGAAGTAAAATGAAATATTGACATGAATTAATGTTTTTATGCTAAATATTTTTTTTTAATTTGATTTGGGGAAAAAAATCTAGTCCTAAGCGTCTTACGCAAATCTTTTCTAATATAAATATAATGTTCTGAAATATAATACGCAAATACTTCTGTCTAAACTTGAAATTTAGATCCATATGTTATATTAAAGAAATCATCTCGTTTTTGGTTAATGTTTTAGTTTATAAAATATATTTTTTTATTAATGGCCCCAGTTGTTGCAATTCTATTTTAGCTTTTTTTTTTTAGTGTTTCTATTACTAGAAGCAAATTCCTAACTATTTAAAAACATCTAATCTTCCAGTTTTTTGTAACTAAGAGAGGAATCAATAACATTTTTTTGGACAAAGAGCCATTTTGATTAAAAAATAATAAAATTTAAATCAATTTCATTCATTTATTATTTATAAATTTAACGTTAACTACGCATTTACAAGATTGGAACAACTCTTAAGTTTGCATATAGTGTTTTGGTGGATGAAGTAAAAAAAAAATTTCTGAAAATTTTATTTTTAATTAGAACTTATCCCAAATATCTAGTAAATACAATAAATTTGCATTATAAAATTTATCAGTGAAAAAAAATCATTCATATAAATATGAAGATACAGTTTTAATATTCAAATTTACTATTGTGAGTTTTGAACTATAATATTCTCTGCCTTCTTATTCAAATTTGGACTATATTTTCATGCATTTTAATAATAATAAAGCCTTTAAACATGAATTAGTCGGTCTGCTCCTGTGTTTACTTTTAACATTATTGAAAAAAACAATTGTCCACAATTATATGTTGAACAATTCAAAACAAAGCAAAACTCTCCATATGGTAGTGCCAAAAAGGGTCAAGATCCCAAATGCTAGTTGCCTAACATTCAAATAATTAAATGAAAAGGAATTTTAGTATTTAAAAATGATGTCCTATGATGTTTGTTCATAGTTGTCTGAATTGCTTCTACCTGCATTATCAGATTTATTATTTTGAACTTGCAAATGTCAAATTAAATATTGAAGATTTCCACTTCTATAAATGCAAATTTCTCTGTCCATATTTTATTGAGGTCTCTGTTTTCCTCGACTAATTTTCTTTTTCTTGAGATCATTATTTTATGAGGATTATCACAATTTTAATGTTAAGTAAAACACAAATCAAACAATAAAAATAACTGGCATTTCTAAAGCATAGGTTATAATGACAGTTCTACTGCTTACATTATAATGCAATGCTCAATATGCTATTTAAATTTAAATCACAATCATCACAATAATATATACACTTTTATTAATTAAATTTTAATCATATTAATAGTTATTTATATATTATACATAAATAAAATATTTTATAACATATTACATTTTTAATAAAATTAATATATATATATATATTATCTGAAATAAGAGAGCCACACTTTTTTTTACTAAATAGCCACTTGCGGCTTCAGAGCCACTGATCCCTAAACTACAGCATTTTTTTTTTACTTTTGCATAATTTTAATTTTATATTTATTAATTTTCATTGCAAATATGTTACAAAGTTTGTCATTCATATTCTCCATTTTGTTTTAGTTTTTCCTTATCTGCAAATATTCCATTTCTTCATTATATCTAATTTTTCATCCATTATTGTTTTCTGATTACAGTATTAATATGTTTTTTTTTAACATCTTTTAATAATAATCCTTAAATTCCATTTGCATTTTATGTATCTTTTAGAATTTAAATTATTTCCTAGATGAAAAATTTATTTAATAGATAAAAAATTTTGTTCTTTCAAACTAATCTTATAGTTACATATTTATGGAATCTTTCAAATTTGTTATCCACCCTCTAACTAGCATTTTATTAATTTTCTGAACAATATTTTTCCATTGTTGATGAGTTTGAGTGCTTTCTTCACTGTGCATTTCATTTATTGCTTCTGCTTTGCTAATAATTGCAATTGCTATCTTTAGGATCAAAAGTTCATACATGCACAGTCACACACCATTATTATCTGCATTCATTAAAACTAAGGGGTTTGTTGTTTCTATTACCCAAATCATTTTAATATTTTCAATAAATACATTTTTTTAATGACTTCCCATTATTTTTTGTTTCAACATCTCAATTTCAGTAAGTTTTTTTTTTCCCAAACAGATTTACTCTCTTGTACATATATATGGACTACAAATACTATTTATCATATGCTAATTTAAACTTTTTTTAAATATCCTATTAACTTTTAGAATTTATTTATAGTTGACTTATCCATTTATTTTTATAGTCACTTCCTTTCCCCACATATTTTTCAGTTTATGACTTGGCTATATTTTATTATCAATTTTGTTTTTATAATTTTATTTAAAATTATCTTCTACAGTAACTAAATTGTAAAAAAAAGTAGATGATTTATTAATTGTTTTGTACACTGCATTAAAGATTCATTAATACAATGAAGCAGATTAATTATTCAAAGTTGAATGACTAATATGATAAGAAGTAAACAATTATTATAAATATAAAAAATAATTGTCTTCCTGTTTACCATATCTGAATATTCAATATTTCCTGAAGATCTTTTTTCAAAAGTGTTGCATTCTGGTATTATATATGATTTGACTTCTCTGTGAATATGAATTGATATGCATTATTTAAAAAATGATGGAAGAAACTAAAGTTGCTTACCAAATTATGATCATTTTGTAAAGCTATGAATTTTGCTTTTGTGGATAATTTTTATGATAATAAATAAAATGTAATATCTAAAACACTTAATCATATATATCCCTTCAGAGTATGCAAAAAAAAAATCTTAATATTTTTAATCCCAAATCCACCATTATCTAGACGCTAAAGTGTAAAATCTATATTATTTAAACTAAATATTTCTTACCATATTTTATGATGCTTTTGTTACAAATCTATCCGATTTTTTTTTACTTCAATTTTTTATTTTATTTTTTTGATTTAAGACACCTAAAATATTAAACTATAACTTAAAAAAATTAGTATTACAATTTCCTATTATCATTATTTTATTATTATTTTTTTTGATTACTGTTTCTGTGCTTTTCATGTAGAAATAGATTTACTATTGTTCTGTATTTCATGTAAATCTAAATTATTATAGATTTAAAGCATTAAAACATCATGATCACTTTTTCTCTATGTTTACACAAATTGTTAAAATAGTAGTGATGTGATGTGTACTATAACTTCTCCTTAAACGAAGTCAAGGATCTCTCAGCAATTATGCCCAGAGAAACAGTTTTGGTGAAAACATTTGTATTCTAAATATATTTATTATAGCTAGTAAAATTTTAAACTATATATTTACACATCAAAATTGTTTTAATTACTATTACATCTATAAATTTTTAAATATACATATTAGTTAATAATTAAACTAACTGAGCAATAAATGTGTTCAATGTTCCTAAAGAAATGTTCAATATATATAATCCTGATAAGAAGGTAGGATCATGATGTGCATGATTCATTCATAAGTAGCATTAATAATAAGTATCTTGTAGGTGTCAAATAAATCTAATCAAAATCCAGACCAAGACTATTTAATTCAGTATAAATTCTTAAATTTATGATGGTAAGTGATGGTGAGTCAGCATATAATCATGGTAATAGAAAATATATTTAAGAGTCCATCATATTACAATGATGATAAGGTTTTTATAGTAGTTAAAAGATGAAATTATATTTTGGAGCCTTTATAAAATAGATGAATTCAAAGCCAAGACATTTAATGTAATAAAAATTCTTAAGATCATTATAACTGGTGATGAGCCAATAAATCATCATGGAATTATATAATCTAAGAATCATTAATAATAATAATAATAATCGAATGGCTTTATTATTCACGAATTCATAAGAAGTTTGAGTGCCGGAAGTGCCAGAATTAGAATTGATTCAAGGATTTTAAATGCCAGACTCCAACACTCAATCACTACATCAAACCACACAGGGCATTGCTTTTATAAAATAGATAGATTCACAATCCAAACCAAGATATTATTTATTATAGTAAAAACTTAAACTTTTTTCATAATAATTAGTATTGAGCTAGTAATCACTATAAATATAGATAATATACTAATAATTCATTCATCATATAACAGTGACGACAAGACTTATTGTAGTTAAAAGTAAAAACATCTTGAAGTCTTGATGAAATAGATGATTTAAAATTCAGATCAAAACATTTAATATTATAAAAAATTTTAATATAATAATTATTGATAGGCCATCATATCACCATAGTAATACACATGAGATTTTTTTCATCATATAATTCTCATTATAGTTAGAAATAGAAATTCAGATGCTACTTTGCATAATAGTAATGGTTTTTATCTTGTAACTATAATGCAATCACTGATAATAGATAATGTCTTGATAGAGGAAGCAAAAATGAGTGTTATATTCAGAATTGTGTTGAGTATTTTTCTTTTTAGTATAAAAGTTCTATTCAAATTTTGAGGAAATGCTAACAGCACACTATTAGTTTCTTCTATTAATTTATCACAAAAGGAATTGATTTGAAAAGTTTTACATTATTCATTATTATTTATGCTGATTATCATTTACATTATTATTTTCAAGATGGAAAATGAAATGATTTATTTTGAGAAATATGAAAATTAAGATACTTTTATTTTGAGAAGCATTAGCCAGCACTTTTTTATTGCAAATATTTGGTAGTGAAAGTGGTTAGATAAAATAATCAAATGATTTACTGCTGGGAGTTTATAAAAAATTCAGATACCAAAAACGACACTTTTACCATTATCATCTTAAAGCATGCAATGCAAGTAACTAGATTATTGCAGCGTTTATTGGTAATTTTTGAATCCCCAAACAAAATGTTTTCCATAAAGAAAATTTATAATTTGTTAAATATTGCTATTGAATTTGAAAGCTCTGAAGAACATTAGAAAATATAATGTCAATTATTTTTGTATTTTATTTATGTATTATAGTTTTCAATTATTTCATGATGATTTTTTATATGCAGCTGAATTCATTTCTATTATACATGCATATTTTTTTTTACATTCGTCATTTGCATTCTTTGGTCTTGATTTAAATGCATTAAAATACATATTATAAAAATACAAAATCTATTGTTTTTTAAACTCATTTCTTTTATATTAACAATTTTTATTAGTTATTCATTAGACTAGAGATTATCCAATAATGAATATTTCTGTAGCACAATGCAGGGACTGTTTTCTATCTGCTTTTAACACCTTGTGGAGCTTGCTTGAGAATGGTGTACTGAAAATTACACTACAGAAATATTCATTATTGGATGAAAATTGTTAATATATTTCCCTTAAATTGTTTGTGACAAAGTTGGGGGATAGCAAGTTTGACACATCAATTAAACTAGTAATTTGCTATTTATATATATATTAAACTGATAAAAGATATGTGCAAGACATTATTGTCTGGGCCAAGTGACGAATGCTGGTTGAGCACAAAATGTATATCTTGGGGATCATTCATTTCATGTCTGGTCATGTTTATGATTAGATACCTCCACGTAAAAAATTGTGTGAGAGTGGTGTAGTGAAAATTATATTACAGAAATATTAATTTTTTATACATATTGACAAATCATGATCCAAATGCAATATTTTTTCTCATGGTTATTTTTTTTTTTAATTTGAAAGAATATGTGAATATTATTACTGTTTATATATAAATACAATTAGTTTGCTCATTATTGAATAATTTTCTAATAATTAAAATTTCGAAATTCTAATTACAAATACATTAAATGAAAAGAATTTTATAGTTTTCCAAAAATAATTCTATTTCATTTTTAAATTAAAATTCTTTTAAAATTTCTGCTATTCTAGAATTTAAGACATTATCATCCCCCCCCCCTTCCTTCCCCAGTTAATGCTTTAAATCTCTCCATATTGAATCAGTTATGCATCTTTAAGTAAAAGCAAAAAAGGTCTTTGAAATCTTATTTAAAATTCTTTTAAATAAAATGAATTGAGGAAAAAATGTATTTACTATCCCTGATTTTAACAAAGGCAAAACTCTATACAGTATTGCCATACAGGGCAAGCCAGAGTAATCAATATATGCAAGAAGGTTTGTGCACCCCCAGACTAATTTCTAGCTTATGACCTTTATCAGTGAGGAGCTTTGGTTTTGAAAGCACTGCACCTAGATCTTAAGATACCAGCAGTCGCCTTTTATCTTTTTAGTTAACTATAAAGCTACGAGTCCAAATGAAACAACAATGTTTCAATGCAAGCTCATTCTCTTGTATAGTCATATAGATCTGAACACAGTTCTGCATCTATACATTGTGGTTCTTGATAACAGCTTGTGTAAGCACAGGGAATGGTGGATCATGTGATGTTTAGTGTTTTAATCCCTGATTTTTTAAACAGTATATAATTGTCAACAAAATCATCAAATGACTTTTTTAGCTTACTACCAACATATCTACTGTAAGATTGAGTAATTAATATTGCCCACCTTCAATTTAGTTTCTGATTTTTGCTTTTCTCAGTGAGAACTTAGGATTTAATGGTGAGTTAATGTATCCAGCAACTATCTTTTATTACTTTACACTATTTAAGCTATCTTGAAATTCAAAAAATCCTAAAGTTTGAATTTAAGCCAATTCATTGCATAGTTGTATAGATGTAACACCAGATCAACAACTATATATATTACTAAAATCCTTGTTTTTTACTTCACCTTTGAGTTGTAAGTTTTAAATTGCGCTTTATGCAAAAAAGTGAAGCTTATTATTATTAGAAAAAGAATTATATGGCTGAGCACTTTCAGAGAACTTAAGTCTCCATATTCATAGCCTACTTTAAGCATAAATTTTGCATAAATTACCACTAAACTTCGCTTAAAGTAGGCCATGAATGTGGAGACTTAAGTTCTCTGAAAGCACTCAGCTGTATAATTCTTTTTTAATAATAATAAGCTTCACTTTTTTTGCATAAAGCACAATTTAAAACTTACAACTATATATTTTAATAATTTGAGTTTTGTGCCAATTGTAGGTATCTACTCTTTGCCCAGGAAGGTTGATATCAATAAATACATGAGCATAAAACAACTAAATTTTATAGTTATTAGCCATGTTTTAAAGGGTTTCTTGAATTTTAGATTATTAGATTAAATATTCTAAAAGAATAAAAGGTATCTGCTGGATGTATAGGTGAATTAATTCCAACATTGAATCCTAAGTTCTCCCTGATAAAGGTTTAAATTAGAAATTGTTCTTACAGTGGGAACTCAGTCTTGCATTGATGGTTTTAGCATAAAGTAGAGAAAACATTTGAACAAATTACAAAGATATTGTGATATTAAAATTGGAGTATTATTTATATGTATATGCATAACTTGAAAATAATAGATATGAACTTATAATATACTTCAGTTGAATAAGCATTAAATTGTCATTTATAATTTTTAATAGGATTCTGTTAACTAATTATTTTCTCTGATTTTTTTGAGAAATTTAATTGGAAACTATTTGTATATTTAATGCAAATAGAATATCGCCAATCTGATTTCGTATAGTCTTGCAACTTAAAGAAAATTCCAAAGAAGTCCTTAAAATTATCATGAACGCAATACTTATTTTAGCATAAATTGCATAATAATTTTTAAATGATTGTAAATACAATATAGTAAATAAAGTCAGAATATATACACATTTGAAATTAAATAATTCAAAGTAAACTATAAATTAGTAAGTGGAATTTTCACAATATAATATTTTATTTTGTGTTTTCTTGAAGGTTTATAATGTTGTAGCTATATTTATATATTGGACTATTTCCATCATGTAATATGAGTATTGAATGTCTTTAGAAAAATTTAACTTTATTTAAATATTCCAAATACATTCAACTGTAGGTTAGTATATGCCCAATGTTTCGAGAGGTATTATTCTTCTCTCTTCTTCAGGTGTTTCTGGCCTGACCAATGACTGTACTAGCATTGGAATCGAACTTGGACCCTTAGATTCTTGAGTATTGGAATTTTTAAGATAATGCTCTAAGCAACTAAGCCATCCTACCAAAGGCAACAGTCAGTAGAAATTTCATATACCTATCTATGAGGTTCCTCACGATTTCTCCACTTTGTTCCTAAGAGCAAAGTTGGTTTGATGGGCTGCAATCCATGGAGACTGCACCTGATCACATAGGGCAGAAATATTTAGTGATTTATGTTTTTGCAATAAATCATGAACTTATAACATTAAATTCATAAATATGAGTTTTGTATGTTTTATTTTGCTTTATATTATAGTAATAATGATTATTCTCATTAAATAATTACACAAATATGCACATACATCTTTACACATACACATCTTTATAGATAGATATACAGCATATACATTTGTTTCCATGAACCAATTTTAATAAACAGGTAAAACTCTCCATACAGTAGTGCCACCCTGTGCCAACCAGAGTAATCAATGGATGCCAGGTTTGTGCATAAAATCCCCATCTAGTGCCTACTCATCCAATATCTCCAGACTAGTTTCTGGCTTGTGACCTTCATCAATGAGGAGCCTTGGATCTGAGAGCACCACACCTAGATTTTAGGATCTAATACAACCCTCCAGCAGTCATCTTTTATCTCAACTTAACTACAAAACTATGAGAATGAAATTGAAAACACTAATATTTTCAATCTAAGCTCAATAGCTTATATAGTCATATGGGTCTGAACTCAGTTCAGCACCCATACATTTTGATCTCTTTGACTCTTTACCAACCATAGCCACCACTATCCTATTAGGCAGGATTGGTGTTAAACCACTTAACATCATATGATCACCATCTCTTATGCTAGCATATAACTTATTAAACAGGTAAAACTCTCCATGAAAATAGCAATGCATAAGGATTCTGCTTCACCAGCATCTATAGACAGATCCAATATTAGGAATTGTTTTTATTTGAAATAAAAAAAGAATTATTACATTTTATCACCAAGACAATAAACCCAGGCAGCATTTTGCTTTTATAAATGAACTCCATAGTTATTGGACATCAATTTTGGTAGTGTATAAATACATACTTTTACATTTGAAATTCCCTATATGTGTATGCATTAAATCATATATTGGATTTCGTAGGGGGCATAAGCCCATGCAAATGGACATTAGTCTTTTTATTTTTTATAGTGATCAAAAATTATATAAAAATCTACAATAAAACCTTTTGCTTTTTTAATTCCAGAATTTTTTATTATGATTCAAATTTTTATTAATATTTTTTTTCAATGTTTCGAACATATTATATAGTCTTTATCAAGAGTAATTTATAAATAGTTTGTGTGTCTTTCATATGTATATATGCAATGCATATATTTGTACCTAAAAATACAAAAAAAAAAAAAAGATTAAATTACAAGCACTTTACATTTTAAGTATATAAATTCAGAAATAATTTTTTCTAATAATTTTAGAACATTTTTAACTAATTTAAAATGTCAAAAGAAGCAATTTTATTTTGAATTATTAAAATTAAAAAAAAAAGTATATTTATACTATACTTTCAAAAATAACATTTAAACATTACCATGTATTAAAGTAAATAAATGTTCTTATATAATTTAGCTTCTGTTTATATTCTTAAATTTTAATTACTATAATTTTATAATGTTCACCAATTATATAAAAGGATTATCTTGTTTTCATTTTATATTTTTTCTTTAAAAAAAACTTGTTTTTGGGAAAACATTAAGAACAAAAGAAAAAAACAAACTACTATTATTTATATTAAGAGAGGGATTATATCTATATTGATATCCTTTCATTAAAATATTTAACATTTTTCAGCATTTTAATGTTATACTCTTTTAATTTCCAGTAATATGTTTATAGATAGCAGATTTTTTATTATTTAAGGTTTATTTCATCCTATGAAATTATTATTTTTTCCATTAAGTTGAATAGATTCTTTCAAATATTCTATTTAAATTTTCTAATTTATTTTTCCACACTTTAAAAATATTTTTGATGTACATCATATATTAGAAACTAATACTGTATTTATATAAATGAAATGAAACCTTTAATGAATAGGTTGTTAATTGAAAAAAAAGAAGAAAGTATTAGGTTGATTAATGTGGAATTTGTAATTGAATAATTATAAAGGGGATTGTTTTAAGAAAGGTATTTAAGTAACTAATGTAATAGGTATTTAAGATGGTTTATAAGAAGAGATTTAACGAAATAATAATTTGTTATATGTATTGGATTATTGTGGAATATTTGTACTTATATTTATTATTTTATGTATTTTTTAGTTGTTCCTTGAGAAAGACTATAAAAGGATATAGTCAAAACATTCAGAGTATTATTGTAATTTATAAGAGTTCATAGAATGAATCAAGATTTATAAAGAAATTACATGTGACTTGTTTTATATATTAAAATTAATGGGCTATTTTTAAAATAGAAGACTGTTTTGTTATTAATTTAATTTGGACTTGTATATTAAAAAAGCTGAATCAAAGTTAAAAAGCAAATGGCACTAGTTATGACTGACAGTTTGAACTGATTAATTTCAAGTTTGTTTAAGTTTGAATCATTATCAAAACAGTAATTGGCATAGTTTTTGCTATATTTTGCAGAAAAAATGTATAGGCTTTAGTAACTTGATAGTTATAAGTTATAAAGCTAAGTTTACTCCGAGAAAAACAATAATGAAATATAAATACATATCTAAGTTTTAAAAGCAATAAAAAAGATCACTAATAATTAAAAGAAATGTAAATAGATATGTAAGTTTAAAAAATAATCAAAAATAGATTCTGTAAAAATAAAGGAAACTTTATTTTAGATAATTTGAGTTTAAGTTTAATAGTAATGAAGAAAGATGGTTTGCAGATGCATTAAACTTAAACAGACAGAGATTGTAGGTTTAAAAGCATTCTACAAAAGATTGCTGAAAGATAAACCAAATTGTTAATTACAAGGCAGGATATAACTAATGATTTTAAGAGACAGAGAAAACTGCATATTGCTTAAAATAAAACAAACTAATTTTAGAAGCAAACAAGCAGAAAATATTTGAAGCTAATTACTAAGGAATGTGAACTGGATCCTAATCATCATCATAGGGATGCATTACTGTACAGTTACATTGGAATGCTAGGAATTTATAAATGATATCAAGCAAAGAAAAGGAGTTTGAATGCTGCACACTAAAAGAAGGGGGTCATCAGATTTTCTGCACTCATTGTAAGCTGTTCGTTGCTGCTGTATTGTGGATATGAGAAGGACCTGAGAAAAGCTGAGGGAAAGTGCCTGGACTTTTTTGCATCAATGGATGTGTCCCAGAGCCTGTGCCTTTGAAGATAAAAGATAGCCGGCTAGGGAAATGTTAGTAGACTGCACCGATCTCTTATTATTTACATAAGTCTAAGAAGGCTCAAGTAGGATTGTGTTTTGTGTAAAATAACCATGAGTATAAACTTTAGTATTCACTGAATGTTACCATTAGTATAGTTGCAGGATTTGTTACTCGGTGTGATAAGCGCAGTGTAGTTAGAACATTAAATCAAGAACTACTTGCGATATGTATAAATAAAGTAAATATGGTTGCTACTGAATTAAATCTTAATTTATGCATGTGTATATATTGTAAATAAATATATTTAATTGTTATTAATAATGTTTTGGGAATTTATAACTTTGTGGTAATTGTTGGTAGTCAGCTTCAGAACTGAATACACTACAAAGTTGGTGCAATTGGACAGTTACATTCAAACCAGGTATGAAAGTAGGGATTGCCATATAGTGTGAATTGTGTAAATAGGTTGTTTAGAAGAGTTCAGTATACACTAGGATTATTTGTCATGAGTATTTATATATAAATAAAAAAAATGTTATTGGGACAGTAATAGCCTAATTTGATGTAGGGGTTGCTGGAGAATAGCCGTTTTACATTACTCGGCTCGAAAATTTTTTCTTGCTTAATTGTATACTAGACGAGAAGAAAATAATAGCATTGCTGTGCCTATCAGGCAGAGGGATAATAGCGATAATAAATGTTTTATCTATAAAGGATACAGTAGCGTATGTGGATATTGTGAAAAAGTTAAGCGATCAATTTAGCCCCAGTCAATCTGAACACAACCCGATTGTCTCTAAGAAACAAGAAGCAAAGGGTGAATCTATAAAAGCTTACAGTTTAGCACTAAGACTAATAGCAAAAGATTGTTTATATAGTAACTGTTGATGAAATATTGCTCTATCAGTTATGGGTTCTGCTTAATAATCTTGAGAAAAAATCTGTGTGATAAACAGATTTGAAATTTCGAGTCAGCTATCAAGAAGGGTGTAGCTCATTAGTACAAGTGGCCTGTTTTAAAAAAATAACAGTGAGGATATAACAGTGGAAAAAACTGATTATAAAAAAGGGCTCAAAGAAAATAATTATTTGTTTCTGCTGCGGTAAAAAGGGCACAAGTAGCCAGTGTAAGTTTCTGGGTGAAAAGTGCCATAACTGTAATGTAAAAGGACATTTAAAAAAGATGTGTAAGACAAAAGCCAGGCATCGATGGCAGAAGAATATAAATTCAAATGCTATTGAAACATGATATGAGAATAAAATAATTTAAGAGCAAGTCTGGGAAATAAATTATGTTAAAATTAGAAAATCTGTAATAAAGACATTGAAATGGAAATCAACAACAGCTCTGGCATTTCATTGTGCTTAGAAAAATGGAAACAAAGGGAAAATGCATTGCTGTTCCAATTAGACAGCCAAATATAAAAACTGTAGACATCAGTAGCAATGAATTGGGTATGCTAGGCTATGCTATAGTACCTATAAGGCACAAAAATAGGAATGTAAAATTGCCATTGTACATATTAAAAGGAAAAAAAACAGTCTGTTAATAGGGCAGGAATGGTTTTCAAAGTTAGACAATCATTATTGTTTACCCTGTGAATAATGTGGCAAGCAGACTGGAAATAAAGCAGAGATTCCCAGAATTATTCGAAAATAAGTTGGAGCAAATAGCGGATAACCCTGTCCACCTCGGGTTGGTAGAAAAACCAAACCCTATTATTTGTAAAGCCAGAAAGAAACTGCACAAAAAGAAAAAGTAGAGGAAAAAAATCAGACTGCTAGTTAGAAAGGGCATATTAAGGTTGAGTCGCAGATTGAGCAATGCTAATAGTAATAATCAGTAAACCAATTGGGCAGTTTAGAATTTGTGGGGATTATAAGAGTTACCATGAACAAATACTCGAATAATGGAGCATACTTTAGAAATTGTGAGAAGGGTTAGCTGGGATAATGGATGCAAATTTTTTCACAAAATTAGATCTTAATTCCGCATTTCATCAGATCGAGGTAACTGAAAAAATCAGCTCAAATCATAACCATAACAATGCCTTTTGGGTTGTTCAACTGTAATAGATTGCCATTTGGAATGATAATGGATGCAAATTTTTTTGCAAAATTAGATCTTAATTCCGCAGTTTGTCAGATCAAAGTAACTGAAAAATCAGCTCAAATCATAACCATAACAATGCCTTTTGGGTTGTTCAACTGGTAATAGATTGCCATTTGGAATATCAACAGCTTCCAACATTTTCTAAGCGAAAATTGGCCACATTCTAAATAGTGTAACAGAAATCATCATATTTGGACGATATCCTAATTACTGCAATGACAGTAAAAGTTAAAGGTCGGGCTATTAAGTGTTTGCGAAAGACTAAGTAGGGTAGCAGTTAAGTTGAATACGGAAAAATATTATGTGGCACACTCGAGAATTAGTTTTTTTAGACCACATCATTTTGGACAAAGGGAAAAAGTCATACACAGATAAAGTAACAGCTATAAATAATGCAAATAAACCCCAGAACGTAAAACAATTGCAAGCGTCTCCTGGATTGGTAAACTTTTATGAACCGTTCTTAATAGCAAAGCAATGGTAGCTGAAAAAATATATGGTCTGCTTAGAAAAGATCACAAATGGCAGTGGACTCAGATGTAAGAAATAGCTTTTGAGAAAACAGGCACTGCTCATGTCAGGTTATTAGTGCAATACAATAGTGAGAAAAAAGTACGAATAACTACTGATGCGTCTGAATATGCGATGGGTACAGTGTTAGCACATCCTAATGATAAGAGAGAATGGCCAGCAGCTTGGGCTTCATGCATCCTCTCAAAAAAAAAACAAAAAAACAGCTAAATTGATAAAGAAGCATTGGCCATAGTATTTGCAATTAAAAAATTCCATCATTACATATGGGGTAGAAGTTTTGAAATTTTCACGGACCATAAGCCATTACTAGGTATTTTTGCCCATGACAAAATAGCACCCATACTACATAAGTCCGAGGATGTCACACTGGTGGAATATTTTGACCACAAATTACTGGAACCTATAAGTTCAAAAACAGGTGAACTATATTGATAGTATAAAATCAAGTGTATTAAACAGTGAAACAGTAGGGAAGTGGACAAGAAAAAATCAGGGATACCAGATACTAAGCAAGTCGGTCAGAGAAGGATAGCCTAAAACAAACCCAAGTTATGTAAATCAAAGGTTTTGGATAAACAGAAAAACTCTGTATGCAAGGGATGTCTAATAAATGGGGTTAAAATGGTAATACTGCCTGCAGGCCATAATCATGTATTGGAACTGTTCCATAAAGACCATCCTGGAATAGTGAAAGCTAAAGCATTGGTGTGTAGTTTGGTGGCCAAAACTAAATGCGGATATTGAAAAATACATATAGATGTGTAATGCCTGCCAGATAGAAATGGCACTCAGCAAAAAAGTACACTTAGTGGTCCAAAACAACCAGACCATGGGAAAGATTGCACATTGACCATGCAGGACCAATTACAGGAAAAATGATCCTAATATTAATAGATGCATTTTTAAAGTGGACAGAACACCATAAAGTTAAAAACAAGCACAAACGAAACAAAGTATTTTGATAAAATTTTTGCTTACTGGAAACCATTGTATCTGATAATGCAACAGGTTTCATGAGCTATATTACAAAAAAATATTAACAAAGAAAATGGAATTCTACACATGAGTTCCCCTCCCCCCCCGTCCCATCCCGAATCAAATGGCATGACTGAAAAAGCAGGGTAACAAATAAAAAAGGGGTTAAGAAAAGCAATTATGAACAAATACAAAATAGACTCAGGAAATAATGTTGGCACAACATTTAACACCATGCACAGTAACTGGTGTAACACCTGCAGAATTGGGAAGGTGATTGAGAATAAAACTATCATTAATCCATCCTAAAGAAAATAGAGCGAGCAAAGGCGATTACCACAGAACAAAGTTCAGAATCAGAGCAGCAGTATGTTTTTGAGATGGTTTAAATAAAACTTGGAGCAAGGGAATAGTTGAAAAAAGTCTGTCAAATCATATAGTAATGATTAGTAGTGAAAATGGGGATATATATATAAGCACCATGAGAATCATGTTAGAGGGTGTGAAACAACTGGGACATTCAGTTTTGAAGTGAGAAATGCAGAAAATGAACAAAAAAAGGTATAATACCAAGGAAGAAAGTTACGAAGACCTAAATGATAATGACATAAGAGAACAGCCAGATGAAAATAAAAACTCACAAAAATCTGCAGAACAACAAAAAGACGATGCAGTGGGAGAAAAAATCACCCAGGCCTATTCGTGAAAAATGTAAACTGGATAGACTTCATAATTATGTGCAGTAAAATTGATGTGGTTTTTCTCTGGAGTGGGAGGAGGAGGTGGTATGTTTAACAGAAAAAAAATATAGGCTTTAGTAGAAATGGTGATCATGTGATATAACTCGATAGTTATAAGTTACAAAACTAAGTTTATTTCCAATCAAAATAATAATGAAATTTAAATACATATCTAAGTTTTAAAAGCAATAAAAAAGATAGCTAATAATTAAAGGAAATGTAAATAGATATGTAAGTTTAAAAAGTAATGAAAAATAGATTCTGTAAAAATAAAGGAAACTATTTTAGATAATTTGAGTTTAACTTTAATAGCAATGAAGGAGGATCGTTTGCAGATAAATTAAACAGACAGAGATTGTAGATTTAAAAGCATTCTACAAAAGATTGCTGAAAGATAAACCAAATTATTAATTACAAGGCTGAATATAACTAATGGTTTTAAGAGACAAAACTATTGTTTAAAATAAAACATTAAACTAATTTTAGAAGCAGACAAACTGACAAAATATTTGAAGCTAATTATTAAGGAATGTGAACTAATGTAATTAAAAGCTGGATACTAATCATCATCATATTAGTGTATAGTTACATTGGAATGCTAGGAATTTATAAATGATATCAAGCAAAGAAAAGGAGTATAAATACTGCACATTAAAAGAGAAGGGGGATTATCAAATTTTCTGCACTCATTGTAAGCTGTTGTTGCTGCTGTATCATGGATATGAGGACCTGAGAAAAGCTGAAGGAAAAGTGCCTGGACTTTTCTGCAATGATGGAGGTGTCCCAGAGCCTGCGCCTCTGAAGGTGAAAGATCGCCAGCTAGGGAAAATGTTAATAGACCACACCGGTCTTATTATTTACGTAAGCCTAAGAAGGCTCAAATAGGATTGTGTTTTGTGTAAAATAACTAAGTATAAATTTTAGTATTTACTTAATGTTACCACTAGTATAGTGGCAGGATTTGTTACTCCGTGTGATAAGGGCATTGCATTTAGAACATTAAATCTAGGACTTTATGATATGCATAAATAATGTAAATATAATTGCTACTCAGTTAAATCTTAATTTATGTGTATGTATATATTGTAAATAAATATATTTAATCATTATCAATAATGTTTTGGGAATTTATAATTTTGTGATGATTAGCTGAATACACAACAGTTTTTAATGTAAATACCTGCTTGTTTTAAAATATAAAATTTACAATTAAATTAACATTTTAAAAATGGATGAAAAGGGAAATGGTGAAACTTGACAAAACAAAAGAACAAACAGCCAGAAATTTACTTAATATGATTTATTTCCTTGCAAAATAAAGTGATGAATTATATCTTGAAGAAGATAGATAAAAAATCAATAATGAATCTGAAATAATGGAAGTGATTATACTGGTGTAAATATATTCGAAGATCATTAAAATTAAGCAGGGTCAAACCAAAATTGCATAGATATGCATTTATTGAAAATTAGTGTTAAATGCTCTGCTATGTTTTTTCTTATATGATCGTGGAGAAACCGTAGTGCAAAAAGTCGGAAAGTTATCATCAGGCAAGGGTTTAATGAATAGTCAGTCTATAAATAAAACTGATAAAACAAGTCATCATCACAAAACAAGTAAGTGAATAAAAAATATGTGGACTCTAAAGATAATTCTACCTCAGTGCCATTCCATGGGGAACCAAATAGATGTTCACACAATATATTTATTTTAGCCTGGTACTGATTTTTTGTTTTTCATTTGGATGACTTTACCTCCATCTTAGGTTTATCTCTAAAATAATGAATTATATAAAAAACAAATAATGTACAAATTTATTAATAAGTTAATACTGAGTAGATACATATAACTGTTTAGCATATTCTAAAATATATTTTCAATTTAATAAGATTCACCTGGTTAATGACAATAATTTTATTTATTTCAACATTATTTTTAATAGACTTAGCTTTTATTTCAACTTGTCTCTTATAGTTTTGTTTTTGAAAGGATGTGTGTGTTTACCGAATATGACATATTTTCATTTTAATACTAGAAGTGGTGGTCATGTGATGTTTATTAGCTTAAATCCTATTAACATGATCTCAATAAGTATTTTATTTTAAATCTTAGATGTATAAGAAAACTTACAATCTATATCATCAGTAATATTTTATTATGTTTAGATAGCAAGAAATATACTAGAATGATCATAATACACATAATTAGACCTGCAATGATATACTTAAATCTGAATTGTTACTTATGTGATCTCTTCCTATTTTTATATCAAAAAGATTCATGTTTGAATAATTATTTTATCCCAGACTGAAGATAAATTCAGAAACATCTATGCCTGCTGTACTTTTATTGTTACTTCCAATACTTTTTATACTTTATTTAACTTAAATTCAAAATATACTTCACGTATATATCAAAATAACTAACTTCTATTCTAAAATCTTTTTTAAAAACACCATAATTGTATTATCTTTATTATTTATCTAAAAAACATTTAAAACTCAGTAGTATAGAAGTCACAACAGCAAATAT
Organism: Epiperipatus broadwayi; assembly: GCA_028023455.1. NCBI lineage: Eukaryota > Metazoa > Onychophora > Udeonychophora > Euonychophora > Peripatidae > Epiperipatus > Epiperipatus broadwayi. Next base: position 4,730,389 of record JAQFVV010006254.1, read on the forward strand.
TTTCCTAACCTTTTAATATCAAATCTTGTTGCTATTTAATATATTTTATTTGTACACTTCATATTTTTATTACAGATCTCTGCTCTGAAATGAATGCATATTTAAACATATATAAATATACTTGTTTCTGCATATGAATATAAAATAAACAATTGATCATTAAACACTATCCCATATTCTTATTGGAAACATTTTAATTTGCCTGTGATATATATATATATAATCATGCTTATTTAAATTTTCATAATAAGAAAAAAAAATTTCTTAAAGTGTTCATACAGGACTCCTATACAACACATACCTGTATGTTTCATACCCTTCCCTTTTTTAAAAAAACCTTCATAACTTTATAAGACAACAGATATAAGGCATTTTAAAAATAATATATATTTAATATTCAAAGTGGATAGTCATTTAAGAAAAAGTAACTTTTTTAAAAATTGTATTATGTCACTTAAAAGTAACCTAAAAACTTTTTCTTGTTCATTTTCCAAGTTAAACATGCTTAACAGTTTTTTTTAAAAACTATATAAATCATTACATAAAATATAAAACTATTTATAAATACCTTTGCTTACATAGAAGAAACATTTTTAGGAAACAATTTAAAAACTAATAATATTCTCATGATTTACTTTAGAATATAGAATAATTAACCTTAGTTCAATTAGAGAATTTCTACTATAGTTTGAAATAGGCATATAATATTCCTTATATTTTCAGACTCATATATATATAGATTGATAGTATTTTCTCTTATTTTTTTTTACTTTTCTTTCTTGAGTAATATTGAAACTTCATGTAATGATGTAGAGCCAGAATCATTTTCAATTTTTACATTATAATAATATTTTTTATTGTAATCACTATAAAGTCTTTGGTATTTAATATTTTCTTGAAATAGAGTCCATTTGGTGGAAGTTTGACTTTTTACTCTGTTTAGGTAAATTGCTGAGAGAATTGACTTCATGGCTTCTCAGGAAATTTAGGGAAATCAAACCTTGTCTACTCCTCAATGTAGAATAAGCTGCTGTTAGAAGGAGCTTTTAGATACAAAAACTGGTACACTTTTTTTGAGATCATAAAGAATACTATCATTCCTCTTCACAGTCAAATCTTCATTGAAACTTCTTGCTTATTTTAAGCTCTTATATTTTTAACTATATTTTTTCATTTCTAGATTTTTCTAACAATTTCCTTATCTTTTCGACTAACTTTTATTTAATTTAATTAATCACTCAAAATCTGAAAACATAAATAAATATAAAAGAATTTTTAAAAAAAAATTAATTAAATAATAAAAGAACAAATGTAAAGAATGTGATATGTTGAACTATTTCCACCATTTATGAGTAAATGTTGAATATATAAAAAATTTTAAACTTTATTTAAACTTTCCAAATACAAACAACTTGTTAGTAATAACACACAAATAGACAATACAGGTTAGTAATTACACAACATTTCGAGTAGCATTATTCACCACTCTTCTTCAGGTGTTGCTGGCCTACAGTGACAATATTAGTTGGTAGAGTGTTTGCCTTAAAAATTCGATATTCAAGAATCTAAAGGTGAAGAAGAGTTCAACTTCTAAGCGAATATTGTCACTGTGCATATAGGCCAGCAACACCTGAAGAAGAGTGGAGAATAATACTACTAGAAACATTGTGCAATTACTAATCTGTATTGTCTATTTGTGTGTTATTACTAACAAGTTGTTTGTATTTGGAAAGTTTAAATAAAATTTAAATTTTTCTATACATTCAACATTCACTCATAAATGATGGAAATAGTCCACATATCACATCTTATAATATACCATCATTACAAACCTTCAGGCAAATACAAATGTAAAGAATTTTCAATTTATCCTGCATAATTTAATTAATCTCTAATTTTTTCCCACCTAAGCAATTTATTATTAGTTTTTTTTTTTTCATGAGATGTATTATAACTTGTTAAAAATCCAGGTAGCCATATTGGATTAAGAATAAATCACATAATTTTGTACAATGTCTCCAGTTTGAATGCATTAATATACTTTTTTTTAGAAAGTGCAAGACTCAAGGAATGTAATAGACCTGAGAAAATATGGTCATTATTTTAAAAAAAAAGTAGAAAACAATTTCAACCCTTTTTATTTAAAAAAGCTTATTTTTACGCAGGTTTATAAATTTTGAGAATATTTTTAGTCATATTTTTATTAATAATTACATTACTCTTCAAATTCTTAAAAAAAAAAAAAAAATCTAACATGGGTTTCCTGAGATAATTCTAAAATATTACTTCTTAGTTGTTCTGACATTTCACTTTTATTAGCAGTCTCTTCAGTCTAATACTTATAGACTTTTACTAGAAATCTCATTCTTTCTAATAAATAAAAATTAATATTTAACAATAATTATTGTAAATCAAGTATTATGCAAAGAAAACTGAAATAGTAATTTATCAAAAAATGTAATTCATTTTAATATAATAGAAAAAATATTTATAAAAGAGAAAAAATGACAGAATGAAAATCTAAAAACATTTTTCAGAATATATATATTCCACTTTTCCACATAGTGATAAATAAGTAGATATTTTTTTTTTTTATTTAATGAGAAGTAATTACAATACTAATCGTTCTTTATTATCTGCCCTCTTTACTTTGTGGAAATGTCTTTAGTTTACTAGGTAGATGGCTTTATTTTAGGAAAATTAGTTTTAGTTGTTATAATGAAATAAATATGCATATAAACATGCACAGAAAAAAATATAATATTTGAAAGTAAAATAAAAGTTTTTGAAGAGTGAGCAAGATACAGATCCTCATTTTGAAAAATCAGTAATATAACAGTAACTACATGTAACATACATTTTTTTTTAGCATTTTATAGTTATGTGGAGTCATCTAAAGCAGGGATGTTCAACTTGTTGGCATCTTTGGGCCATATTGAGCCATACTTTAAATATACAAATGTTACTAAGAGCTGTTGAGCAAAAAAAAAAGATCTATACATAATTTTTATAATATCTACTACCACAGATAAGCGAAAAGTCCTTAAATAATCCTAATTATGTAGCTACTCATTCAGTGAGTCTTAAAATCGTTGAGCAAGTTCCAAGTTTATAATCACTAATATAGAAAATATACATAACTAAGTAATAAAACATCCCTGATGTTTATATATATGTTGTTATAAAAGTAAAAGAGGAAAACGTAAGACTAGTTGAATATTTGACATTGTATATGACTGTATATATATACATTTATTTTAATCATATTGCAACACATATTCACAAAAAAATCTCATAATATTTTATATAAGTTTACAATTTTGCATTGGCCACTTTCATAATCATTCAGAGCTGCATAATGGTCCTTGGATCACAAGTTGGACACCTGATCTAAAGTTTATGATTTTTCTTTAACCAAAAGTTTATTACTTTTCTATTACAATAATGTAATGGAATGGGTTATTAATAAAACATCTAGTTTAGTAACTTATTTAAGCCCATTGCCAAAATGATTTAATGGAATGTTTCGATGTTAATAGAAGAAATTTACACGTATTAATTCATCATTATAATTAAATATTTATTAAATGATAAATTCAAATAATTCATAACAAAAATGAAAGGTCTAAAGATTTTGAAGTTAGTGAAATGATTTTAGAATGCTATAATATGAATGATTTATTCAGCAAAAATGATGATTAGTAATATAATGAAAATGTCATATGATCACCATTTTATATGCTTTCACATGTTGTGTAATAAGATACCAAACTCTTTATAGAGTAGTGCCATCAGTTGTAGGAAGGTTTGTGCATAAAATCCCTATCTACTATCTACTCATGCAATATCACCACTAACTTTTAGCCTGTGGCTTTTATCAATGAGGAGTCTTGGATTTGTGAGCACTGCACCTAGATCTTAGGATCTAATGCAACTCTCCAGAAACCACCTTTCCCTATTCTGCTAACTATAAACTAGGAACCCAGGATGAAATAACCATAATGTTTCCAACCCAAGCTCATTTGCTTGTATAGTCATATAGATCTGAACTCAGTTGAGCATTTATACATTTTGGTGTATTTGGTTTTTCAAAAACAGTCATGATTATCCTATGGGCCGGATAATTATAAAACCATCAAACATTACGATCACCATTTCATATGCTTACACTTGCTGTTAATAAGAGTATCAAACTCTCCATACAGTAGTGCCATCAAGTGCAAGCTTTTATAATCAATGGATAGGGAATTTATGTACAAACCTTCCTGTTTCCATTGATTATAAAAGTTTGCACATGGTGACGCTTTTGTATGGAAGCTTGTTACTCTTATTAACAACATGTGTAGAATATAGAATATTTTAATTTAGAATTAACATTTTGAATAATCTTTGTTTATCTTAAATTGTAAATATATTTTAAATTAGCATTTATATTAATGTAGAAAAATTCTGATAAGAATTCTGGATTTCCAATTTTGTAAGCTCATGTTGTAAGCCAATTTATTTTTTAAATTAAAAAGAAAGTTTATTGGTAACAAATTATATACAAATATAACATATTTACAGTAGAATAAATTTATGACACATAGGCAAAAGTATGATGAAACTGCTACTACAGTGGTACTGGTAACATAATAAGTTGTTTAATTCCAATGAAGTGTGATCCATAATTGAAGAGTGATATGGTCTAATATTACACAATCATGGTAACTAAACTGAAGAAGAATCCAGATATTCCTTTCTCAAGAAAGTACTGATTGCCAAGTTTTGGTCATGATGTTCTCGAGTAAAAATTTGAAAGAGTATAGATATGAATGAGTTAAACCATTCCTTATTATTTTTTTTTAGTAAATTGTATTTTTTATTGTCAAATATGGAGCAGCACGTGAGCCATATTATCGTTAGTACGTGAATAATTACTGATGCATTATAGAGCTGAAAGTATTTTATATATATTTTTTAGTAATTGCTTGAGATTGATTGTACATTTGTGAAACTTGATTGGGTATAGAGATGAGAAGTATGAGCAGGTTTGAAAAAGATGTAGCATTTTTTATGGATATTTAGTGCAAAACATATAGGTTCAAAATTTAGCGTAAATTGGTCATTAAGAAATATTTTGGTTGGAATTTTACCCTGTAATAAATTAAAAAGAAATTTGAACAATGATTGAGAAGCACAAACTTGCAACTTGGTTAGCATTTTAGCAATTGGCAGGATTGTCTATAGATATCAGGATGGGTGAGCTTAAAGCTAAAGAGAATAGAATATAACCATTAGAAACCAGTCAACACTTAAACATGCCAACATAGATAGTAATCAATATTACTTGCTATTAAAAGGAGAGAGGTTGCCTTGACAACAGTGAGAAATATTGATTACTATCTATATTGGCATGTTTAAGTGTTGACTAGTTTCTAATAGTATCTTTAAATGATGTGCTAATGAGAGATTTGGTGTTATAGTGATCTAATAGATTTGCATGCTCTATGGCATGATCTGTGAAAAATGACTGTTTGATATATGAAACTGAAACAAGCAATAATATTGGAGGAGGAATGGCACTAAGTATTGGATTAGTAAGTGTTGCAATATACATTTTGGCCCTAATAAAAGTTACAAAAGATTTAGGGCACATCAAATTGAGCCCTCCTTTGCTTATAGGAAACCATGTTGTTCTGATGGATAGAAGATGTGAGTATGAGCCCCAAAGGTATGATTTTATTACAGATATGTTAAAAACTGCATTCATGGGCTATAGTAGGCAAGTATTCCACAAAGAATAGCACTCACTACACAAACTTTCACAATGGATACAGCATTTTTGGATAAAATACATTCATTTTTGTATTAAATGTGTTCGTGATGAGACTATTTAAATGATGTCTTGGTTGCATTTTAGATACAGTAATTGGGATGTTAAGAAAGGATGAGGGGTTATCTTTGAAGAAAGATGGTAGTTTGCAGGCTGTAGTTAGGATGACTTGCAAACTTGTATTAGGAACCAATTGATGTTTGAAATTTATTTATTTAGAATGACAAAATGTTTGGAGGGCTCTGAAGATTATCAGAACATTATCAACAAAGGATATGGTGTGGATAGTGGTTCCAAGATAAGGAAGAAAAATACCTTTAATGCATTGTTCTATTCCTTAATCAGGGAATCTATATAAATTGCAAATGGCCACTTAATAATAAGAGAATATATGTAATTGTATGAAATTAATTATATCAGTTATTTATATAATGAAGGATTTAGTTGATCAGTATAATAACTAAATATATGTAGAATAATGTTATTTTAATGAGTACTCTGTATACTTTATTATGGATATATGCTAAAAGAATCTTATTACTTTTGAAAAACCAAACAAACTGCGATTTGTTAATCTTAGAATAGACATTTAAAATTTGATGAAGGTTATTACTGCTATTTTTTTTATTTTTTTTATATAGGTTTATTTTATTTATAATGGTTGCAAGTCAAGCTTAATAGTTTGCATTTTTATTTTCAGAATGTTCTAATAGTGCCACTTGATTTCAAAGGAGTCATATATTTTAATGGATTCACGTCGTCATAGGGTTCATAAATTATAAAAGTTTCTTCTATGATATAGACTGTTGGAACATAATTTTTATCTATCAACAGGGCAAACAATAGATATTTTCCGAGTCTACGACCAATTTTTAAGAAAAATTCCTTTCATGGCAGTGAGGCAAGATTTGTATCATTAGTATTAAAAGTCATTTAAAAAGTTTCATTGATTTTAATTATGTAGGCAAGTGTTATATATTTATGATTTTAAGACATTTTTTTATATTTCCATTATGAAAATATAAGATGTTTCAAAATTATTATATTGTAAAATGTAAAGTCTTTAATTTGAGTAATCACAAAACATATAAAACACATGCTAAAGTGTAAGGAATTTATAGTTTGCAGTTTCCCTGACATAGGAAATATATAGATATATTAATTTTTATTTTGTTTTTCCTATTAACAGACAAAAAAATCATTTCAATAAATATGAGTGTCATTATAAAGTCTAAGTGCAATTTTAAATTTTTATAATTTTTATTCTATATATGTCAATCTGTAAAAATTATAAATGTAAGAATGTTTTACATTTTTAGTTAATTTTATTCATGAAATTCTTAATTTTTAACATGACCACAGTCATTATATAACATCACAAACATTGCATATGCAGCTAATATTGCTCAGAGATAATTTATTACTTTTGTGCAATTTTTTTCATCACTATTTTCATTATCAGAGTCAAGTTTTTAAAGACTTGAATTTCACTTGATATTTTTTTCTCCTCAAAGTGTCAAATTTCTTTAATATGCATTTTTAATAGCTTCTTTCAACAGCAAAATATTTAGGATATTCTTTTTACCCCCCCCCCCCATAAGAATACTATTATATATTTTTAAAATATGAGAATAATAGAAATCATCATAAAAATAGTTATATATGGACAATCTGGGCACTTTTACAATGTATTGTGATGTTTTCTATGTTCAACAATTCCCATTCAATTTGGAAACAGTTTCCACAATCACAGTGCAAAAGAAAACTTAGAAATTGGGAAACACTTTTCAATTTCATCTTAGATATTTTTTTCAGTTAACAAATTTTTTTAATAATACATTTTAAAGCAGATTTTCAATTATATTCTGAATTACACTGGTTGTCCTAATCTTTATAAAATGAGATTTAATTGAATATGCAGTAATTTTTTGTGTTTCAAAAATAAATTTGTTAGATTCCCTTTTGTGATCACTGAGATCAAGAGATTGGTCACCTCTTTCAATTTGTTCATTGGAAATTTTTCATTTACCAACTCTCTAACTCTAAGAACAAAGTAAGAAAGTCCACACTTTTGACGGAAGACTGATTTTTTTTATTAATTTTAATTGTTTGAGTATGGGAAGTAAATAATTTTGCAGCATTTCTAAATAACTTTTACAATTAATAACCTGTTCTTCAAAAGACAGTTAACTAAGAACTTTTTTAAAACATAGCATACATTAATCTTAATCTCTTTCATGTTTCTCAAATGCATAGGCTGGATCTTTATTGTAATGGTTTCTAAACTTTGTTTTGTTAACAGTAATAGATATTAGCTCAGCCAGCCAAAGATTGCAGCTTACTTTCTTTTTTAGTGAAGCCATTAGTCAATAAAAATTTTATAAATAAAGAAATAATATTGTTTTAAAAATTCATAACAAATTATAATAATTTTGTTTTGTTTTGAGTGATAGCAATAAAATAGATGCTGACATTAGGCTTTTTAATGATCATTACATATTAACTCTGCATATGTGGATAAAAGTTATAAAAATTTATGCACAAGGACTAGCTAATAGTAAGTTAACATTATCAGATGGTGATGCAATGTATATATCATTACAGAATTATTCAAATTTCAGAGTTGACCAATATTTTGTATGTCAAGTGATGAGATTTTAAAATTTTTGACATAAAGTTATAGATGTCGTATTGTTTTATTTTTAGTTGTCCTGCAAGCTTAGCAACATTTGAGAAAAAAAAAAAAACCCAACTATTTAATTCGTTTGACTAAACCAAGATTTTTTTTCTTTTATATAGTTGGGATTCAATACTGTATAACTTTACAATGAAAAACACATAACACTAAATTTACTTAAACAATACTTTTTTAAAAAATCTTAATAGATTGGTATTTTCATTACTATGACAAATGAATATATTCTTTTATATAACTTAGATACATGATATTAGTGAGTTAATTTAACCATATCCTAAGAGAAATTTAGACAGAAAATTTGATCTCTTGTATAAGTAATTATAATATTAAATATCAATAATGCAGAGAGAGACAGTTACATTTCCTATATTATTTTTATTACAAATTGTAAAAGTGGAAATTAATGCATTATGCATTAAGGTTAACTAGTATTGAAATTATTATTTTTGCATAGTTTGCTAATTAGATTGTCAAGACTTCTCTGATTTTTGTTATTTATACATATTAGATATTTTTAAGAATTTGATTAATTGTATGTTTCTTAATTAATTTAATTAATTTTTATAAATTTTGATGGCAATTGGTTAGGAATTTAATCTTTTTTATAATTGTATGGCTTATTGTGAAGTTCATAATTCATATTTTGTATGATAGAGTGACAATTTTTTTTTTCTCTTTTTTTCCCCTCTGAATACCAAATTGATGTAGCCGTTTTATCAATTGATAACACATTTAAAGTTTTCATTTCTCAAAAGATTAAGTAATATTCACATGTCAACCATTTGTATTTAATTCAATATTTACAGAAAATGCTATTTTATTCATTATTTACAGAATTACAATTTTCTTCTTCTTCCTCTTTTTCTTATGTATTGATTTCTATATTTACATATCATGCCATTTCCAATCTTTTTATGCACTTAACAATACTATTTTTTACACCAGAACTTTACTCGTACAGTTTCGACTGTCCTGCAGTCATCATCAGATCCATCGAAACTGTAAGAGTAAAGTTTTTCTGGTGATGACTGCAGGATAGTTGAAACTGCAAGAGTAAAGTTCTGGTGTAAAAAATAGTATTGTTAAGTATATAAGAAGGTTGGAAATGGTATGATATGTATTTACAGAATTGTAAGAGGAAGTTATTTTTATTTTAAAATATTAAAGTTAAAGAAATGCTTATTGTTACTATCATATTAAATAAATAAATAATCAAATGGCTTTTTATTACTCAAGAATTCATATTTCAGTACCAGAAGTACCAGCACTGGAATCAATTCAAGGACTCTGGGTTTTAAAGAACCAAAGACACCAAAAAGTATGGATGTTGAACTGAATTCAGATATAAACAACTATACAGGCTAATGAGCTTGAATTGAAAACATTATTGTATATTCATTTTGGACTCAAAGTTTTATAGTTAGATAATAAGGTAAAAGATGCCTGCTGGAAGGTTGCATTAGATCTTGAGATCTAGGTGCAGTGCTCTCAGATCCAAGGCTCCTCACTGATGAAAGCCGCAAACTGGAAACTAGTCTCGGGATATTGGATGAGTAGGCACTGGATAGGGATTTTATGCACAAACTTTCTTGCATCCATTGATTGCTCCGGCTTGTACTAGTGGCGCTACTTTATGGAGAGTTTAGCCTCTGTGTGACCTCATATTCCAGAGTCTGACATACTACCAGTGCATCAAATTACACAGGATATTATTGCTAACATTATTCATCAAACTTAATAAAAATTGTTAGAATAATTTCTAAGAGTATATAAGAATTTGGCATGAAACTGTAAAATTATTTATGATAAATATTGTTCTAATGTGTAAATGAAATATTTCTGGTATAATAAGTTAATAATTTTTATTATTTTTTATGTAAAATATAGTATTTCTATTCCATATTTTAGCAGAAGTTTGTGAAACATATATCAATAAATGTTTACATTTTTTTTTTTAACATTTGAAACATAGATTTGCAATCTTAATATTAATGTAGCTATTTTTATTATTTTGGGCCACAAAAACTACTAATGGAAACTAATGGTTAATTCCACATAAAATTTTGTCTTCTTGATATTATTTTTGACATACAAATATAATTTCTAATGTATGTATATATATTTATTGAAAGCCAAATTAGTAATTATTATTATCATCAAAAAGCTGATTCGATATTGAAATCAAATCACATTTTTCATATTTTTCTGTCTTTTGTTCTACTTTTCAAATACCCATAGTTAGACTCCATTAAAATCATTAACCATTTTTTTTTTCGATTGCTTTCTTTATAACTTCACATTCACAATCCCAACTCCTTTTCCACTAAATGATTATCCAATCCAGTTCCCTTTTTTTCTCGATAATTTCTTCAAATGTTTATCTTTTTTCACTTTTTTAATATATCTGCTTTTCTAATCTTATGTATCTAGCTTATTTTTTCAAATCCACATTGTTAAAACTTCCTGTTTTTTTTCTCATTTTTTTTTAATTACCCATGTTTTTGCTCCAATAAAGCTATACTCCAAACAATACATGAACAAGACTTTTTCTTAGATGTAATTTTACTAATATCCAGAATAACTTCGTATTGTTATTAAAGGCTTCTTTAGCCATTGCACTATTCACTTTAATTTCCTTATCATTACTGCATCAACTATTCATGTCTCAAATATTTAGAAGCGTTAATTTCTAATCCAGTTTTTACTTTTAATCTTTTTTTTATATCTATTTTCATTGTTTAGTATTTATTAACATTTATTTCCATTCCAAACTTGATACTAGCTTGGTGAATCCTACATAGCAGTTTATGGAGCTCACATTCTCTATCAACTAGTATTGTCCTATTATCAGCAACTCTTATGCAATTATTTCTCTTTATATTCTATGCTAATTATATCCCTATTAAAATAATATTTATTTAAGAGCTCATCTCAATTTATATTAAATTAACCAAGAGATAAGCAAGATATTTCATTCTCTTGCTATCTTTTCTTTAAAAGTGCATTTAATCTTTTGTATATTTCTCAATAAGAATCTTATTTCAATCATTTTTTTTTTTCAGTATTACAAGATCAGTGAAGTAAATGTCTGCTTTTTACTATATCTTTCAACAGTAGTTTTTAACACTTCAAAAGAATCTCTTGTCCTGCGTTTCTCAGCTATTCTTCAGTTGAAAAATTGTCTAATCCACTTAACATCCATCTGTTCATAATTCACATTAGCACATTCATCATAAGAGAGATTACAGTAAATGTTCTAAGATCCTCACATTTTCCTGAATTAAATCTTTTTTCTAATAGAAGTGTAACTGTTGAAATTAAATATATTGGCTACTCTTCTAATTTATAAGTTAAATTATAATTATTAAACTGTTCTTTTAAAACTATTTTTATAGCTTTCATAATTGACCTGGAAAATTATTTATATTCTCCTAATTTTCATTTTATATCATTGTTGCACATTTTATTTTATCATTATCTCTATGACTTTTTATTTTAATTAACAAAGATAAAAACATATCTTTTTACCTTATAAATCACTGATATATTTTTCATATGTGATTTAGTGAAATGGTAAGATGTCAGACTTTAAAATATGGAATCCTAGGTTCAGTTCCAGTGCCAGCACTTTTATGGTTCAAACTTCTTATGAACTCTCAAGCAATAAAGCCATTCAAATATTTTTGCTTCGCATGCTTTAGCGCAGTTGGTAGAAGGCCAGATTCTGAAGGGTAAAATCCTCAGATCGATTTCAGTTCTGGCATTTCCTGTACTTGAACTTATGAACTCTTGAGGAATAAAATCATTCAATTATTTGATGATATATATTTTATATTTTTTCATTGCATTTATTTTCTTTATTAATAATTTATTTTTTTATTTCCTACTTCACTCCTACAACATTTCTTATACAATTTCATTCAACTATAAATTAAATCCTACTTGTCCACTTCCCCATTTTCTACTTTCCCTTTGTAGCTAAATTATCTATTTCATGTCTCATATCACTATTAAATCTACATAAATATTTCCCTTCTTCAGAATTTATATTTTCATTTTATCTTTATTTTTTTTTACCATTTTATTCACATATTATTTCTAATCCAAGACTTTTTTGTTCTCTTCCTTTTATAACTCACTACTTTTGCTACATTTTACAATTTCTTTTTAAGATTAATTTTATATTATATTATTAGAATATTATTTATTCTTATCTTTATTCAGCAATTCTAAAAATTTATCTCCAGTATCCCTGTTTAACATATCAATTATCATTTTCTTTCTTTTATTTGTTTTTTCTTTTAAATATTAATTTCTATTTTATCATTATTAAATCGTAATCCAAATCTATATCAGCTTCAGAGTATGCACATGTATTCTTAACATTATTTCTATTTTGAATTGATATATACCTTAATTGAAATCTAGTCTTATCATCTAGAGCTTTCCATGTGTAAATCTTGTGAATCTTAAATTATGTAATCATTATTACCATTCTTTTTTTGCTCCTAAAATTTATCAATATTTTTTCTTTATTATTTCTTGTTTCAACCCATAATTACTTTTTTGTTCTACCACACTATTTTAATTCCTCAATATTACTCAACTATTTTTGGTTTCACTTTCAATGCCATTTTCAATTTTTTTTGTACAAGTTTTCTGCTTTGACTTCATTATAATTATTGATTGATTATAATTATTGATTGATAATAATTATTGATTGATTATTATTGATAATAATCATATTTATTGGAAATGCTTTAGTTTAGTTCTTTACTTCCCAAATGTTCTGATATTTGAATAAAAATGGTATTTCTCTTGGAGTAATTGCCTGAAGATATGTGATGATGGTATATTAGATCTGATAATATGTTGAATTATTTCCATCACATATCAATAAATGTTGAATGTATAGAAAATTTTAAACTTTATTTAAACTTTTCAAATACAAACAACTTGTTAGTAATAACACACAAATAGGCAACACAGGTTAATAATTACACAATATTTCCAATAGTATTATTCTCCACACTTCTTTAGGTGTTGCTGGCCTGATCAGTGACAGTATTCACATAGGAGTCAAACTCGCATCTTAAGATTCTTGAATATCGAATCTAAAGCAAATGCTCTAACCGAGCTATCTCATCAAAGGCAACAGATAGTAGAAATTTCATATATTTATGTATGATGGTTGGTTCAAATCTTTCTGAATTCTTTTTATTTCAAAGAGCAAGGTTAATTAGAGGCTTCCATACGTTGCATATTGCCACACTGGGTTGACTTATAGGATTATTTGCCATTGTCATATGAGCAGCTTTCTTGAATTTTTTTCTTTGCACCTTTTCCTCTCTATGCAATATTTTTGTATTTTCCCAATTAAACATATGATCATTAGAACACACCTGATTTTTGTCTTTTAACCATTAGTTTGTGTTCTTTCGATCATTGTTCAGCAAAGTGACAGGTCTCACCAATATATTTCAATCTAAATTTATATTGTATTTCATAGATGCAATTTTTGTTCTTCAGCATTTCCAGTTTAGGCTTGGTAGAAGTAGGAATTCCTCAAAGTATGCTTGGAAAGCTGTTCTAATGTTATATTGATCAGATTTTCTTTGATTTGTTCACCATTCCTAATATGTATGGATATACTACAGGTGTTTCTTTTTTGTCTATTAAAGGTTTCCTTGATGATGGCTGATGGATAACCCATTCTTCATAAGAGTTTGTTCTATGTGAATCTTTTCATTTTGCAATCACTGGTTTCTGAAAAAACTTCCTTTGCTCTGTTCCATAGTGGTGGTATAATTCCATGTTTAGTGCTTCTGGTATGATTGGATATATATACCAAGTACTTGCCAATACGTGTTGGTTTCTTATACACTGTTGTTTTTACTTTGCCCTGAGAGGGAATCTTGTCACAAGAACATCTAAGACTGCCAATTTTTGTTCTCATTTCAATTCCATTGTGAATTTAATTGAAGGAAATATGTTGTTGATATGTATCCAGAATGACTGTAATTGCACCTCACCATGTGTCCATACCACAAATGTATCAACATAGTGAAGCCACACGTTAGGCAGACATGGAGTAGTATTTATGATTGTGGTTTCAAGTTCTTCCATGTAAATGTTGCTCACTAAGGGTGATCCCATGGCCATCCCTTGATTTTGTTAGAAAAATTCTGAGTTATATTGAAAGTACGTTGTTGTTATGCAGAACATTAATAATTCATTATACCAAGTTGTTATAGTTTTTTAAGACTATTATTATCGTATAACCTTTTTCTTACAATAGACAATGCCTCATCACATGGTACATTTGTAAATAGACTTTCCATATCAAAGATTACCAATATGTCAGTTCTTTCCATTTTCATGACCCTGACTAATTCTACAAAGTGCTTAGAATCCCCGATGAAGGATTGTGTCCTGTATGTCAATAGATTAAGAACTACAAGAAGTCTCAACAAATTTTGACATAGTGAATTTCTAGAACAATAAGTCTTAATGGAATGTTGTCTTTATGGATTTTAGATAGTCCAAACAGATGAGGAATCTTGTTGAAATACGAAGTTAATTTTCATTTTTTCTGAATCACTGAAATACCCGTGATGCTTCCGGAGTAATGCTTGTAATTTTATCTCTGTATTTGGTATTAGATTTTTTGCTACTTTTTTGTATTGGTCTGTTGTGAGAAGTCCTTGTATTTTGTTATCATAATCAGTTTTATCCGTTATAACTGTAGTGTTACCTTTGTCAGCAGGAAGAATAATTATAGATGTATCCTGTTGAGAGATTTAATAGCTTTCCTCTTATAAAATGAAATGTTTGGTTTCTGCTTCACTTGATGTCTCTCAAGTGTCTTTTTAACTCTCCAGCGTAACTCTGTTGCTTCTTTCAGAGGCAATTTTTGGATAACTTCCTCAGTGGCTGCCATTATATCCAATAATAGAAAAGTAGATGGTGTAATGGCAAAGTTCAAACCTTTTCCAAGAACAGATAATTCAGCATCAGTAAGGTATTTAGAACTAAGATTTTTCACTGACAAAGCTGATAGACTAGTTGCAGTATGACTTTTGACTTGCCCGTGTAGATTTACTAACATGTGTTGTCTATTGTGTGTTATTATTAATAAATTGTTTGTATTTGAAATGTTCAAATAAAGTTTAAAATTTTCTTTACATTCAACATTTATTGCTAGATGATGGAAATAGTCCACCTATTATCACTCCTCTTGGAGTAGTTTTTTTTAAAATGTATTAATTTCTTATTGATTTATAGTGAATCTGGTAAATTTTCTTATCAATTTGATATTCTCCAAATCTTTGTTTCTTGTATATTCCAATCATATTTTCTATATATTGACATTTTTATTGCATATTTCTTCATTGCATGCTTGTTCAGTTTCTGATTATATTTAAAATATTCTTCAATCTTATTAATTATTTTAGTAATTTCTTTATCTGTAATTATGCTAATTTTATACCTTTTTCATCTTATCCTAATGTTTTATAATACATAATAATATTATTAATAATTCACCTTATATGTTTATATTATTTCCAACATTTTTAGTTTTATCATGTAACTTTTTTTGATATAAATAATTTGTATTGTTGTTTGCAATCATTCCAAATTATAATCAGAAATCTCTAATTTATCTACACTATAATAATTGTTTCTGTACTGTAAAGCAGTCTAGTCTTAACAATCATATATAAGGAATCTTTACATTTAATAAGTGATTATTTCTTCCAGAATCTGTATAGTTTTACTCACTTTAATATATTGAATTTACAAAATTTGATTGTTGTATTTTTATAATAGTTAATAAAACAGCACGTGATCGGAGGTTGATTTTCTTCTGCTCAATTACAGATTTTTCAATGCTTAATGATAATAATAGATTTAACTATAATTAATATATATCAACTCAGACATAATGAAGTTATCACAAATTAAATAGCCCTTTTAAGTACAACTTGCAACAACTCAAAATCATAAATAATTTGTATAATGGGGGTTATTGGATTCTTAAAATCCACTGTGAATAACTCATAACCATGAGTAATGATGATTGAAATTATATATCCTATACTATATATTGTTACCAAAAGAATAAATGGATGGTAAGCAAGTCCAAATTACGGATGAAAGCAGGTAGGGATTCTGCAAATTACTAAGCATTAAGGCTAAGATCAGGGTTCTTGGCTTCTACAATTTATGCTAAGAATAAAGAGAGCTACAGTAATAAGAACAATAATGATAATCACTAAATATTATAAAGTATAACTAAATAAAATTTTAAGAGGAGGAGAAACCTCAACTCTTTCTTGAAAAACTTTTAAAGCTCCCAATATTGATAATGCACATTATAAATTAGCAAGGGTACAATAATTTCTTTACTTATAATAAAAATTTCTTTCATTATCCACTCTAAAATTTACTCTTACATCTCTAACTCTCTCTTCATCATCTTATTGCGACGATTAGATCCACATTTCAATAAAATAATCATCTTTTATAAATCTTACTGATTTGTTTATATCACTTTGCTTTCCTTTGACAATAAATAGAGTTCTTATTTTATAGAACTATGGCAGAGTTCTTCTATATTATATTTTTAATATTAAATTTTCTCAGTATTTTACTTTATGGACATGTTATTAATAAAATGAATAATATTGTAGTAATGAACATGAGAAGATATATATCTAGTCTACAAGTAAAAATCTATCTACGATCTAATACTAATAATGGAAATTTTTAATAAATATTTTAATTAAAACAAAATTGCATCAAACTCTAGATTTGGAATAATATAATCATCTCCTAGGATAGCATTTGAATACCAAGAGTGGAAAGGAATTTTATGGCCACTCAAAATATTCATCAATGATATGAATGTAATGGAAATAGATGATAATTGATTATAAAAGCAGTCTTATTTAAATAAATTGCAGTTTTAAATTACAATGATCTATAGAATAAATGAATAATCTCTTATTTTAAATGCATTCTTCATATCTGCAAAATCATTATCAGATAAATAGTTTAATATTTCATTTATGTGATTGAACTTTGAGTAAATAGCATGAAAAATATTTGCATTATAAATAACACAATGTTCAGATTTCCGATATGGATTGGTGAATACCAAAACTTTATAGAGACACCACACAAGACTTAACAACAAAATAACATTTATTATACAATAAACAGATTTTATAAACATAAACACCATGGAAGTCTGTTATAAAAAAATTTCAAAACCATTGTTATAATAGTCTAATGCAATTGATTACAGGAGAATACTTTTACAATTTTAAATTTATCCAAAATTAATAAATGACTAAATTAAATATCTATGATTTAATGATGGTCTTAGGTGGACAAATACATTTATAAGTAAGACTATTACATGAAATTGTATACTTCAAGTTAAAATACTTATTTTATCACTATTGTCAGTAAAATATTCTGTGCTTTTAAAGTGATAGAGCTTTACTAAGTTATAAACAAATTTATGATACAAGCTTTATATTTTCTGAATAAAATATATATTCTAAAACAATTGTATAATTCTGTAATCTATAGCTTTTATTAATTATGCAGTCCTTATTAATTCTATGGTCTTTAATTGCTGAAGTTGTACTACATCTTAAAATTGTTCTCAGAACTTACAAATATACATTCAGACACTCTGTTATTTGTCCCAACAATGAGTAAACCTGATCTTTAGATCTTACTAATCCAGTGATGACTTGCTTTTGGATGATGATGATGCATATTGCTTATTTAGTCTAAAGAATATAAATTTATAAATTTTGGATAATTCATTATTGGTTTTATCTCATGTAGTGCTGGCAAACACAGCAAAATAGATTTATACATCAAAACTCTCAACTTATTTAAGGAATTAGAAAATGCTCCTGAAGAAAGGATGATACACTTCAAAATAACAAACGCATCAATGGTCAACATACTAAAATATCAACAACACCATATACGATGGTAAATACACAATAAAGAAGATACTTCCAAGAGGAAAAACTAAATAAAGCAATAAACCCCCAGTGATGTCATGAACCCAAGTCATACACTTACTTTCTGAGGGCAAGAAAATATGTCAGGACTCTTGTCTCTAAACATATATATAATAAACAGTAATGAAACATCACAACTACAACCTTAAAACACGAGGAAGATATCACTCAAGGAAAATATCACCAATGTCGGAGAGAGTAACCCTTTATCTTCTAATAAAATATCTAAATTATTTCAGTAATAACAATGAGAGTTAAGCTCCATCTCCAAATGACCAAGGTGGAAATAAAATTCACATACCTTGGAAATATACAATGGCTGATCAGATAACATATATCACATATACTAGAGAGGAATTCTAAACTCTCAATAAATATAATACTAAATTCATGCATAAAACCAATAAAGTAATAATATAGTTGTCAAATATGACTGAGTAAATGTAGCCTTAAGTAATTAAAAGAAACAAGAAATATACATCATTTTTCAAAACATATAAGCTAAGCATTCATTATAAAATATACTTCTCATAATGAAGGATAAAGCAATACTTTTTAAAATAACAACACTAAATCATTATATAGTATATAATATCATTAATACTAATAAGTGAACCTCTGTTAGGCATGCTAGAGTATAACATGTAAAATACATATATAAAAATATTTAAAATAGCATATAGTAATAATAATAAGTTCTAAATGTATAACTTACACCTAAGCATAAAATTTTACCAAAATCTTTTTTTTATTATATAAAATAATTTAAAATTCTTAATCTTGCACAGCTCCTGGTTTATAGCAAATAAATTCAACAATTAAGTATGTTTTTCCACACACAGGTAACATAATTCAAAAAAGACGCATTTGTGGTGATAGTTTTTTTCTTTTCATAAAGACTTCATACATGCACACACAAAGAAAATATTAATGAATGAATGGCCATTATTTTGTGATTCATTAAACATATAGTTGACAGGATAGTTTCAAACACTTCTTATAGCATTACTCTGGTTTTCACTTTATTTAAGGCAGGTAATTATTTTAATCTAACAATTAGCACACATTCTTTTTCAATTTAAGTATCCAAGCACAATATTTAATACATCAGTTTGCTCATAAACATTTCTTTTTCAAGTTAAGTAGACTTTCTAAGTAATATTTAATATAGTATTTTGTCATACATATCTCTTATAAATAAGCAAGTTTTCTGAACAAAATATTTAAATATAATGCGGTTTATTCAAATACTTTCATATAGCAGTTTGGTCATAACTTCCTTCTCTAAATTAAGCAGATTTGAAGTAAATATTTAAATATAGCTGTTTCAAAGAAAAATTACAGGCTTCACACTTAATAGAGGACACAAATTCCATACCACTAATTTTTCAAAATTAGGAACATGTAGTTCATAAGTAAAAGCATAAATAACTTTATCAAGCATTTTTTTAGTCAAGACAGTAAATAACTACTTAATTATTACAATAATAAAGGTCATTAGTATCCATGACAAACAGTTTTCTTTTCCTGAATAATTATTCTTTTAATGAAATTTATCTGAGACAAAAGATAATAAAGCATTTTAAAAGTTTCTGAAGAATTATTATTATCTTAACAGGTTATAAAAGAATGTTAAACTGTTATTGTTAACATTAAGATAAACTTTCAGTAAATTTGCTTTCAAATAAGAAATTTAAACATTTTGTAATGAACAAAGTTCTTAAATGAAATAGAATAAATTAAGTTGAATACCTGTAACACGGTTTGTAGAATAATGCCTTTATCATCAATAGACAATTAGTTAACATTTTTGCTTTCTAAATTCTTCCTTCAATATCCAATTTAGATTGTTGATTAACTTCAGATGAGACTTAGCACCCAATAGAGTTTTTTACATCTTCATTTCACTTGAGAAAAAAACAACATTAAAATTTTTTTTTATACTTTTACTTACCAAAGTTTTAACCTTTTCTATTAGTTCTGATGGATAATGGAAAATAATCTTTTTTATTCTCATTCTGCTTTTTTTTCAATCTGCTTCTCTAACATGTATATATGTTTTTTATAGTTTGCTAATGTCAGTCATTTTGATTGACAGAAAACATTATTTCCTCTTAATTTTTTCATCTTTAAATTAACAGTTAATTAGTATCTATGGTTTGAATCTAAAAATAATAATAATTTAAATACCAACTAGATAATCAGACAAACGTTAAATGATTACAAGATATAAATTAATTACATTATATTGTTAAATGAAATAAAAAAATAAATATATAATTTTATTAACTTTTTTTTAGATTCCTTTAAATTATATTAATGAATAAAACTTAGAGGTTCACTAATATTTTATTTAATTTTTAACTAAATAAAAATACTCTAGAATAATATTCAATATTACAAAATAAAGAAAAATTCCCAAAATTAAAATTACTAATGTAGGTATGCACACTCACACATTTAGAAATTATCCCATATCTTTAAACTAATTAATTCAACTCTTTTTTTTTTAAAACAGCAATAAACTAATTATCTACTTTTAAATTAAACTACTTTAGTTTAATCCTAAACTCAGTTTTAATATTACTATTTAAACAAATGGACTGATTATTATTAAAAACTAGTTTTAAAA